>JAODKN010000107.1:801315-820580 GCA_026774425.1 Petrocephalus zakoni
CCCAGTGCACTCTCAAGCCCCGATACGCCATTCTGTAAGACGCCAATACGTCAGCACCCAGTGCACTCTCAAGCCCCAAAAGCCATTCCCAAGACGCCAATGCACCATTCTGTAAGACATATCGATCAAGGGTGCATTTCCAAAAAGCTCCTGTTAGCAATTAACATAGTTGGACTAACTGAAAGTTGCTAATGTATTTAGCAACTATGCTTTTGGGCAACGCACCCCAGATCCATTGTTTGCATTTTGCTACTGTGCCTGTTTGACTGTAATTCTCTAAAAGTATCTGAGCTGTCTGGCGTAATAATTTATAATTATTACATCATAATGTACATGGGTCGAACAGCTCTCCTTTTACTACAAACAATTAACACATCTGTACCTTAAAGTGAACGTATGAATAGTGGTAGGTCACATAAAAAGATCTCATATTAAAGTTATAGCGTGGCACATTTTATCTTGGACGAAATGATGAGTGTCCTGTACTGCACTGCATTATAGCGCACGTGAATTATACACAGTTTAGTAATTTAATTTGTACAGTACTGTATACTAGCTGTGTATAATTCAGACATGCTATAATACAGTCCGCATGCACTCTCAGGGCCTCCTGCAGCCAGATGCCTCTCAGGATCCGCGTCTCGCCTCCAGCACACCTTCAGATCTGCCGGCTTACTGTGTTCGGTAGCTAAGCGCGGTGTTGTACTGCTTAGAGGACCGGAGGTAATGAGCCTGCCGAAAGTCTGCCACAGGACCGCACTTCCCAGCCATACGGAACGCAGCGCTCAAAGGGCTGCGTGCACTTTTTACACAATGCAATCTCTGTTTTATCCTTATTGTTATTTCTTGCATGTGACGCCTTGCTGACAAGCCGCAATGAATTGGCGCAAATCGCTTTGAGCACAGAATCCCTTCCCGAAAAAAATTGGATACAGATGTTTAATTAGTAATGGCTGTTTCAAGGGGAAAACACACAAATAAAAGCAATAGCACATTAAGTTACTAATACGCTAATGCAAAAACAAGAAAGCGAATGATTTACCTGGCGAGATCGAATGGGAACCTGCATTCTTCTGTAAAATCTAAAACTGTATAGTAATAATATTTACCGCGAGCAGGCAGCTATATCAGCAACAAAAATCAGGGAGGTAAATTCCAACAATTGAATAAGATTATGACTGTAACCCATAGCGGGACACCATACAGACATCCATTCATCCATTTTCTGAAATGGCTTGTATTTTGGATACTGGATTTTGTGGACTGGGTAAGTGGCTGTGTACATGAATGAGTTATCTGCTTTATTCCTAATTTAAATGTAATCAATAGGGCATCAGACTGATAAATTCAAATGGATTATATAAGGTTTCTTCAGATTGGGATTAAGATAAAATAAGATAAGAGATATGAGACTTTATTGTCATTGTATCAAAAAATACAACGAAACCTGTTTGGTAGCTCCCAGCTCAGCAGCAAGAGGTATGCATTAATATACAACATTAATAAACAGTCTAGTAGACATGGTATAAATATAAAATAAACATATAATAAACATACATACATAAAATACAATATAAAAATATATTCCCTAGTGCAGTCTACAGTGTGGTGGATGAAAAATGTTATTTTACAGATTGTAGTTATTTAAGTCAATGTAATTTAAAGTGATCAAGTGCATATCAATACAGAGTGTATGATATGTATATGTATATATTATTTTTGTAGACAAACTTTGTATCAAAGTTGATTTTGATTCTTTATCTGCCGTTTAGGAGAAGCTGGTCAGGTCAAAGGTTGAAGGCAGCAGTGAGGAGTCAGGAACTGCACCAGGCATCCCAAATCAGTCACTGCCACGCTGGTCCAGCGCAGGATCTGCAGCGTTCTCGGCGCCAAGATGCAGGAGTGGCGGGCAGACGCAAGTGAGACGGCTGCTCTGGGACGGCTCAGGTCTGGCGGTACCTGCTGGTGGAGTTACCATTAATCTGCTAACAAATTGTGTCGCCTTCCTCAGTCGGCTCTGCTTCCTGCTGGCACGTGCCCTCCTACAATCTGCACCTCCATATGTTAGAGGTAGCGGCTCTCCAAAGCGCTCTGGAAGTATACCTCGGATAAGTCAAGTTTACAGTTTTATACTGCGCTTTGCACCCGTGCCTTTGCAATGCTGTTACATCTCAGCACTGACTCCAAGGTTACTGCTACTCTGAACATTCATACTTTTTGACAGATGACTTAATGTTGCTGCTAAAGTTTGAATGAAGACTGTGATTCTCCTTTCCTTCGGATTTTGTCTCTTGGATGGCCATATGTGCTTTTTTTTCCTGACTGCAGGAAGCCATAATCTAGCTCTGTCTGTTTACATCTCAGCCATCAGCTAATATCTGTTCCCAGTTTGTTGTGACCAGCTATTTTTGAAAATATCTGAAAGGCAGCAATGGAAACAGTAAATGAATAAATTCTAGAATTTAAATTCCAAAACAGTACACAAATTAAGTCAGTAATTCTGAAACAGACATATATATATATATATATGTGTGTGTGTGTGTATATATATATATATATATATATATATAAACACACACAAACATCATTTGGTCCCCACAATGTAGTATACACACAATATTCTATGTGCAAGGGTGGGAGGAGTATTTTTGGAATATAAAAACTTTACCAGGAAATTATAACTGCAAAATGAAGTTTGTTTTTTCATGAGCCTTTGATGAAACTGTTGATAATTTTGAAATGAAAATGTTTCTTTTTTCCTCCAGTGGACAGCAAAATGTATTGTCATTTAGGGTGAACGTGATTCACCAGCTGAGATACAGACTTCACTGTAGCTGTAACTTTTCCTTTTTCATCTTTCTAAACAATATTGTCACGTTGGTTTGTCCTAATAACAATAAACACATTTCAAAATACGTGTTCATTATCATTTTAAGTTTGACATGCGGAGTGAAGAGACTGAATTCGATGCAAACAGGTGAATTGACTGTAGGATGGTTTAGGTACCAGAAATACGTGCACATTATATATATTATACAGATATATATAATATCTGCCACCTGTGTGATTAAAATTATGCTTCATATTAAACACCATTATTGGATCGCGGATACCGAATATTTTACCCGTTTCCCCTGCAGTAAGAGATTTAGCGTACCACCTCTGTCAGATATAAATAAACACGGTGTGCAACAAGCGGAAATGACATTTGCCGATCAGATTTAAAGATCAGCAGCATGGCGGCAGAGCCGAGTCAAGGCTTAGGTCCCGAAAGCTTTCAGAGTGACGCTGCCGTACATTTATGCTGACTGCGGAAAACTGTGGCTGGATGACAGCATGCATAATAATATAAAGGGTATAACATGAATAGCAACTAAAACAACAACCACCCTTCCCATTCAGATTCCTCCTCCTACCGCAAACCCTATATTGCCTTGGATGACCTTCAGGTCCTGGCTAAGGTTAGAAGATGGATGGATGGATGGATAACATTAATACAAACTTATCTGTGGAAATGATTACTGACTGATGTTTCTCAGTAACCTGGAACAAAGTTCTGACGCCGGCCTCAAAATCCATCCCCTTCTGGTTTCCCTCCTGTTCCTGACTCCCATGTTCCTAACCTGCCCCACGAGGCTCTCATCCAATGGCAGTTTAAACATGAAACACACAGAAGTGCAAAAGTAAAGGATCATCGATGACATTAAATACAAATACCCTTTTTATGCCTATATGGTATAAGCTTTCTTTAATCCATGGACAGAACAACCGAAAAAAATTAATGGAAAGACAAAAATTTCAAAAAATTCCTCCAAAGTTGTCTATTGACTCATGTCTTTTAGATCCTCTCTAGCACAAGGCCCCTGATGTGTGAGTGGTAGTGCCTGGCACTCACTGGCCAGTTTTGAGCATTCTAGACACAGCTGAGTATCTCATAGTTGAGAATGAGCATTTCTCTAAAACAGCGCAAGACATCAAAGGCCAAATTCAGCTTTACAAACAAGCCCCGTGCAGAACAGCAATTTAGCTGCACCAAGGTGCACAGAGCTTACGGGCATCTAGATATTCAGAGAGGAAATGGCGCCTGGGGGTGTCTGTGCTTTAAACAGAGAAGTGCATTAAAGTGGCCTAATTAAAGTCCAAGTACAAATACTGAACTGAACAAATAAGCAATTATAGATGACTCACTGTTTTTTCAAAAACTTTCTTAATGATTTTTTTTTTTACGGTGACTCATCAGTGGGGATTATGATCAAAGTGCAATTAGCACTGACATTCCTGTAAAATAAAATATATTTTTATATTGATGCATGCCTCACACATGTGAAAGAGAACACCTTCCTTTTTCAGTCCGATGCACAAAAAATTATCCAGTGTGTACATTTTCTTCATTATGTAATATACTCAGTTAAAACGTCATGTCTGTACTTTCCTGAGGGACATGGTACATTGGGCATGGTACATTGACACTGTACAAGGAATGAAATGCATGTAATAATAATAATAAATAATAATAATAATAATAAAGTTGAATTTTATTAATTCCTTCAATCTCTAAATAAAAAAAAATAATAATATAATTTATTTCCCAAAAGTAAGTTAAGGTTTTTATGATTTGGTTACTTTACTGTAGGTGTATGACTGATGGAGGGCTTGAGATCTTCTAAGATTTTCTGGGATAGTTGTAGATAGAGTAGAGATAATGTGAGACTTCTCCAGGACCCTTGTGAGATATTTTTTTTAGGTACAATTCAACCATCTGCAAGGTGATACTGATGGTTATCCCTAACGAGAATACTTAACGTAATGCCATACTGGCATCGTTTTTGTATCACAGTGATCTAGCATTTGTCTCAGCGAAACAGGACTTTAAAAAATGGCATATCTTAGTATTTTTTTTCTCCTCTGGGTCTGTTTCTGTTCTGAGAGGGTAAACTTGCTGGTACAGATGGCTGGACATGTTTTGCGTCTTCCATCTCAGACATTTCTAAGATGTTTTAAAAGTAATGATTTTTTTCATACAACTGGCCAGGGAATAGTAATAATTTTTCCCACATATTGGCAATATGAGTTTTCTGTTTTTCCGCTCCCCCAGGAAAGGCAATTGTAAGGCAGCGTTTGGAAGCATTCGTTCCGAAATGTGCTCTACTAAATAATATTTTATTTTAATTATTTCATGAAATTTTACTTCCGTCATTAAATCTGAATTTTAATCATTCTGCAAAATAATCAGACCCGTGTTTCAGGCAGATATTAGTTTATGACGCCTATAGCAATACTCTGCCATATCATGGAATAAATTATAGGAAATCCTTCATATCGAGTGCCTTTGCAAAATTTGTTCAGTTCTTTTCTTCACAATAACAGGGAACTATTACAGTAAATGCATAATTAACAGTGGAACGAAAACGCAAAACTATCACTGTTCGTTTGTCCTTTTTATTATTTTAAAGTGTTTGTTTCTATCTGGTAATGCTTTAGGTGGGTGTTTATTAGCTGCAGCACCGATGGAAACATACCTGCGGATTTAAATATTTCAAATACTGGAATGTCGGTTGCCTCATTAATAATTACCTAATTACTTCTACCATAACTAATACCACTGTTACTGCCACATCATGATTATCATCGGGGTATCACGACTGGTCATCACATGCCAAATGCAATCATTGTCCAATGAGTATAGAAATGTCTCACTACTGGACTACAGAATTTATCCCTACCGTATATGCATATGTGCACACAGATACAGACACACACACACCCCACAGGGTGGTCCACTAACAAAAAAGGAAAAAAAAAAAACATTCTATCTGTGGAAACACGATAGCATCCAAGTTGCGATGTATCCATGCCTGGTCTGCCTCGCCGTCCCCTACTCCACGTTATTACTATTGTTGTTATTCATTAAATGCCTATACCCATGATTCTTTGCTGGATAGTTAAAGATGGTGGAGTGGCCTCCCAAGCGCGGGCCCCGCCTGCATTGTCTTCTTGCTGATAACTGCTGAGATGACAGAGGGATATCCCACCCAGGGGACCATCCCTTTGTGATTCTCCCTGCTCCTTGCCAGAGCCCTCCTCTGATTATCAGAGTACTAACAGAATAAAAATAGCCTCATATCCCTGCATGAATCAAAAAGGGAGTCCTTTCTCGCGTCTTCAAAGGCACTGAGAGAGTTACGGTGACAAAATTTACATTCCTCTGACATGTCGTTGAATGACAATGGCTTCTCATGCAAACATATCAAGCATTTCTATGTACTTGCTGTACCTTTGAACTTTTCTTAATAAACAATTTCTGCACCATAATCTCCCATTCCTATAATGCATTATGGCTTTCCCTCTAGCCGGCCTGACCTCCCAATAACACAAAGACAAATGTGGTGCTTTAAAAGTTCTCAGGCTTCTCTGAATTTTGGTCTCTGCTTAAGATGCAAATTAGTTCCATTCCTGACTCCTCTGGATTCGACTTGACAAGTTAACATGTGCCAAAAGGTTATAAAACTATGGCATTAGATCAGTGCACATTACAAAGCAAGACAGTCATTGATAGTTCTGGTCTAAATCTGGAATACGTTACTCAGAAGGTAGGAGACACCACTGACTGTTTCATGAAGAGAGGAACCATCATATTTTCATTAATCAGGACCCATCCCTGCCTTTTGAAAAGAAAAATACATATATGATGATGTACATGGAAGTGAAACAAGATAATTTGGCAGGACTTTACCAGGGTTTCAGAATAAATACATTTGAGCTACTTATGATGGCAGATGATTAAAAATTTCAAACCTTTCGTCGGATCAGACCTTTGTAGAAGTAGGAGATAAGACAACGTTTCATTTGCTGAATAGTAAAAGACAGGCTGTAGGCTTCATTTTTATGACCCCCTGGCTTATTTTAAAGTGCCGCGCCCACCGTTGGAGATGGGAGCACTTTTAACACAGCTCTCTGTTGACATCGTGCCTCTAAGACGGTCACGTCTGCGTCAGACTTCTCTTCTCCTCCTCCCCCTGTTTTTAAACTTTTGCCTGTGCACAGAACGACATCTCTGATGAGTCTAGTAAGACGGCCGTCTGCGCCGAGCCTACGTGTTCAAAAGATTCAATTAAAAAATAATTACCGAAAGATTAGCAGCGTTCAAATGCGTCTGAGCTGTTTCTACTGATGTTTCCTTTTTATATCCCTTAATAATGCCATACTTCCTTAATTAAGAAACAAGTGACTTCCCTGCCTGTACAAAAGTTTGTTTGATGTCTACAAAAACTGAATTTATTTTTTCTATCTAGACAGTATTAAGCTGTAATTTTGTTTCTGCTTTCTTTCTTTATTAGAAGATAAAGAAAATTTATTTTAGATACCGATTCCATTGCTTTGTTGGATCTTATTAATTAAGTTATTGTACAGGTTGGTAGTGCCATGTCGCTGTTACAAATGAGGGCCCGAGAACAGTTTTGGGTTCAACCACAAGGTGGCTTTTGTTGCACCCCTACCATTCGCACAGCGCATACACCCTGCCCATCGTACTCGTAACACACGGTGGGCACACACATTATTTACAACGCTTAACATTTAACACTGCACAATTACATGCTGCACGATGACGTCACAATACATGATGACTACAGGGAACTAATTACAGGGTTGGCACGATCAAACCTGCCACGCTGCCTGATGGATAGTACACTGCTGCTCTCCTAGGGAAATACCTGTCCTGGTACCCCCACATAGTCCTAGAAACATTTGGGCAGCACCGAGCCCTCTGTGGCCACGGGCCCCAAGCCCCGGCAGGGACTGGTACAGAGCCAGGTGGTCTCGGTGCAGCACCTTCTTCCTGATGGGCAATGAAACAGGGTCCCCAAGCTGAAAGGCCTGTCCTCAGTATTGGGTGTCATATGCCCCCAGTCCATACTTGTTCCCTGAGGAGCTAAGGCTCAGGGAGTGAACTTAACACCAGCTCCACCAGGGTAAGCTGCTCACGGCCAAACATGTTTTTCCTTTACCATGGTGCAATAAGCCAACGGAACCAGGGGAAGGTGGGCATCCCAGTCGCACTGGTCCCCATTAACGAGGATTGCTAATTGTGTGGTTAGGGTATGGTGGAACTGCTCCAGTAGCCCAGCACCCTGAAGGTGAAGGGGGGTGGTGAGGGTCTTCAAATGCACCAGCTGCTGGCAGACCTTGCTGAACACTTGCACCTTGAAATTTCACCTCTGATCACTGTGTAGCTCCTTGGGGACCCAAGACCCTAGAAAAAAACTCTGCAAAGACCTTTGCTGCTGCGGTGGTGGCAGGCTGGTCAGAAACCGCGTACGCCTCAGTCCATAAGTATGTAGCAGTCCCCGGCCTTGACACCCACTCCCACATGCTTCAGGGGCATCCACCAGGCATGGCTGCAAGAGAGCCCAGGATTGCTGCCTAGGACCCTTTCAAGCCATGCACACGTCACAAAAGTATACAAATATCTTGATGTTCTTCCAGGAACTGGGCCAGTAAAAATGCTGCTGCAACTTCCCTAACATGTTCTTTGGCCCGAAGTGCCTGACAACCAAAAGCTCCGTGTATTGCCCTAAAGATGGTGGGGTGCAGGCTCTGGGGTACCAACAACTGTAGCAGCTCCCCAGCGCCGTTTGGCAATCGCCAGCACTGATACAACAGCCTCTGTGCTTTTCCGGGGTGCCCTACTGGGAGTCTAGTCGCCTGTCCTCACCCAGCCACTCCACCTGGCTGCCTGGGACTGTGCAGGTGTGTCAGCAGCTCGCATTGATGCAGGGCCAGCGCCTGCATTTCTTTGCAGCTTCCCAGGGCAATGCTGGACCTTGAAGTCAAACTGGCAGCACCTCTATCCAGGGGCCCAGCCATCCCTCTGGGCTGCGGAAGCTTAGGAGCCACGCTAGTGATGCATAGTCCACCTGCAGAGGTAGGGATGAAAGTGTCACGCAATAGTTGTGCTCCTGCCGACTAAGTGTCCGGCTATCTATGTACGCCACTATGCACTTCCCTTCGGGCCCTGCCTGTGATGCCTAGCCCCTCATTACTAGCACCTGTTCCCAGTATAAAAAGGAGACACAGGTCCGGGTATGCTAGCACAGGGGCATCGGAAAGTGCCATGAGAAGCTGTTTAGAAGTTGCAGCACAGGTGTCCATCCTTCTTTCCTTCTCCATAAGACAATGCAGCAGTTTCCAAATGCTGCCAAAAAAATTATGCCAGCCCCAGGACACTGTGTAGCTCTGTCATGTTTTTCTGGGTTGGTGGCTACACCTTCCCCCCAACGACGTACCCCAAGAAGTGCGTCTGTCACTGGAGGTGGGAGTTATTTTGGGGGTTCAGCCCTAATCCTACCCACTAGATTAGAGAGAGCACAGTTTTTAAGTTCTGGAGTGCCCCAGTGAAGTCATCGGTGTGCACAAGTAGGTCAAAGTAGACAAGGCACTGGGTCCGGGGGACGTGGGCTCGTTTGTGCTCCATGAGCCTCCTGAAAGTGACTGGGGCTTTGCACAGACCACACAGCATCAACTGGAAGTGCCATAGTATGTGGTCAATGGTGAATGCAGTCTTAGGGCGAGCTTCTGGGGCTAGTCTTCCAGGGAGTTGAACCATTTCGACACGGCGATGGAATCCAGCGCATCATCGATGCTTGGCAGCAGATAGGAGTCCTTCCTTGTCACAGCTTTCTGCCGTCTCTTGGATCTTCTGCTCTGTCGCCTGTCACTTGGTGAGGGGCAGTCTATGTGAATGCAGATGAAGGTGTGGGGCACCCCCCCGTATCAATGTAGGGAAGTGGGCTGGCATTCTTCACCCGGGATGGCGAAGATGTCTTGAAACGAGATCGAGAGAGCTTTGAGCTCGTTCCATTGCTCTGCCGTTATGTCCTGGCTGCGATCCAGGCTAGGCTTCGGGCTGAGCCACTGGTGGTGGAGGGCTGCCCGAAGATGCAGAGGTGAGGGTGGATCCTCTATCCATCAGGGCTTCGCAGGGCATGTCATCTACCAGGCAGCTGACATACAGAGCAGAAGCCTTGCCAAGCTGGCCCGCTTTGGGTGGGAGTGCAGGGGTTGGACTGGAATGCATTGCAGGTGGTGTATCCCTTACAGGGGCACCTGCCTGGTGTTTCCTGGTTGCTGTCGCGCCTAGGGTGTGGGGCCAGGGCCGGGCAGTCATGAGCAAAGTACCCAACCTCTCCACAGCAGTAGCAGGGGACGCCAGATGGTGGGCAATGTCTCCTCTGTGGCTCGCTGTGGAGCCTCTATCATGGCGGGATGGAATTCCCTGCATCCTCTCCGCCTCTTCTAAGGCTTCAGTGAGGATAGCTGGTGCCTGCAGTCGCACATGCTGCTGATGCCTTGACAGTGGTGAGGAGAACCTACTCTTCCTGCATGGCACCAGGGAGGTGTATCCCTTCCACGCAAGACTGCAGAGGTCCTCCGCAAACACCCCCTGGGTTTCATTGTCCCGCTATCATCTGTTCACCAGTTCTGCCCTCTTCGCCTCCACCGTTGGCCGCCAGCTGGAACACTGCTCCAACGCCAACAGGGTGGTGTAGTCTTGTTGTAAGTTGGGTGGAGGCTGAGGAGAGCTTTGAGTGCTTCCCCTTCTAACCCCAAAGCCAAGTGAGATGGTGTCTCCTTATCAGTCCAAGTTTTGTGCTGGGCTGCCAGGCGCACTTATTGGAGGTGAGGCTCCAGGAGTTCTTTTGCACCATAGTGCAGGAGCTTTAAGGTGGTCCTCACTCCATTTCTCCTGCTTGCTTGTGCGCTTGGCTGGGAGGCTTTGGCCCACTCTTCCAGGTAACGAGGAAAACAATATGCTGGATGCATCAGGTCACCCCGGAGAGCCACAGTTCTCAGTTCCCGGGGTTTTCCTCTGGCTTGCTGATTCTCGCCACTGCCTCCCGATCCGTTTGGCGAAGCTGTCAGAGGAGGTGGTTCTGCCCCCCCTCACCCCACTTCTGACACCACTGAAATGACAGACCGAGAAGAGTTCTGGGTTCAACCATAAGGTGGCTTTTGCTGCACCCTTATCATTCGCACATACACCCTGCCCACAAGTGCCCGTCGCGGGATGGGAACTATTTACAGGGTTAGAGCAGGATGGGAACTATTTACAGGGTTAGAGCGGGATGGGAACTATTTACAGGGTTAGAGTGGTAATGTGGTGGTCCATTTTTTTTATTCTGTTCAGTGCCTGTTTGCCTGAAAGGTTTCTACATCCAGCCAGCAATCTTTTTAAGGCGGGGCTAGTGTGAGGCTAAAGCTACCAGCTGTGGGGTCTCGCCAGCCCCCTGGCATGCTCAGTGCAACGTGTGTAACTCGTAGCACGTTTTGAAGCTTCACTCCACTGAAGCTCAGTGGTAGCCGGTGCCCCACAAAGCATGTAAACGGCACCCGGTACGAGAGCACCGTCGGCATTTGGGGAACGAAGAGGAGAGGTGCGTGAGCCGCTCCAGCCCGAGCTGTGTGATCTCTGCGGATGAGGCGCTTATGTCTTGTACACAGGAAGGAGGGCAGCATGATCTGACTGGTGCATGTCAGGAAGTGCGAGAGGTCTGCATTGTCAGAGCTGCCAGCTTCACTAGCACAACCTGCACCAGCTACATGGACGGCATCAAACACTAGTGAGTTCCAGTGAAATCATTCATCAAAACTTTAAACATTGCATGAGGGGTCACAGATGGGTTCCTCTACCCTGTTATAAATAATATTATGACTGTTATGCCTTATTTAATGTCTTAATAAGATCTTCGCAGCATTCATAATGGAGACTGTCAGGGTGTATGGACTGACACAAGGTCAGCTGACTGGATCATGTGATTAAGCGGCTCTTCCATAGTATGCAAAGCCACAGTGTCCTCATCACTCACTAAATTACACTAACCATTATTCTATTGTTATATTTATTGTTATTAGTATTATTATGGTTACTGTTATTGCTCTTATCATTATGATTACTGTTATTATTGATTGCACGTTTGTACCGTGTATCCCTTTAAGGGCCGGGGACCCTTAAAACACACAAGCACAGCGCTCCATGGCCTCTGTGCTTTAAATATGAAAAGCCACGCCATTTAAATATAGATCAACTGTCTCACCATTTAAAATATCGGGCCCTCTGGCAATAACCTTCAAGGACACGGAACAATTAATTTGGTCTCGCGTTTCAAAAATTGAGAGAGGCCTAAATGCAGCCCTCCTGTTAGTGTGTGATGATAGCTGAAGCCTGCAGCAGAGTATTCTCTGTGTAAGCCATACAAGCTCTCCTTAAAGACGGCATGCCAAATCCCCTGAATGAAATATATACTCTAAAAAATATCTACTGTTCATAATCATTTATATATGTTTTAATTTCGATTGAATATTTTTATACCTAGTATTTTAGCATCCTTATGTGGTACATACACAGCGGCCAGGCGTATTGACATTTCCAGACCTTATTGTCGATCCCCTATTAATAATGACTGAATTTAATCAGTCATATTAGAGACCATTTTTAATTTGAGCAAACGACTGAGAAAATCTAGTACAGTACATCTATAAGGCGCAACCTTGATGGACTGTTTGACCTCCAGCTTGGTTTAATTTAATCCTTATTATAAGTGGAATATGGAATGCGTCCCCCCCAGAATAATCCTTTGTGTGTTTATATATGTAATATAAATTGAAATAGTAACTTCAGCATTTATGTTCAAGGGGAGCCCTCCATTCAGAAGCAGCAGCTAGATAAGAATGGGCATAAACGCAAAGCCTGTGCCGGATCCTGCGTACAGGATGACCTTTTTCTGAGGAGTGGCTCAGTCTCCGGCAGCAACGGCATTCCAGCACGATACGGGATTAGAGCAGGTAAAAAAGGGCGTCGGGGGAATATGTATGCATGGCACTAAACACTCACGTATCCAAAAAAAAAGCAGCAGCAGGGTTTTGGGACAAAGAGTGAAATGCATGCCTGATTTTTCATTTTACACACCAAGCATAATTCTGATTTCCTGTTGGGTCATGCAGGAGTGACCCACTGGGTTTGAACTATTGGCTGGCACCTTTTGGCTGGGGGATTTAAACCCCCCTGCAATTTGCTTGCTCGGCCTGTATTGTCCTCCAGTCCGAAGACTTGCAGTTAAGGTACCTGCCATCTCAAAATCACTTGTAGTCTGGGTCCATGTGCCCTGTCCTGGGTGTCCGCTGTCTTATGTCCTGTACTGCCTTGGAGTGCCCACATGCTCTCCCTCAGGGTACTCCCACTGCCTCCTGACATCCAAAGGCATGCATCTACAGGTAGGTGAATCTGAATCTGTAATTTATCGTAATGTGTGCCTGTGCACCTTGTGAAGGGTTGGCATTGTGCCGCGTACATGGCCCTTCTGCATCCAGGCTCGCCACAAGCCTGTACTGGATAAGTGTGCGTAGACGTTTAAATGCCAAATTGGGTATAAATATTCCCAATTAAAAATGTGTGAGCGTGGTTTCTACCTTTAGTGTTTCTTCAGTCTCAGCAAGTGAAAGCAGACATGACATTTAACAGAACCCGCGGGCCCCTAGCTGATAGAGAGAAAAATCATACAAGAAAATCAAAATTTTCTCAGACTGCCCACTTTTCTGATGTCATTTGCTATTTGTTAAAATAAAGACTGAAAAGAGAAGTCACGTAAAATAAAAGCTGCTTAAGAGCAGAGATAGAGACCACCCCTGCCAAAAAACTCAACAGACTTTAACGAACATTGCAGCGGGCATAAACGCAGCATCTGAACAGCAGCCTTAGCTAGGGGTCAGACTGTCACATGGTTTAGTGACAGTTAAAAATAAACCCCCGGGTCACACGTGCCAGCAGGCCTGCTCGGCCCCTGTAATCACTGCTCGCAGCTATATTTTTCTTTTAAATTCCACTATTTTTCACTCCAGATACACTGTAGCTGGTGGCCTCATTAATCACTTAACATGCCCCTTCTCGTCTTTCCTCTCCAGGTATTCAGAGAGAATGGAGACTGGTAAATGATGACATTAACGAGGTTAACAATCGGCAGAGATCAACAATCGCATCCGGAACACGTGGCGCTCCCGGAAAACGTGCGGGAGTGCGTCCTTCCGCTAAGATCGACAGCAGACATATTATCGCCTGAACTACTGCCGTCTTTCTAAAAACTGAAGAGAAAATACCTTCCTTTTCCCGGAGTTTTAATTGCCGCAGTCAAGGCTGTGTCCCTGAATGTTCCCAGAATAAATGGTGACAGATGAACAAAAATCTATTAATTAAGTAGAAGCCTGCATTGACTCAGACTTGTACATAATACAGAAGGTTAAGTAAATGCCAAGACTACTGTGTCACTTCAAACAAAGTATTAGGTGTGGAATCATTAATGTCTACTGAGGAAACAGAGTCAAATTGGAGTCTTGATTGCCAGGATATCTAAGGCTAGCATTGTTTCATTTCAATCTATTGTCAAATTACCCTCTGAAGGAGGGTTGTAACCACACAATTAACTTTACTATGCGAGCTAACAATAGATAGGACCTTTGCTGTACTATGAGACTGCCACACTGCTCTGCACTGCAAATATTTTTTTCATCCTTCTTCATACCAAGAAATTAGTTTCTGTTCTGTTCTTTGAGCAAAGTAAACATAAATAATGAATAGAGAAGACCAGGAAATTTCCGAGTGACATTATTATTTTTCGTCCCAGAGACTATGTGTACGCATTTACTGCATTCTAAATTATTATTATTTTTTTTTTGCATGATGAATATTTACAAAGGACATGATAAACAGGAGCCTTTACAGCTGTTGTAAAACTCTCACAGCAATGTGTTTACAAATGTAATTGATGAGTGTCCCACTCGGCCAGCTTTAATGGAACAGTAACAGTTAATGCGTGAGGGTGGTAACCTTCCCGAAGAGCAGGGAGGCCTCGAATGCCCTACTCAGTAATGTCCGCATCGCGTTTTACGCACTGCTCTGTGCTACATCTGGACACCTGTAAAAACAACACAGTCAGAGCAGGAGGACACGTAATTGTAAGCATGATGCCTTGCTGGCGATTTATTGGGCCGGCTTGATGGAACACGCTGCGGAGGGGTCGTCAGTAGTTGAGATCAACATCCGTCATCTTAAAGCTTGTTTATCAGCGTCGTTTATCACTGAGGTACCCGAAAGAAGCTCACGTAAGACTGATAGCTGGTCGTAAGTGCTGTAATTACTGTGAGCTGTTTACTGATTCCAGTTTTGCCTGAAGGACCAGTATGTCTGGGTGTTTTTTGTTTATTTTTTTATTAAATTAGAGGGGGGGGTTATGTGAATACCTTATGTCACTGGTTGCAATGGTATATTTTGCCTGTCATGGGGGTTGGGGGGGACCAAGTCCGTCTGGATATATTTTTGATCCCCATTGGCAGATTTAGCCAATCTGAAGGGATGTAAAGGTCTTGTGATTGGCTACCAATTTCTTTAAGACCACAATCAACCAAGGTGGCGAGCACTGCCTTATGTCGACATCGGCACGCACATTTGGCGACCCGCGGGTATCCACGTGTCATTTCATGTCTATGAGAGGCAGGTAAGTGCAGAGGCTGAGTGGAATGGGAATGGCAGAATGGACTGGCCTTTTGGCCCGTGTTTGACAGCCTGCCCATGGAGGTCATGACAGAGGCTCTCTGGCCCTCAATCTTGTGGGTTGCCAGATGTTTTGTTGAGTCTATGTGCAATCATGTATTCATACAGGTGGGATAACCTGGCCTTGTGCATAAAGGCATAAATAAGTGGCTACTGACCATTGGCTAAATCCACAAAAATAAATCGAGCGGAAGGTGAGAGGGCAGTTCTATTACCTTGGATGTAACATTACCAGTGGAAGCAGTGTCCTGCCCCAGAATGGCAGCTGCTTGCGGCTTTCGCGGGGTTAAGTGCTGCATTTGAGCGATGGGATTGACGTGGGCATCTTTGGGAAGGCCCAAGCCGTGGGGCATTCTTCCTGATCTATCGCTTAGGACGCTGTAGACCTCAGCCCCTTCCCCAAACACACAGGGCTCTGATCGGCCCCGCGTTGCGAGAAAAACAAGGTCTCGAACCCGAGTCCTCCGGCACATAACAGAGCACACATCCCAGCTGTTACTCGCGCTACCATCAGCGCCGGAGCCTGGCTGCCTCCCGAGACACTGCCCGCCTCGGCACCCGCAGGACAAATATCTAGACAGTGATATTTTCTGCTCTGGCACTCTGAGCGTGTGGCTCCCCAGTTAAAGAGGAACGGGTCATTCAGCCACCGCTGATTGTTTCAATTTCCAGCCCTGAGTAATCAAAAGCTGCTCCTGTCCGGTAGCAAGGCTCCACACCGCCCCCCGCGGCCTAAGGGAAATGCGCCGCGATGACAGCATGGCCAACTTCAGAAAGAGGAGATGGCAAATTCCTATTATATAAGTGAGAAAGATGCACATGTTTCTTTAAGAAGCAAATCACATACCCTTCCATTTGGAATCACACAGAACAACATTCCTACTGGCGGGGCGTCACGAGAGCTGTGCTTTTGTGATTTTTATATTTTTTATTTTAACCCTGAAACCTTGGACTTATAAAATATGTTATGTAACTCCCTGTGACCAGGAATGGGTAGAGGTTTAAAGGATAGACTCTACGTAGCAATTTTTTTTTTTACATCAGCACATATTGATGGGGGCATAACTGTTAATTATTCCCCCAGAAAGAAAGCAGTGTGATAGATCCCCCCCAGTCATCATGGGGTCAGACGATGGCAGATCCACTGGGCTAACTGCCTATAGATCATCTACAGCACAGGGCCATTCGCTTACAGCCCCAGGGCACATGGCCGGGATGCTGCGAGGGACTTGGCCTTTAGCCTGCTCTAATCCACCCGCAGGCCCGTCGTTCCTCCCCTGCCCACCCACTGTACTAATGCATATAGGTGCAGGAATAATGGGTGGAGTAATACTGACATGTATGGCCATTTTGCCTTGGTGGTAGCTTTATTTATTTTCCTAACTGGAAACAGCTGTAAAACATGTCTTAACGTTACCACTTTAACGCATACATGAATTGTGACTGACGCTCCTGCAGAGTCTCCAGGTCTCACGTATCTGGTGCGACACTCATGCTTTTTGCCTAAATCTCACGCTGTCACGCTCTTGGAAAAAATCTCACGCCAAATCTATATTCTTCCATTATAAACCTAAAATGGGCTAAAGTGTTGGGGTAGTTTGCAAACCCTATAGACGAATTACAAGGTAAGAAATCTACATGTACATGCGTGTGCACGTTTATGCATAAGCACACACATGCAGGACCACACATGCGCAGACTGTCACGTTTCAGAAGGGGGAGGGAAGCGAGGGGAGCAGAATGACTATGCGATCCCTTTGGGGGCTTTATTTCGCACGGTAGTGCAGAATGACAAGTAACAATCACGAGACTTCAATGACAGGACTGGGGAAACAGACTCGAACGCAGACTGAAATACACACGATCACTAATACAGAACGAGAAACAGCTGGCGAACGCAGGGATTCCACACAAGGTAAAGGAGGAGGCGTGGCACACAGGAGGATCCGACGGGAGGGACGTGACAGACAGATTTTTATTACAGTTCATTTAACTTAATTGGATTATAATTAATTTTTTGTTATATTTATTATTTTGATTCTGACTGTCAGAAGTGACCAGATTTCTATCAGATTATTATACTGAAGCCTTAAAGACCGCAAAAGTAGTGGTAGAAAGCAAAGGTCTTCATTTCTTAAAAAAAAAAAAGTGAATCGTAAAGCAGCCGTAAAGCGGTAGCAATCTCTGCGCACGCATAGTTCAAATCGTGTTTCTGATCCAAGTTGAAAATCTCACTCTAGGCAGCTGACGAAGACTTGCAGCCCTGCTCCTGTTAATTCAAAAATGAATCAGGTGGGGGGGGGTGGTCAGATAAATGCATTTTGAACAATGCGTGACCTATAATGGCTATAAATACATTAGAAATGGGTAGAGGAGGATGAGCAGGACACCATATGGCTTTACTCTTAGCCTCCTAGCTGCAGGCCTTGTTATGCCAGTTCACAGATCCAGATCAGTGCGCCTTCAGACTGTGCGGGTATGCTAATTACATCCCATGTTTGTCAATCAGACATTCTTCCCAATTAGCAGCAAGATAATCCCTCTGGAATCTCTCATGACAAAAATTAGGAACTGTCAAGGTGCAGTCGGAATCCAAAGCATCTAAAGATAACAGAGAAACTTTGTAAGAACACTCAGTAACACAAAGAAGTCTTTATCATCCGTAGATGGATACTTTTCTTGATATTATGTTGTAACAGATCTGATGTCATTTTTAACCCCATGTTATTCAAATAAAACACTCATATTCCCGATAAAAGATTTTTGGTAAAAGTGATTCCTGTTTATATGTGTTACATGTGTAAATTTATTAAATTTGTCCAGCCCTGAATCTATTGGAATGTTGGAAACATTAAAGTCTGAAAATTGAATTTATGCAAAAGGACTTATACACAGTTCTCCTGTTCAGAATGATTTGTGTTCTAAAGGGCTCCAGTTTATGGGGAGGAGGGGGTCGTTGTATTATTTCACTTTACCCCCCCTTCATTATTATTCATTATTCAATTTCAGTGAAAATAAAATGTGCAGATTTTCAAACATCATGTTCAAACTTTCAAGCATCATTAACATCTTCACAAGTTACACTTTAGAGGGGACTGCACAGGGAAGATGATCGCCGCGATTTCAATTATGTAAGTAAACTGGACACTGGAAAGCTAGCCACGTTATACCTTAGGACTGTATGAGAGTTCTAATCTATTTTTTTAGTTAACTCAATTACATTCAAATTTTCTGTTTGTTAATTATGAGAATTCTAATGTGCTTTCACTGAAGAATGTATGTAAAAACTTGCTTTCCTTTTCCTTCTTGAAGGCATCCCACCTAAGGCATCCCAACCAAAACATCCCACCCAAGGCATCCCACCTAAGGCATCCCACCTAAGACATTCCACCTAAGGCATCCCACCTAAGACATTCCACCCAGGGCATCCCACCCAAGTCATCCCACCTAAGGCATCCTACCTAAGGCATTCTACCCAAGTCATCCCACCTAAGGCATCCTACCTAAGGCATTCTACCCAAGGCATCCCACCTAAGACATTCCAACCAAGGCATCCCACCCAAGGCATCCCACCTAAGGCATCCCACCCAAGGCATCCCACCTAAGGCATCCCACCTAAGGCATTCTACCCAAGGCATCCCACCTAAGACATTCCACCCGGGGCATC
>JAODKN010000107.1:830771-855658 GCA_026774425.1 Petrocephalus zakoni
CCCTACACACCCCCCCCGTCTCGGACGGCCCCCACCCCCCGCCCCCCCCCCCCCCCCCGCCCCCCCCCCCCCCCCCCCGCCCCCCCCCGGGGGGGCGGGGGGGGGGGGGGGGGCCCCCCCAGGCAAACATACCCCAGCAACATGACAGGTCACGAGGGGGGTGGGAGCAGATGGAGGGAAAGCACAAAACACGGGAACAGAGGACATGAGAGCAGGCGTGTTCCCTAGCATGTAGCGTGATGATCTTTGCAGCTCAGCGACTCGGGTTTGCAGGGGTCGCTGCCGGACACGCAGCACGTGCTGGGAAGGAGGGCCGGCGGGCGCCACGTTGGGCTGTAATTGGGTGGCCTGTCGGTGGTCCTGGAGCATCCATCACTTACTAGGCTGGTAGCACGCCAGGCTACATTTAGGCTGAGTAGCATCCTGTGGTGCACTAAAAAAGCCAATTAATCAAGTAATTAACATATGTGTTTAACGTTATAACTTGGTATTCACCTGTTTTTAAGGTGCTGCGCCGTCAGAGACAGTGCCCTCTGACCCCTGCTCTGCCCTTTCCCCTTTGGCCAGCGGGCATCGCTGGACATCCTGCCTCTCCCCCTAACTGTCCTTCACCCTAGTGTGTTTTGGCTATGCCAGGGACCACTGCATAGCTTAGTTTAGCATGCAGCTTAGAGTCAGTGTAAGTCTCTGGTCAGGAGCCCCGGCTGGCCAGAGGCCAGCATCTATCGAGTTTCTGCTCTGTTTTCCTTTTTAAGTTTCCTGTTCTAGGTTTAGTCTCCTTGTGCTTTTGGCTGTACATTGTTCTCTCTATCTTCCTAATGTAGTGCCTCCCTGTGCGTTCCTCAGCTTGCTCTTCGTTAGCCTTAGTTACCTCACCTATGCCTTGCCTTTCAGCACTTTAATTATTCCATCTGTTGCTCGTTGTCCTGCACCTTCCATGATTGGTTGATTGTCTTATGTTCAGCTCCTGCTCATCCTCATTAGTTCCAGTTTTCAATATATTTAAGTGCTTGCGGTCGTGCATGTCTGTCTGTCTGTCATTCGGTCAGTCATTGCCCGTAACGTGACAAAACAAATGTATCTACCTATGAGACAAAATTACAACCGAGCCAGATAATAAACTAGTCTGTAACTAGATAGTTATATTGGATGTCCTATGGCTATGGAGGCTAACCTAAGTGCCATAAAAACACAGTGAGGCAGGAGTATTAGAAAGGTGCTTATTTGGGAATCCTCTTGTCATAGAAAGTAAAATCGCCAAAAAAAAATATTCAGGTTGAATTTATAAAGGTCCTTTGGCCTGAGATTCCTGAGGAAGGCCAATCATTGGGGACAATTGCAGTCACCTGACTCACTTCTGTGAGACCACACATTACACCAAGGCAGAGGAAAGTGAAAGGTATTCACTGTTGAAGAGAAAGTTGTTTTCAGCTGACCTACATACATGCTAACAACAGTGCAATAAAAAGTCGCGGGTAAACGGCGCCAAGCAGGCGCGGCGATGCAGAAGCCATCTCCCCACACAACACAGATGGCTTTGCAGCCTGCCCCCTTATTGGTTTATTGTTAGACGTGTGGAGTGGGAGATGGAGGGAGAGGTTAAGACAGACTCCTCCGATTACAATCAGCATCCAGGAAAGCTTCTGGACAAAAGCAACAAGTTATGATTCTAGTTCAAACAGCAGCATGGAGCAGCGCTTCTTATCCACTGCACACCCAGCTAGCAGGGCACCTTCCCAGGCCTTTAGCAGACCTTCTCAGAAGATAGTCTCAGAGTTGAATAGAACGTTCTTATGTTGTTAACATAAACATGATTTTCACAAATTACATTCTAACAAGTCTTCTGTCAGAGTGAGCGTGGTACAATTATTACTTGGGCAAACTTTTAGAGAAGAATATAGTGATATAATTTTATAAAAGCCATGAACCTATGATCTATAAAGTGTGGAATGACAGCGTTCCCCTGTGGCCAGCCATGCCTTTCCTTGGTTTTTATATTACTAGGCTTAGCTGTAGTAGCAGTCGAAATGGTGGGATATCATCTTGGGAACATTAGGAAAACTGGACACTTGGCATGCTTCCGTAACTTTGGTCTGAATTGGGTGGGGGCTTTGAGGTCTTCACCCATTTAACGCGAGACATGTTTATTGCGGGGGGGGGGTTGTATTCCGCAGTTTTGGTTATTGGGGGACTATAACCCCCCCCCCCCCCCCATAATTTATGCCCACGGTCGAAACATTTGGTAAATGTTCCTCGAACAATTGTTACTGGGGTAGCCTGGTAGTTCTCTGAAAGACTCTACATAACATACTAATACCACCTTCATAAACATTTACATTCATTAGTACCACATAAACGTCCATGCTTTCCTTAGCCAGTACTGTGCAACTCGTATTTCATAATGCTAGCCTGCTTTAGCGTGATGTGTTAGCATAATAAAACAGTGCTGCAGCTAATTTATCTTAACAAGCTGGACAATTAAAATAAATGAAATCTTTAAGCAATATGCTAGTGCTTCACCTTAAGAACCTACCTGTTAAGCAACGAAAACATTCATAGACGGGGCTAAATTAACAAGCCTTTAGTACTTATTTGCGATGTGCTGATGTGCCAGTGTGCTTTCTGCTCCAAAGGCAGTACTGTTCTTGCACCTCCAGGTTTGGACATCCCCCCCCTTAGCTGCGTGTGAAGTTTGCACATCATCCCTGTGTGGTGCAGGGAATTCTGGGTATTCTGGTTTCCAGCAGTCACACCTCACGCCGTTAAGCAAACCTGCGTGCAGCAGTCTGTGCCCAGCAATGAACTACAGTCTCATCTGCAGGTGTTTTCCTGCCTCGCTCCGCAGACTTCCTGGGCGAGGCTCCAGAGCTCCCTGCCACTGTAGGCGAGATAAGTGATTAGAAGTGGACAGATGTACCATTCGTGACTGATATCAGAACACTCTATTCCTAAAAAACAATGCGGCACGGGACAGTTTACAAAACGCATACTGCAGAAGTGTTGCGTTCAGCACATAAATGCCCACTCTCCTGTCCATATGTGAATTGATCTAGAAAATACTATTTACGCTTAACTTAATATACACACATTTTTGCTTTAATGTCTTCACCTTTGTGTTTTTTTTTCTGCTATAGAGACAGAATCACAAACAATCATATTAATAATAATGATAAAATACTTGACTTACATAATTTCAGGGGGAAAAAAAGCCAAAAAATCCTTGCACACAGCGTCAGAACTTAGCCATTCATTTGTCTTCAAACCACTCATCCATTCATCCGTTCATTCATTCATCCATTCATCCATTCATTCTGCTGATCTGGGGCAGAACTCTGCCATGCAAGATTCTGTAGAGAGTCTGGGGGGGGCACAAACACATGCAGGTGTGAGGATTTCTCAGGCAGACCCATTAATTGACTTTGAATGACCTTTTTCTCATAAAGTCTCACAGGGGTCCCATTGTCCATGGGGGGGTCCTGTTTCCCCTCACCTCTTGTTATTCCCTATTTATGCCCTTCAGTCGATCTCCATGCTGTGCCGGATTTCCTTTTCTGGATCAAGTCCAAACATTTTATTAGAATGACAAGTTGAATATGTGCTGCTGAAGCAGCATAGCTTTTAAGCCCAGAGAACATTGCAGACGACATACCTGCAGATGAAAACATCCATATTATCCCCTTGATGTCAACATTGCTTATAATTTACTTGACACTTTGGATCATGCTTTGCTCTTTTTTGGCCATTTTGTGGTTAGAATTTTATAGTGACAAATCTGAATCGGCCCCCGATGTCGCAGAGATACATCAGATATCACATCTCTGTCTAAAATGATGGCGATTTGCCAACACGGTGGTGAGGATGAAAGGTCCTGTTGTGCTTAATAAGTGGGCGCGCTACCAATTCTGACCCGTAAAGCCGATGAAATTAAGGCCTCAAGCGTCGCCCTCTTTAAGGCCCAGACAGTTCCGCTGCTTTCACGAACGGCACCTCGCAGCCTTACCGTCAAGTACATAACGACACTGGAAAAAAAGGCTCCCATGCGATCGACATTCAAAAACTACCGTGACGTTTGCCCTTTGGCACACATTTAATCCAGGCCTCGACTGCAGCGGTACCGGATCCTAGATATTCTTTGTTTTTTAAGTTTCGATACGCTGTGTCCAAAAGTACTATCACACTTAGAGATAATGAGTTCTAGCTTAGAAAACTGCATCACACCCACTGTAGATAAACACCACCGTAATGGAGACCGTCCACACACAACGCAACAATTAATTGACCTTGTTGTCGTGTCAGTGCATAGCTATTTAGCTATTATTTAAATACTTACCCATTTCAAACCACTACATATACATTATAATAAATCAAAATGTAGTTCAAGTTAAAAATGGTTAGTTGCTTTAACAAGTAACACTATTTATTACAGGGAGCCCCTTTATTTAATAGCGTTTCCTCTCCTATTTGAAGCCCCGGTCTCCTCAGGTTCACTTATATATATATATATATATATATATCTCATTTTCAGCCCCCACCCCCTGACGCTGCCCTGGCTCAAGGCTACGTCCCTTCATTGCCGTACACCTGCCTGCTTCCTGAGTATTTCTTAATTTAGTCCCCCTAAGCTGTGACCACGGTGACTTCCATTGGCTCTCCCTGCTGGTCCCAGGCGACACCGTGTCCGCTAGAGAGGGCATCCTCAATGCCGGCTCCCAGGACGTCGCTAATGAATAAATGCATTGCGTTGGGAGGCGGCCATCTCCATACATCAGGGCCATCAGCATAGCAGTCAGCCGCTTCTTTCTTTGTCTTTTTACATTGGCCCAGACCTTGGTGTGCTTCCTGTGGTTCCCAGTATAACACTCTTGACTAAACGTGCATAAAAACAAATTAACCTGGCCTATACAATTTGCAAAGATGTGTGCAGCCAGCCAATAAATAGAAGTCATTCCGAGCCAAGGTCGCGGTAATAAGCTGCCGGGAAATTCCGGAGTAATATGTTACAAGTGCAGCACTACAACGCTACTCCGAGAGTCAAAGGCATGTCCAGATCCGCGGACAGGCGCTCCTGCCACGCCGCGCTAAATCTTCCGCGAGAAGACGACTGTAGTGCCCGCTGAACAAAGGATCAAACGAGCAAAAGGGCGTCAAAATAAAAAGAAAGGAGGGGGGTGAAAAACAAAAAGGTAAAAATAAGAGAAAAAGCCGATTGATGGCCCGTTTGGGATCATTGATCTGTGTCAGCGTGGCATAAGTGTAAGTATTGTCCTCGGCATTGCGTTCGGTGGTCTTTCCATGCCCTGTTACTAGGTAGAAAAGCCTTAATAATACAATTACTACTTGTTTCTTATCTGTTGCCATAATGAATGAATGAACAAACAAACTAATGAACGAATGGACACTCAATTTTATTATAAATGAGTGCGGCACAGCGCTGCCAGCTGATCCACTGCGGCTTGTCCCAAACCATATGGGCGGCATTTTGTCGTGTGTCGCAGTTCGAGAAATGAGCCCACCGTGGAGGGACACGGCGGCGGGCCCCGGTACCCGTGTCTGACGTCGGCCCTGGGGGGGATTCGCCTCCCGGTCCAAGCATCCTCCAGCCATAATGGGAAGTGACACATTCCTGCCTGTGCCTACCGCAACTGCGGCCGACATATCTGGAATTGAGTATATCAATCATGATACCCATAACAGTATTCAGTTATTAAGCAAATGATAAGCATGTAGTAACAGAGAGAAGAGTAAAGTCCAGAAATGAAAGCATTCATGCAACCGTCCCATTATATGCTCCTCCCACCAAAAAAAAAGCCTAAACGGTAACTAGGCTTTTAGTTCTAGCAGAATCAGACACTGCAGTCTCTCCTCCAAAATGATGCAAACACTCTGCGGCAGCATGCATCTGCGTGTGCCTGCACGCGTAATGCACCTGCAGTAGGGCATTCGTATGTGGCTTCCTGCGGCCGCATTTGGCAAAGGGGAATATGCCCTTAGTGAAGGTGGGGGGGGGGATATATGGGCTAGCGAGGAAAACAAAGTGGTAGCCGGTCGTGCTGCGGCTGGCGATGATGAATCTGTGTGCCGCGGTGCGTAATGTCAGGACGGGAGAGCACAGGGGTGAGAGACGGCATAATCAGATGCAGATCGGGCTAAAAGCGCCGGAGCGGCAGATCCATACTCCAAATCACCGCCACTTTTTCTCTCCCTCTCTCTTTCGTCCATTTGTCTCGACCCTCCCCCCAAAGCTAAGCCCTTAAAAAGGCCGCAAGAAAGATTCAGCCCCTTATTGAAAGATCATATGGGATAACTGCAAAATCCCATTACTTGTTGATTAAGTATTGATCCCACCCCCTGAAGTATTAACAAGTCAGCTAACATTAAGTGACCCCCCGAGACCAGTGGCTGGGAATTAGGGAGCAGGGATACTGAGTAAGACGGGGCAGCGGGGTAAAGAGAGGAATGGAAAATCGAGAGAGAGAATGAGAGAGAAAGAGGAATTTATGATTGCAGAGAGTAGACAATTTCGGGAGAGAGGCGAGTGGCTGGACCAGGCGGGTGCCGGGCTCGTCACTGAGCTCCCAGACCCGGTTAAGACGGCACGCCTCACGGTGCAGATCAATGCCTTTCCTCATTCTGACAACGGCCCCTTTTTACCATCATCGGGCCCGGCTCTCCAGATGCCTACTAATGGTGCCCTCATAGCGCCAGGCTGGATGGGGAGGGGAGGGGGGGGGGGACGTGGAAGGCCCTTTGCCCTCTTTCTCCCTCTTCAGTTGGAGGGCGTTGAGACACGCATTGATTGTAGAAGGTTCCCTAAGTCAGTGGCACAGATGATTCGGGTCACCTCATTCAAAGTAATCACGCTGCGGGGCCCGAGGAGTCTGGCTACGCATCTCTCCATGCTTTTAAGCAGATGCTGAAAAGTTGAAGCCTTCTTTTCAGTGGCCTTACCCTGACCTCCTCAAGTGGACAGAGCTGGGGCCCCATAAGGGCCTGTGGCCCCTACACTCTGGGGCACGTCTAGCCAGCTTTATCATTAGCCAATGATATGTTTTGAATCACTGAGTGACAGGAGAGGGGGTATTCCAGGGGCCAATCAGCTTTCAGCTGGGGCCAGTGCTCCTGTGGCCCCGCCCCAGTACACACACCTACCTACACCGCTTCAATTATTTCGATTATCATGTCTATATACGATCAGTAAGTTATGTCAACATGTAGGATATTAAATTTAACATCTGTCACTGCAGAGGTAGCAGCATTTTTTTAGATCTATTCTTCTTGTTTCTGCGCCACCATGCTTGACCAGGATAATTATGGCACCTCAATCAACTAACAGAGAGAAAACCATAATAGATAAAGCTACCTTTCTGTGAGAACGAGCCAAAGCATCCAGCGAAGAGACAGGAAATAATTAAGCGTGATCTCCACACAGGAACAGCCCTGCCTGTGCCCAGAGCCAGACATGCATCCAGACAGAGCTCCTGAATCCACGTGAATGTGAGCTGATTGCCTTTTACTGACAGCCCATCACTAACAATCCTCTTCATTGCTTATACATTAATTGCCTTTCAAATTCTGAGCACAACCTGTGTCCTGATGCCATGCATAAAATTAAAATTTCAAGCTCATTAAATTAACTACTTGATTTGAAGATTTTGTAATCAAACATAAATACCATCATCTATCTATCTATCTATCTATCTATCTATCTTTTCGGGGGGGGGCTTTTTTTGTTAAGCTCATGCATTTTCTGGCCACTCACATCCGTCCATCCATCTATATCTGCCTGTCCTATGCGGGGCCAAGAGGGGGCCATGAGGGGGCCAAGAGGGGTCCAGAGCCAATCCCGTGGCCTTCTTGGAACTTCCATCTCTCAGTTTACTTTTAAATTCTGCCACATTCTAAACATAAAAACGATAATCCATAGGATTCCCCGAGAGTTAAGATCACAGGTCTTGGATACAATGTTAACAATATCAGATGCTGGATACATCATAGGGTTTAGGCGAGATGCGGGGAGTATCGACCCAGTTACGACTGGAATCAAGCTCTACAAAGACACCGTGGCCAGTCTGATCTAGCAGGCGGAAGAAGGCAGAAGGGCAGCCAGTCAATAAGGAGCGCAGATTTTGAAGTCGGAAAGAAAAAGATACAAGGTATTTAGATCAAGTCAATTGTTAATTCCTTTAAAGGCATTACATTATGAATGTGTGAGTTCCCCACAGCAGTCCCGTGGCCCTGGAATGTCACCTGTGTCCCAGGACCTGCCGTTGGTCGCTGTGACATTCCATTCTTCCGAGGGCAAATCCCCCTCTACCCTCAACAACAGGATTAGGGCGTCTAAAGACACAGTATTGAAGGATAAAGACTGAAGAAAAAGAGCTGTTTTTACTAACAAGGTGAAATCCCTTTTTATGTTTATTAGTGAATCAATGTTCTATTAAGCATGTGGGCCCAGTGGATCAGGCAGCCTATTCGGGGGGCTAATGGCCAATTAAGCCAGGCTGAATGAGAGGATAGAAGTTTATTATCTACTTTAGCCCTCTAGAGAGGGTGTACAGTGTTAAATCTGTTTAACTTATAGCTGGTCTCCTGGCTCTGTTGTTAGTGTTAAATCCCCCCCTTCCTGACTGAGGGAACGACGTGCTTCTCACGTCGTGGAGACTTGACAATGATGGCCATTGTAGAAAGACTGAACATCCCTTCTGGAGGGGTCTGATAGGGAGCATCTCCACAGAATATGAATTGAAAAACAACGGCGGATGGGGAGTACACAGCCACCCCTGCACCAGGGGAAATCTTGACGTGGAATCAAAAGTATAGACCTCAAAAATTAATAGAGAACATTTCTAGAAGTAGAAATATAGCCAATTCAAAATATTGTCATCAAGTCAGGAATTTCAGACCCCAAAGAAAGGGTTTTTCTTTTTTGTAAATATATTTTTTTCCAAAATATAATGTGATATTCAGCATTATTTTGACAATGTGTTTCAAGTTGACATATGGAGTAAGGAGATACTTTAAACCCGTTATATCTGGGTACCGCATCGTGTCTGACATCTGGGCAATAAAACCGCACGAGAAAAATGACCCCCCATTAATTTAATGCAAGCATGTTTTCTGACAGAAAGAAGGGACGAATATAGTCTTGTAAATATAAGACGTGTTGGAAATCAGGCGTCTCGTTACGTCCTTACACTTTCGTCTGAAGACGTAGGAAGGCTGGTCATCTCTGGTTCACTGACTTCATTACAAGATTAAGGAATATTGCGTTTACTTCAATTTAGTGGTCAGAAGTATAAAAGGATTCAAAGTCAGTCATCTGGACTGCGAGCAGCTGTAAGAAATTATTTCAGAAGCCAAATAGACAATTTTCAAGTAAAATAAGAGTAACATAAGTAGACATCGCTGATATGCTGCTTTCTGTCCTTTCGTTCATGGTGGGGTCAGCTAACTCAGCCTTGCCCCTCTACAACACAAGACGAAATGTTCTGTTATGACACTAAGCTCATTCGCGGTCCACATTTGGTTTGAATTAGACGTGAAGTCCAGGATTGTTTAACCATGCGCTCGAACTTTCGTCTTTTCCTGTATATATTTTTCGCCCTTGGCAATAGGCGTGGCACGACATGCGTCTCGAAGGAGGATGACGACCACATGGTGCTGCAACGACGGCCACGACCATCGCTATCCTCGCCGGTCCTCCGTTAAACCACCTGCCGACCGTCCTGTTCCGGACGCTCATCCAAAACAATGCCCTTCCCAGAATGCCCGGCTTGAAAAAAAAACAAACAGCAATAGAATACAATAAGAATCGAAAAAAAAAACATATTTCATCTCATTTTATTGCAAACGCATGGAGGAAAGACAACAGAGACCGTTCAGCTCATTCTAGTCTATTGTCTGGAGAAAATTAATGAATAAAAGCATCGTTACACAAAGGCCAAAATCTTAAAAAGTTGGCAGTTAGGAGTCTGACAGGTCATAAACTTTCTTATCCTGCTAAAAGTGACCAAATCCTCAACTCAATTCAGAGGCCACTTACTGACATATTTTTTAGCCTCCCCCAAATGTGGCACATAAGGATATTACCCCCACAGCACTGCTGCAGACATTTATCAAGGGGGATCATTCGATGCTGCATCTTTGAAAACTTTGATAAGCACCCAAGATGATACATGGAAAGACAGACACACGTGAATAGATATGACTAGCTCACTGCTTCCTCAGTAGCTGACAGGAAAATGACATGCTATGCACTAAAGCATTGTTTGCTATAAAAACACGAACCTGACAATTCTCAACATTCCCCACGTGCTGCCATTTTATCTGGTCTAGGGTGTGACTGCAGTCCAATTAATAACCACATTTATACAAGCACACAAATGAGAATGGCGTGCAATTGGGTAAGGCTGCCTTTTTTTGACTGGTTTGTTTTAGTTTATCTTGTATTTATGTTTGTTAGGTCTCCTAATCTGGGAAAACCAGGGCAGCAAAAAAGTGAAACTTTCCTCATTAAAATATTAAAGGAAAATAGGAACAACTCTAAAGGCCAGTGCTGAGTTCCAGCGTGAGCTCTTTTTATAAAATTGGGTAGAAACCCCGAGCGTTATGTCAATTTCCGAGGTTATTTGAAATCTCTGCATTGTTGTGACAGGTCATTGTACAAAGTTGCCTTGTAGGCGTTACACCTGTCAGCTGCATGTAAGACTCGCAGGTATAAGTCATTGGTTTAACATTCCCTCATAAATGTGGGTCTAATGACTCCATGGGATTTGTGTCACACGCCCGAAATGTGACAACACCAATTGCATTGCTAAAACTAGGTCTGCAAGGCAGTATCATAGCTTATCACGGATTCTTCAATGAACCCATAAGAATCCTGCGGCTGAAACTGAGAGATTTCACTCTAACAGTCTTACTCTAAAAGTAAGGAGTAAAGTTTTAAGCATTTTAAAGCCATAATCGGGTTCTGATATTGCACACATTTTTGTAACACCCTCTGAGATATACAGACTTAAGTGTTCAAAAATTTGTATCGGGGAAAATAAACTGTATCTTTTAAGCCTTAAACATTTTTAATTTTTTAAGTGAATTTCTTAAATATTTAGACAAAACTCCAAAGTAATTTCCTCTGAATCTTCCCAGATTTCCCTTCCAATAACCATCCATATCTAGCCAGCTGAAGACTCACACACATTTATCTTAGGCATTTCCCAGAACTGAACGCAGTGCTTCATACAATGTGCATGTCAGCCCCCATAGTATTTTTCAGTAACAGCTGACCAGGAGGTTCCTGCAGTGTGTCCGGTGAATGCCTTTCTGTGCAGCAAACGGCTTCCAAGAGGAACGCCTAGTGTGTTTATGGGCCTGCTAAAAAGAATCACATCAAATCCATCAAACTTGGAAAATAAATTATTTCCCAACATACGCTGCCAACAGTGGGGCCTTGTGCATTTCTTCTAAAATCGAATCAAACAATTTAACTCGCCACAGATGAACTCCGTCCGAGTCTTATAGTGAACTCATAGGAAAATGGGTTGCACATGACCTTAACTTGGAGCATTATAGAAAAATGGAAAAAAACGAGAATTTACAGCCCTTCAGACTGTCAAGTACATTTGTGCATTGAGAGAAAAATAAAACCATTTGAATCCATCTGAGCTGATAATGATGTGAAATATGTTGAAGAGGCTGAGTACATTATACAGCCACTGTAAACTTTCTGAAGTTAACAACACGCAATGAGACACACAGAAAAAAAAATGAAATGGTGATCTTGCCACTCTGGGGCCTTGTCATGGCCACATCCCCTGGCAGTTTTTCGATCTGTAGTACTGCCATTCGGTCTCGCGGCCAACGCCACAACACGCCTGTTAACCTCCTATTGGCATCCTTAGCACATCGTGTGCTGACTCTGACCCTCTGCCATGCCTACTCCCCTCATTCGGCACCATCGACATTCACAGAACTTAGGACACTGATGTATCCAGTCCTGTGCATGAGCAGTACTCACTTTATTTTTCGAAGATTCTACATACACGGGACACATCTTGGTGACACTAATAAATAAGTAATTAACATTTAATATTTAACATTGGCATCATGCTAAACATTTGTCCATGCATTTTGTGAAACTGCTTGTCCTGTTCAGGGTCAGGGTGGGTTCACAGCCTATCCTAGAGGCTACGGGTGCAAGGCAGGAAACAACCCAGGATGGGGTACCACCCCATCACAGTGCACACTAACACATATGGGCAAAGTGACAACTCTAATTAACCTCAGCATGTTTTTGAATTATTGAGGGGGGAACCGGGAAGAACATATAAACTCCACACACATGGAGCCATGGCAGAGGCTCAAACCCTGGTCCAAGAGGTATGAGGCAACCATGCTAACAATGGCACAATTGTGCCCCCCCCCATAGTATTTTTCAAATATGTTTTGGTCTTTGGATACAGTAAGTTGACCAGCTAATGCTTAACACTTCTTCAGCATATAGAGAAGCACCGACGTTTAAATTGTTGGGTGTAAATGGCCTAATCACAGACCAAGCTTCCAGCCAAATCACCGGGCACCGGTTTTGTCAGCCAGGCTCATATCTTTCCGTCTACTTGCATGGTTTCTTCTGCGCACCAAGAGTTCCCAGAAGGCTGGCAGAACAGTGTGAGTCAATCATAGGAATTGAAAAAAATGTGCATTGCTTTGTAGGTAAAAACATATCTTTTGGGGACTGTAATTTTGCACCACTGTTCTTCTTTGTCTACGTTTTTTTTACTGGATATGTACGTCTAAGAGATTACGTTCTCTTCCTTTGTTCAATTATTTGGCACATCAGATGCATCGTGTTATCAGAACTTGTGTAAATGATGGCTGTGGGGGGAATTTACAGGTTAAAGAGTCTGCTAGGCAATGAGCTGGCTAATTCACACCATTTCATTTCTCCTCCAGAGACATCTGCCTATGTCTGTGTCCTGGGGGCATGTACGGAGAGCCTCAGTGACAGACGCTTTAACCCCTGTTTTCAGCTTGCAGCCCCGCGTAGACGGTGCAGAGCGAACGGGTTCAAAGACCTGGACGAATAATTGCCATTTAGTGGTTGAAAATACATTTTCGTTAAGCTAGTTGGCTACGTTTATGTAGTTTATGTAGGTGTCAGTCTTTTAAATGGTGAGTGCTTTTGTTTGAAAAAAAGCAATTGTGTAACCGAATAATGAAAGATGTGTCTTCCCTTATAACAAATCACACACTTTCGTCCTCCTGTCTCCAGAGGCATAGTGCAGTTGTATGTCACTGAGATTAAAGATTTTTATTTCATTTACCTAAGACAGAAGAATGCCACAATTTAGTTGACTTAACCATTTTAATCTTTTGAGGGACGGATGTCCCCAAAGGTAAACAAGGAACTTAATGTCCCAGCAGGATTAAACCTGCATCTACAAAAATAAATAAATTACTAATTAAATTCAAAAGTTCTTTCTCATTGCGCAACCTCACCACCGGGACACTTAAAAAGCGTTTTTTTCTTTAGCAAATAGCCTTTTTATTTTTGCTAATAATAACAATAATAAAAACAATAAACTACAGGCACTAAAATTATGTACACAATCAGTAAACTAAAAAAAGTATAATGGAGTATCAGTTTGAACAGACACTTGTTCAAGCTTGTTATTGCTGGTACAGTCGACCCTTCTGTGTTGCGACTTTCCCCACTGAGGTTTCGATATATCACGGGGGCGGCATAAAGAACTAAATGGAAATTTTGCGAAAGCTGCAGATGACCCATGAAGGCCAGTAGGTGACACACAAAAAGTCTTGTAACTCATAAATGCAAAAAATATATGTAGAGCGCTGATTTGGAGGACGCCAGGCCTGTTTACGGCAGCCTGTCACGTGATATCTCTCAGTGATCTCGCAGTGATTTCGCAGTGATCTTTGTATCTCACGTTTCTCTTACCCTTTTGCTTTGATTCTCTTACCAAAGGGATGACGGGGAAAAAGGTTTTACACAGTCTTTTCACATTGCAGGGGCCCTGCGCCCTCAACCTTGTGATGCGCAAAGTGGACTGTACATCAAATTATTTGTGTTTTTCACACCTAGACATTATAGCCATATGGCCAAAATTCCAGTGTGACTTTTCTCTGTAAATTGGTGGTTTCAGTTCTAGTATGCAGTATTGTGTACATGGAATGTTGCACATCAAAAGAGTAACTGATTGATTGTCACCATTCATTTTTTTTTCACTTAAAATAGACCTGGTCTGGTATAGTAAATGTGGGACAGGCCAGGATTACTCAGTTTGTGACATTTCGCTTTGACTTTGCTTCCAGCAAAATTGTTTTACCTGTAAGATCCCAGATGCTCCCCTTACTACAATCCTGAACACTGTCAAGATAAACCGCTCGGTCTGGATGGCCCTCTGCGTAAGTGACTGAGTGCGTTCGAGTACCTAGGGAGGTGCTAGTATTAAGTGCATGGTTCCAGTTGACCACAAATCAATTTGGATGAACAAAAAATGGATGTAGGTAAATTTCCACGGAAGAAGTCCCTATGCTCACATGGTAGGTACCATAGAAATAAGGCTGGGGGTGCAGAAAAGCAAAGGAAGTGATGCAACCTCAGCTTCCTGAAATGCAGAATGCTGGGTAATTGGAGGACCCATCACATTGCAGATGAAAATAATTAAAAAACTCCCATCCGACTGCATTCATCCTAGTAAGGGGTTTCCAGCTTTCTGGCACACTAGCTCTGAGTGCACTGAAATAATTAACACAGTTTGAGGAATCGGTCATTAATCCTGGCACTCCTTTGCGATGGCCTCTTCTCTCTTTATCCGTGCACCATCCACCGAGCAGAACACACGCAATTCTGTAATCACAAGGCATGACTAATTGAAAGTGAGCAGGAGCGGTACCGTCTCTCTCATTAACAGTGGCCCGGTTCATTCACAACTTCTGGTGTGTTAAAATCATTACACGTCCTTGGTGGGTGGCAACTATATGTGAGCAAAGTAGAAAAGTATAAAGCTGTTTTTAATAGCGACTGAACGTGTAAATGTCATTAAAATCACTATTGTATTCATTCATACATATGCTAATGATGCTAACAGTGCTAACAAGGAGCAGGATACCACGGCGAACAGGATACCACTGACCCCTTCATTCCCTCTACATGGGACAATAGTACAAAAGCATATGTGCTGATTTGAGGGACACCAACCAGCTACGGATCACGTACGCCGTGAAACGTATTCAGCCTGTAAGAAGCTCCCCTCGAGGGTGACATTTTCATAAAGATCGTTAACGGCATTTTGTGAGCGAACCCCTAAACACGTAAAGAAAGAAGGTCCGGGAGAGGAACAGGCGTCTGACTGCGGGTCGGCCCCGTGTACAAGGACATGTAAGAGTTACCGTAACAGGGTGTAGCTGGCGGCCGTGTCTCAGAGCCGGTTTAAGGTACAGCTGCATGTCTTAGCAGCCTGGAAGGACAGCGGCGCCATGAGATACGTGACCTTATCAGAGGCGAACACGACAAGCCGCCCGTCCGCACACTCTGCCGGTCCCTCTCCTTCTCCTCTTTTCTCCTCCTCCCCCTTTCACAATTATTTCTCTGATGTGCGTGTTGTGATTCCGCGGATGCTCCCGAGCACGGCCCGGCTTTCATCGGGAGTGAAGGAAAGCACCGGAAAGGGGACTTGGGACTTGCCACTCACCGGGGTAATGAATTGCAATTCCTCAGGATTTCCAGGGTGTGCAGGGGGGGGGAGTTGGCGGGGGCCGGGGTAGGGCAGTGTAACTCCATTCTCTGCCTTGCTGTCAGGAAATATAATTTGCACCCTCAGTGATTCACCTGGTGCATATGCAGCATGCAAATTTATTTCTCTAATAATCAGAGCGGGAGATTGCCCAAGAGGATTAATGGCATCATTCCTTATGCACTCTCTGGCTCCTGATCCACCGGCATATTACCCACCTCTGACATAGAAAAATTGTGTTGGTTCTACTGAGGAAAACGCCGGGATATTTGTCCTGCTAGACAAAATAATGGGTTGGTGCATCATCAGATTGCAATGTCATTTCAAAAACCTTGAATACAAATTATATACAGTGGGGGGAGAGATGGTCTTTTTCCTCATACGGGGGGCTAGTTATCCTTCATGGTGGGATATGAAAGCACTTGTGACGCCCCCTCTTATTTAAATAAAGCCCCCGTGTTTCATGCATTGTTCCTCTCTTTTGGCTGACAGTTGATTTTCTTTCTTTTTTTAAGCCCCCCCCCCCAAAAAAGAGTGAATAAAAATCCTTTTTGCCGATTCCTCAGTGCCACGGCTAGGTGAATATGTGTGCCTCTGACATATTGATTATCCAGCATTGTGGTGGTGGGGGGGGAGGGGGGGGTGATGCAGCATGCTTCAGGCAAGGGGACAGATCTATCTCTGGGGCACGAGGGGAAACCTAATTAAAAAGATAAGTACCCCCCCAGCCATCCTCTGTCATGATTCAAGCTCATCAATGCAAATGGGTTTAACCCCGTTCTGAACGTAGCACGGGGGGGGGGGGCACCCGAGCCTGGCTAATTCCTAATACTGTTGTCAACACTGTGGAAAACAATACAAGATGACCCCACCCAACGGCCCTGATTAAACAATATTAATAACACGGAGCCCAATAAGCCTTGACCTTACTGCTACGTGCATAACTGCTGCTTTGGGGTGAGTGTTGAAATTGGAAATCAGTTGCTGGTTCGGAAATCGATATTTTGTCAAACAAGTTGAACGCTCCTGTAATTTATGGCCACGGTTGTGTGTCCGGCTTCCTGACTTTGTGTGGACATGCATGCTAAGGGCAGTGGAGGACGCCCCATCAAGGCCTATGAGCCTACGCCTGTCCTGTCCAATTTGCCGGTCTTGTCTATACATCTGTTTAATGCATCCGCACGTGAACTCCTCGAGTGAGTATGTAGACGGATGACTCTGGTGAAGATTAGTATTAATGACCTAAGAATGTACAGGTCTTTCTCGGGCGAAACTGAAGGCGTCCCGCAGTGAAAAATGCTCCATTTCCTCGCCTTCCTTTGAGTCACACGAGTGCTGACGTGTAGCATTTTGGTTCTTTCACAGACACATTCTCAGTGAAAGGAAGCATTGTTATGTCTATTGCTATCCTAGCAGAAAATGCCAAGAACAACAGTGAAGGACCAGCCCTCAGACAAAACAACCGGCGCATGCAGAAGCTAGCGGAGCCGCAGACATCTTTCATGTATTTAAGCCAATTAATTTTCTGGGCAAACGCCTCTCCACAGAGAGCAAGGCTGTCTCCCTTTGGAGAAGAGAAAGCGACCAGGACCCACTGACACACATCTCCATGTCTGCCCTACAGAAGGTAAAGGTCAGCTCTGAGGTTAGGCTGGCCTTCACTCTTGTAAACATTTCATCTTTATGTTACGCTCTGATTCTGTAAGCCTCCAATGAACAACGTTCCTGCTTATCATTAGATGAAGGGCTTTTCACTGTTGACCAAACTAACGTATCAACGCAAAACAAACGTATCAACCCAAGATTTTGTCAATACGATGCACCCTGGGCCGTTTATATGGAACAAAAAGTGCCAATTCGTGCTGTACTTTTCCTCCCGGACTAAAGATAGCTCCTTAACTATTATTAAAGAAGGCACTTACCCTCTTGGTATTAAACACAGGGTCATAGGGTCATTTGGTCACGTGTAAGTGTGAGCCAGAATGTCAAAGCTTGTCCAATTCATAAGGATTTATTTTTTAATTACCTGAAGATAAGCTATTAAAAAGGGAGCATAGAAATGTGACTGTAATTATCAGAACTTTGATGATGAAATAGAACACATTAGATTTAAAGATGAGCCGTGTCAAACAATGCTTTCCACAGTTTGCTTTAAAGTCATTAGTTAAATTGACATGAATAACTATGGTGCCATGGCCCAAGTTTAGATTCTGGCAGAACTTAATTGCCCCGATGTGATGGCCTACACAAAACGCTGTCACTTATTCATCTATTTCATTGTTGTTTTACCCTTTTTTATTTTAATTAGCTGCTGGTAATTACGCAGTGACTTTACATAGATACAAATGAGGAATGGATTAACCCCTGATTATCTTCGTTTTGGCTTATTTCTGTATTTATTTTTATATTAGCGTATTCCGGAAAACATCTAACATCTGCTAATTTCTGGAAATTATCGTTGATGTAGCTGTTAAAATTTGTACTATAAATTTCTATCATTGAATTGATTTCATACATGCCTTACGCTTGATTTTTTTCCTATACCTAAAAATACCTCACTGTTAAGTGACACTTCTCAGAATCATTAAGGGGATTTTGACCTTAAATAATAAAAAAAACAATATCAGTAGTCTTCTGCCGCACAAGCACTCATGTGCTATCCTGCAAAAAAAAAAACAACACAAACAAACGAATAAAAAAAATCCACAGCAGTAAGCGTTTATAATAGCTCTCAAGATTATAAATCCATCTCCATGGTGACAGTTCAGACAATGGGTCGCTTTTAACAATTTATAAAAAACTTTCACATAAACAAAGAGACCCCCAACTATAAAAATATCCTTGACGCAACCAACATCCTCATTTCATGTAATAAACAATATTGCAGACAGCAGGTATATGAGAGACATTGAATTCAAGAAAAATACTGTATAAACGACATCTTTAGACGGAACGCAGATTACAGATTATAGCAATTGTCCTCCTCCAGTCCCTAATTTCTAGCGAAGTTGCCACTGTTTTTATAAACGGGGGTATCCTTATACAGAGGCCTCCTTTGATAAGGCTGCTGATGCCTGGCAAAGACGTATGCTCGTCTCCGCGCGGCAACTGTCTCACTGCTTAGCAACCGGCCCCGGGGCCTGTTTTGCACAGCTTAATTCAGATGCTAGTTGCCGACGCTTGATTGGCTCAATGGCCCGCTCCCCGTTCTCACCGGCCAATAAAGAAGGCTGCTGGGGTGAGAGCCGGGAAGTGCCAGAGTGACAATAGCTAGCAGAGGATGGGACCCCAAACGCGCCGCGAGGCCCAGAGAAACGTGGCTACAAGTTTCTAAGACGGAGTTCCAAATTCGGCACGTATCCCAACATGCTATCAAACTGCTCATTATGGCTACCGTTTCATCAAATCCCTCTGAATATCTTATTCCTTAATATCCAAACAGCCATCTGTTTATTAACCATCTTATGTATAAAGCTCTCATAGCAGGCCTCTCTCCTGTGTATCATCTGACCACTTTTGCGGCACAGGCTTCCCACGCGCTGTCGATATTTGCGGAATAGCTTCTTTTTGACAGATGTAAGGATTAAAATGAAAGGTGTCACTGCACAGCCCCACTCCACTTTATTGGCCAAAACCAAACGGCTCTTTATCAAACACGCTTTGAGGTGATTTGTTAATCATATTCGCCAGCCCCTTAATTAAGCCTCATTGACCAATCCGGCAGTTTGCCTTTGCGGCAAGTCGCCACAGCTGCATTTTTGACCGTGTGATTTTCAGAGCAACATTGACGAAATCTTTATTCATGATTGTACATGTTAAACCAGATCGGAACCCAGCATGCAGACATTTTCTGTTGCCACGGTGGACTGAGAGGGTGATGTCGCCGCAGCAGGGGAGGGGCTGTGGAACAACATTGGAATTCCGGCCGCATTTCGGCCTGCGACGGAGGCTAAAAGCAACACCTGGCTAGCCCCAGCCCGACACGCCACCAGCCTCATTTACATACTCCTCATTAATGACGGCCATTTTTCTTCTCGTTAGGTTTTAATTGAGCAACATGTAGAAACAAACGGATACTTTCCCCAAGCACACCTCACAGCCGCGCAAGAAAAATCACATGTTTTCTACCATAATACATGTAATATGTGCTCACCTGCTTTTGTGAATTGGCAGTTCGATAATTTGAATCAGTGTTTAAGGTTAATATCAATTGATGACAAAATTGAAAAATGGAGTTGCTCCCTTCAAGTAAACTGTACAAAGCATGTCTGGGCAACAAAACTATATATTTTATAAAATCCTTTATTCCCAAGGCAGTGAATCTTATTAACATGTTACCTAGCCAATTTTAGCTTCTAATGTTCTTGAATGTTTTAATCGAATGCTGTTACATATTTCAGTGTTTTTATGTTGACTCATGTCTGAATGTTGTGAGACCAAAGACAAATTTCCAACCTTGGCTGGACGATAAAGGTTTATTCTAAAAATAAGAAGCGTTCAGAAGAGGAGGTTCACCTCAACTACCCCCTCACCCCCCCCCCCCAAAAAAAAATAATCTAAATCCTGTTTCATCTGAAGGTTGTGAATTAGCCTGAATTACTGCCATTAATCAAGTATTAGCTGATCAGAATTATCAAAAAGAAATTAATAAACTGTAATAGGTTAATAGTACAGCAGGAAAACCAGCTGGGCACGGGGTGAGGACGGCTCCTTTCATAAGTCAGCCATAAGTAATTACTGCCGAGAATGTCTGGATAATTACCATAACGGATCAAATGGACATTTAGAATGGGTAATAGTGTGGACACGGAAGAGCATTTAGCAAATCGCTTCAGTAATGGGTGAATAATGGCGGCCCGTCCTTCTTCCAGGGTCCTGGGAGGAATGTGCTCACCATCATTTTAACAATAAAGGGTGAGAGGTGTTCCCTGTGCGATTCGATTTTGGCCAAATCTCCCATCTCATCTGGCATGTGTTCATCTGATAGCTATTAAGTGAGCTTATCTGGGACAGAAGCCAATTACTGTCATTATTATTATTATTATTATTATTAATATAACTACTACGAGTAGAAGTAGTAGTAATAGTAACATTTTAAGAGAAGTGCTGTGTATTATATACTTTTTTGCTTTTTTTAATCACAATTATTGTTAAAATATTAGGTAAAATTATACTTGAGGAGAGCGCATGTAACTTATTACTCAAGTACAAATCATGAACAAATCTAGTAACTCCATGAAATGCTTGTTCAGTTATGATTGATTAAGGATGAACAAAGACGTAACTAACACTTAGTTTCTGGTTAATTAGTATATTAAATAAGTGTTCTGCTACATTATTGTGCCCCCTCAAGTAAATTTCTTGGTCCATTAAAACAAAAATCATCCAGTTAGAGCGCCACCGATGTCTGTCTAGGCACAGATGTCTTTCTGCGTCTGCTTGCACACCGGACAGCCTGCACGGCGATCCTGCACAGCTTGAGTTCTGCTGGTGTGGGTTTCCATGCCTGAAAGGGGCAACTGGAAGACACGGGGCACACATGGTTCCCCCAGATCCCACAAAAGATATCGGAGAGGATGCTTTAAAAGGAAGAGCAAATTTCATGCAAAACGACAATTTAGGCCATTGAAAGGAACCCCGCGTTCGCCCACTTAAGTCCCCGTTCCCAGACATGTAACAGCATTGTGTGCTGTGCCAGGTCAGGGGGGGCCCCCGATCCAGCCATCCTGAGTGTATACCCCCGTCACTTCCAGGTCCAGGGCCCCAGGAAGTCTCCAGTGTGTCCTGGGTAAAGTGACACGGGTTTGAGGAGGGGTGCGTGGGAGGAAGGTAGCGCATGTTTATAGATGGCAGCGCTCTGGGGGGGCCAGGGACACCGGGGGAGGGAGGAAGTGAGTGCGTGGGACCACCCTCTGGCAGCACTTACTGCTTTCTCTCTTTGTTTAGTAGAGGTGGGTAGTTCAGGTCCAGAGATTAAAAATCCAGACCAAGATTTTGTTTCAAACTTCAAACAACCAGTTGAGTATAAAGAGTCACAGGCACAGAGTACTCAACCAGTTGGTTGAAATAAAACCTTGGTCTGGATTTTTACTTTCTGGACCTGAACTTCTCACCTTTGGTACTTACTGAATTTAGAAAAGAGGAGATTGGTCTGATGGAAATTAGAGACCAAATCCTTGATTGTGACCCTGCGATCCGTGTCCGGCTGCTCTGAGCGACGGGCCTACAATGGGCTGTACACAGCAACATTTCTCAAGTCCTCCAGAACCCCAAGGTAGTCCATATTTTTGCTCCTTCCGAGAGCCCACACACTTGAACCAAGACAATCAAGAACAATCCAAACAGCCAAGAACACAGAACACCTGGTAGAGGAGAGTTGAGTAACAGTCTTGTACAGGACTTGATAACCGCTTTCAGAACAAAGCAGCCAGTCCGTCAGCTCCTGCGGCCAGTCTGTCAGCTCCTGCGGCCAGTCCGTCAGCTCCTGCGGCCAGTCCGTCAGCTCCAGCGGCCAGTCCGTCAGCTCCTCCGGCCAGTCTGTCAGCTCCTCCGGCCAGTCCGTCAGCTCCTGCAGCCAGTCCGTCAGCTCCAGTGGCCAGTCCGTCAGCTCCTCCGGCCAGTCTGTCAGCTCCTCCGGCCAGTCCACACCCTGGTTTAGCCTAAGAACAAAGCAAAACCATTTTCGACATGTTCAGTTCAGAACAGGGGCTTGACATTTACCATGAACAGGTGAGTGAAAATATGTTACATACTTGCTCCTGTATCTCCTCTGTTTATTGTGGAGCACCAGACTAGTACAGTGTGGATAAAATAAAGGAAGTTCTGCAAAGCAAATTTTAAAAGGACTGCTCCTTCTGCGTAGTCTGGGATTTGGGGACACTGTGACAGTCAGCGTTATTCCTGTGCCCTATCTATATTATTCAAAAAGTAAATTAGACTTTGCTCCTTTCCTGCAGGAATTCATTTATTTTTTGACATAGGTCAGTCCTAATAGCACCGCTAATTGACTCACTGTCCCCGACAATATGCTTTGAGGGAAGAGTAACTTCCTCGCATGAGGGAATAGCTATGGTACGTGCTTGTGTGTGTGCTTGTGTGTGTCTGTGCTCGCGTCCGTGTGCACACATGGAACGTGGCCAGCTCGCGGGCTGTTAACACTGATGAGGCCTGTGGGCTCCTGTCTAACAGATGGAAGCCATGCATGGAGTCTCTCTCCACTGACAGAGCCACTCAGAGGGTACCATTGAAGTAAAGCATCACTGTACCGACCCCGCGTGACAGACTGACTCTCTGGCCGCATATGTTCTGACTGCAGGGGAATGTCGAATATTTATTCATTTCAACATTGGGGGCCCCAGCACACGCTCCGTGCCGCCGTGCACCATTTAGCAGTGAAAATACTCCCATTAAAACGCGTGGATTTGTTTTTCTCTCACTTTAACTCTTAACTACTTTGTTCCGCAAACAATAAAAAAAAAAATGGATTGAAGAATTGCATTCCTCGGATGGGCTGAGATTTTATATCATAAAGGATTAACAAGCAAGAGTTATAAAATCCACCTCAGGGCCTGGGGCAATAGGAACCATTTCAGCTTCTCATCTCCATCCTGGCATAGCCTGCAGGTTAAAAGGAAAAGGAAAAAAGCCTAACAGGTAGAGCTGTGTAGATACAGAAAAGCAAATATGTGCCGACTGCATGTAATTCGCTTTCCTGGGCCTCCCAATAGATTTGGGAAGGACCCTTAAAATAGCCTGCCGTAAACGCGGTAATTCCTGAATTTCTGAGAGGGCTGAGTCGGCCTTTGAAAGCCTCCCTGCGACGGGCCCAGGCGTTTACAGCATGCCACGATGTGAGGCCTCCATTCGGGACAGATGTTTGCACATATGGTAGCAGTAAAGGCCTTAGAATTCACAGTGAACTCTTACAGATGTACCCGCTGGACGGCTTTAGCTGTCCTCAGCCGTGGGCAGCCCCGGCCACGCCAGCGGACCACTGTCAGTACACATGCTGCAGGCCAGAGTCTCTAAATAGGACACTTACTGTAAGGACGTGGCGTTTACACCGTGCCTCGCCTCTGCCCGGTGGTCTTCCTGCAGTGGTCATGGAAGGTACAGAATGACAGTCCTGCTTTTAATGTGGGCCTGCATGGTAGCAGCATGGTAAGCTGGAGGTTCAAGTCAGGTGGAGTTCCAGGCTCGGCTGGCTTACCTGTGAGGAAGGACCTTCAGCATGTGTTCCACAATTCTATAGTAAATAGTAATAACACCAACAATATTAACAAAAACAACACCAACACTCCTAATAATGATAATGTGGCAGTCTTGGCACTGTTGCCTCACACCTCTGGGACCAGGGTCTCTGCCATGGCTCCATGTGTGTGGAGTTTACATGTTCTCCCGGTGTCATTGTGGGGTTTCCTCTGGGTACTCCATCACAGTCCAAAAACATGCTGAGGTTAATTGGAGTTCCCAGAATGTCCGTAGGTGTCTATGTGTGAGTGAATAGTGCGCGTGTGTGTGTGTGTGTGTGTGTGTGTGCCTTGCGATGGGTTGATGCCCCATCCTGGGTTGTTCTCTGTCTTGCACCCTTTCCCCCACACAGACAGACACATAGGTGGACTGCACCGTGGCTCCGCAGGCCGCTGGAGTGAAATGGATCTGTAGGAACTCACAGGCGTCGTGAGGAAGCACCGAGGCCATCCTCACCTGGGCCCCCAGCTGCTGACAGTCTGAGGCCATCCTCACCTGGGCCCCCAGCCGCTGACAGTCTGCCAGAAGCGAGCACCGCGCCACACGCAGCCCAGCGAGCGACAGGGGATGAAGGCCATCATAATCATCTAATCACAGCCTCCCTCATTCCCGTGCCGCCAAAGACCAGGGCACGCGGCAACATGCTGAAAGGAGTTTGAGTAAATGTATAGAGTCTCCCACCAAATTGTGACTTGTGGAGACCAGCTTCCTTTCACCTTTGGCTACTCTGAGTCTCCGTCACATCCTATAGCTGCATGATGTGCTGGTGGCCGTCACAGCTGTCTCACGGGGAAACACACGATCTTACGCTATTTAATTACACTGCTATGGTTTAGTAGGACCCCAGCCCTCATGGTGTTTTGATGAGCTTTTTCTGATATCAGC
>JAODKN010000107.1:868700-882907 GCA_026774425.1 Petrocephalus zakoni
CCCCCCCCCCCCCCCCGCCCCGCCCCCGGCCGCCGCCCCCCCCCCCCCACCCAGAGAGAGCCCCATGATGACAAACATGGATGGAGCCATGGCAGAGACTTGGACCCTGGTCCCAGAGGTGTGAGGAAAAGGGGTAACGTCGGCATCTCCATGCAACCCCACCAGGAAGCTCGCTAAAGAGTATATTTATGTCAGTCACTTTGTCTTTTACCTTTTCCGGCACTGAACTTCAAGATACTTTGTGTTAAACTTTCTCAGTCAAAGGCCCTAATATTTCCCTTCTCTCATAACCAGCACCCTCTGACATACTGTATGGCTCCTAGGCTTACCTCCCTGCTTCTTTGCAAAGCATTGGCCACAGTTTATGTATGCTTTGTTATTTACATCATAAGATAGCCTTTGACGTGTTATTGTAACAGCTCTAATGCTGAAATAAGGATTGGGCAGCGTCTAATCAATTTATTCTCAGCACTTAAACAATGAGTTTTACTCTTACCTCGTTCCCACCAACATGGAGCCGGCCTGGTTCTGACTTGGTACATTTTGAGAACTTGAGAACCGGTTACATAGGTTGAAGTGAGAGTTGGTTCATATGTATTCCGTTTTTTGGAATTGTGATCTGTTTCACATTTTAAGGTTCTATAAGCTACCAAACTGAAAAAAATTGCCTGTACCCACTTTTTCCTCTGTAAAGGCTCCCCGTCTGTGCGTAAGTGAGTTTATTCTTGTTCGCTGGTTTACCGCTGTCCTTTTAAGGATCATGCAATAAAAGAGTCAGCTAAAAATGTAACTTTGCTGTTCACCTTACGATCTCCTTGCCACTCGGTCGGCACGATATTTTATTTATTCGACCTGCGAACCGAATCAATCTTTCGTTGTAACATTATTTCACCAATAAGCCGCCAGGTTGTTTCACTTCTGGCCCCATCAATATTAGACAAAACTATATTGATTATGGATTATATGTTCTTGTTATGTGGAAGGCTTGCACGCGATAGCCTGACGTCATGGTTCCAAATTCTGAGGCCAGCTTTTCTGTAGTGCTACGCTGGAGCTATGTCAGTTTTCTGCACCGCGTTGGTGGAAATGAGGAATCAAAGCTGCCTCGGGAAATCAGAGGTAATCTACAAAGTAGGTGCCGAGTTTGTTAAGCTTCATGTTTCTTCATTTTACTTTGATGTGTCAAAAGATTTATCTGGACATTTTGGGTGACGATGGGTTGGTTCCCCATCCAGGGTTGTTCCTTGCCTTGTACCCATAGCCTCAGCGATAGGCTCTGGACTCCTACGGCCCTGAATAGGACAAGCAGGTACAGAAAATGGATGGATGGATGGATGGATGGATGGATGGATGGATGGATGGATATGTTTCATTTGTTTCTACATCTATGAATTCCCATGCATGATGTACATACTGTATATGATTTGTTTGGCTAATTGTTTCTCTGTGATAAATTGCTTTTGTAAAACCTCAAATATCATGTGTGCTGACATGAGGAAAACGAACATAACGAGGAGCCACCCTAACCCTAACCCCTAACCCTAACCCTAACCCTAACCGCACTCAACACTCATAATCAGCATGAATGTATAACGTTGCGGCCACCAGCTACCACTGATGTATTTAGTATATTGTACATGAATGATATTTTCCTATATAACATTTTGTAATATTTTGCAGTATTTAGTTTTGGAAACACTTTACTTAAAACTTAGTACCTCAGTTTCTACTCATGTCTGAACCCTGAACAAATATAATGACTGCATGAAATACTTAAACCGTTTTGATAGATTAATGATGAGTTTCCAGTCTGCTTCACAGCGAGACTGTGTGCTTTTTTCTGCTCTCTCGTGCCTATTAATACAAACAGTTTGTTTATGATCAGTGCTTAAATCTCGCAAACATCAGTGCCGCTGAAGCTGTTTCTCTCCACTTTTCTGCTTAGATGAAGTGCTCACTGGTCAGAGAAGTACCGTAAACATCCCCAGCCCCATGGGCTGTACTGGACTGATTTTACAGTGTTAGCAGATCACAGGTCCCAAATTCTCCTTACACTACATATCAAACGGAAAGTTTAACACCCTTGAATGTGTCACATGACTTTCTGGCTTAAATAAACGACTGACATTTTTTTTCAGAAAGTTTGCGCAAATCAAAGTGTGGTGTTCTGCTCACAGTCGCTTTCCAGTAGGAATTTTGTAAAAAATGCAGAAACAAGTTATATTTGATGAATACTGCATTGCTAAATTTACTGAACGAGCTGCATTTTGCTTTTCATGGATACTTATAGTAATGTATATTTATTTGTCATCCCTATAAGTTTTATTTTATGTACATGTGCTCTCTTGAAAGTATGTCCAGAGTGGTACCTGGTGAAAAATATTGTAAGTGGATCCTTGTGTGCTTGTGTGCAAATTCTGTGAATCCGTAAGTGATGTCATTTTCCTTTACGCGACACCAATTTTGCAAAAAAAAAAATAACAGGAAACATTACATATGCACGACATTATATGCCTGTCTGTTTGCGCATCCCAGCATTCCTGAACACAAATTCAGCAATAATTATGCATCCACTATAAATGGCTTCATTTAAATCTATTACATGTGAACACTTAATCATGTGCACTGGAGCCTGAACACAAAGAGTTTCAAACTTCTCTGCGAAAATACAAGTCGAGTCTTAGAAACCACAAGGGAGTTTCCAAAGTCTGTAATGATAAATTGCTGCAAAATGGTGTTATTGTAAGAATGTGACACTTTGCATTTTCACTCTGCCTGAACCTGGCAGCCTTTAAAACAGCAAGTCAGGGCCAATAGCAAGAGGTTAAAATGCTACCTGAGACTGGAAAGATATTAAGAGATGTGGCGTTGACAGAACACAATGTGTGTCAACAGGAAATAGATCTGAGTATATTACTTTTAATAGTTTTTTTTTCCTTCACTGCCAACATAGTAGATCCTCTCACAATGTGCAAAGTGGTATATATCAAGCTTCTCTATAAAGACATATAAATGGACAACACACAGACAGTTATACACATGGGAGAAAATGAAATAAAAGCTTTGTTTTTTTTTTCCAGAGATACTGCTTTTTTTTTCAAAGAACACAACTGAGAAGATTTTAATCGATCTAATATCTGAGTCCAAACAATTTATAACGTTGGAAAGAAATTCAAAATGAGAAGATGAGAACCTGGTGTTTGGGTTCTGGCTGGCGGTACCACGTGGAGAGCCTGGCGACATTAACGGCCGCGCCGCGGCACGGCATTTCTTCAGACCTCGTGGTCCTGGATGAGGGAAGGGGCGGAAGTTGGCGAACATGCTCGAAAGCTGCCTTTAGAAGTTTTAAGTGCGTCGTCAGACTCACTTTCCTCAAAGGACCATTTCCATGGTGCCAGATTGTCTCTTTTTTTCCTTTGTGAGCGTGCAAAACATTCATGAGCAAGAATAAGCTCTCTGAAAATTGAAATCCTTCTACGGCGGTGTTGCCATTGACTCAAGAGCGTTCAGGAGCCTTGTTTTTGTCCGTACACGACCAGCTGTAAACCGGTATTTATCAACTGTTTATTATGAGCACATCATCATTTACAATGGTACCATCTGGTCATTACCTTTCCCGTGTATGGGGCAAATTGCTTTCACAGGGACTTAACCAGGAGTGGGCAAATTGTCAGCAATAGAAAGGGAAATCAAACAAACCGTGCTCCGCATAGATCGTGATACATACACAAAACATTTCAAGAGGGTCAAATAATTAACCAGCTTTCTTTGGGAATAAAGGAGACGGGAGTGTGTAGAGTAAGGAAAGCTCGACTGAAACCCGACGCGTCCAGACAATTATACAGCCGCGCAACAAAATAAATTAAACAAATCAAGCACGGGGGTCATATGACAGGAACGTTTTATTTAGCCCTCTAAATTAGCGTAAAAGGCACTAGCTACAGGAAACGGAGAGAGAGGCAGAGAATAGAAACATTCATAACTAGACTTTCATGTTTAATCCATTATCCTCTTAAGCAAGTGGGATAAAAACAACACTGAATATGTAACGAAAAAACTGCATGAAAGAAAAACAGTACCTTTGTCGGTATATAGCGCACACAAAAAAAAGCATTTTGCATATAGTGATGAAACAAATTTTAGAAACTGATTTTTTTTTTTAATTTGTGGTTTAACGTTAAAAAAAAAAGTTGAACGTTAAAACATGTGTCTTTTAGCCTAAGGCTCGCTAATCCACAGTATGGAGAAATCAGGCCCAGTGTTTACTTTATGGCAGGTGAGACTGATTATACAGGCTTAGGAACATTTTCTTAATTAATCCAGTTGTCTTTTATCACATATCCCGTTTAATTGAATCACAGCGCGTCTGTCTGCCTCCCACACATGTGCGCCGCGTCCCTCGAAGAGTAACAAAGGAGGAAGGGACTGAGTACTCGGAGCTTGCTCTCCGGCTCCGACCGGAACGTCCCCAAAGCATGGTGCTTGTCATAGAAAATTAGCACTGCGGTGCAGCCTTGTCATTTGCGACCAGATGTCTGAACAGCAAGTAAAAAGACAATAATAATGTGACGACAACAACCGGCAGCGCCGCGATTTCTTGAACACTGCCGCCGTTAATGCGTCTCGGGACGCCGAGGCACTCTTGATAAATTCGGCACTGTCACGACGAATTCCGGGACGCGGAAATCCTTCCGCGTGAAAGCTGACATTATTCACGACGCTTCTCGGAGGGAGCGGGAGGGGAAGAGATCTTTGACATTCATGGATTTGGACCCTCGAGCCGCACGGAAAAAAAGGCCCGATTCCATCATTTGAGCGGAAATGGATGGTCACCCCGGCGCCGGGGCTGATGGGCAGCCATCGCCCGAGTTGCCGGGGGAGGCTGTGGGGCCCGGCGCACGAGTACCAGACGCCCTGTGACAGATTAAGCCCGTGTGACGGGTGCTCATTACCCCGCCGTTCTTCAAAGATAGCAGAAGCTCTCTGCAGACATCAAACTGCCCTGGAGCTACAGGGCGTACAGATGCACACGGCTCGAAAGCATACCCGCTCTCTCTCTCTCTCTCTCTCACACACGCACGCACACACACACACAGATGTTTGTCTGGCCAGAGTTGCCCGGACTTGCTATAAAATAAATAATAAAGCACGTACAATAAAAATACTACATAAAATGCTCTAAATCTGTCTGCTCCAATTCCCCTATCGCTGGTCCAGTGGGGGCTTGTCTTTGGTGGCTATCGAGCAGCATTGTATTAGTCTGCCCTAGAGTGAAGTGCTTGTTGGGGGAATTGTCATCTTCAGACTCCAACCCTCAGCCCGTCTGCCACAAATCTGTGATGTGGCGCGTATCCCGAAACTGCATCAAGTCCCATTAAAGTCTGCTGGTCGATGGTCAGTTCAACACGAACATGAGGTTCGATGTGCTAAAGTTTCATTCGTTGCTCCACCGTAATACACTTTCATGCTCGGCCGTTTCTTTGCTATAAAGCATTCTGATTCCATGATCAAAAATTCAACAGTCTGACAACAATCTGACAAATTAACTCCCAGGACAGACGCAGCGTAATCACTGTTGCTGATATCATTGTTTCTTGTTGCGGGGAAAATATAGCAAGTAACGTGAATATTTAAAGTGGAACGTACTGCATAGTGCCATCGTAATTATTTTGACAGCAGCTTTGAATCTATAGAAGAGAGTGGCAGCCTCACATTGATGTGTGAGCCTACACTGAGTGTAACGGAAGATGATGTGGGGGGTGGGGCATCGCCCCATGTGGGGATGACATTAAAACCAGGCCATTAAAATCAAACACATCAACCTATGCATGCCCGCTCTGAGGCATCAATAGGAGCTGTAGACAGGTGTGAATGCTGCTGCACTGAAAGAGGTCAAATAAAGGTGAACACTGGGGGGGGCGGGCCCCCATGATAACCAGTGGTGTGACGGGGGTGTGGCTTTGGAAATGGAATCACAACAGACATGTGATGCATCCCTTCTCATAGTCCTGTACAATTACATTAGGACAATGGGTCAGTACAGGGCCGTCATATCTCCTACGCTGTGATGCCATTGTGTTTTTATGGATACAGAACATATGTGCACAGGTGTATCTTGCTTATTAGAATACTATAACGGAACCATTTATGGTAGGGAAACATTTACCTGTTCATTTGCTTAGAGGACACCTCATATCCCCAGTGACTCATACGAGGGTATAAATTTAAATTTCATCCAAGGCACTGCTGAATATACGCTCAAGGGCACAGAGGCAGGAATCCTAGTAGAACCTGACCCTGTAACATTTGATTCCATTAACTCTTACCTACCTGCTGCAGATTCCTCATATTGACTGGGGTCTCCGATGACCACACCTCACAAACACCCGAGCCCAGACCCCTCCAAGTCCTCATTAATTCCGAGAACTAGGTTAGCTTTAACACGTTAATAGCCAACGGAAAACAGCTAAAAACACATCGGACGACAAACACAGTTCACGGTAATATAACATGTCGCATGTAGGATAAATAAATGAATAATATGTTAGAAGAGCAGCATGGATTTTCAGTTAGACATTGTTATTTATCTGTTTTCGATACTTGCTGTTGCTAATTTAATGATAGGGTGCTTTGATATCCTGTATGTATATGTCTTTAATTTGTTCATTGATATTAAGACGGTGAGTAGAAGGCATGTTTTTTGTGATAGAGACTTTTAAAAAGCTGCTTTTAAGAAATGGGATAAAAATGTCCTTGTACATGATGCATATAAATCGATATAATTTCCATATATTTATAGCTACCGGAAACTGTACGCATATGCATCTCAGCCCTAAGTTATCTCCCGCAATCTGTTATTAGACAGCATGCAGACATCAGCTTAGTGTGAGTGGCCTGATACAGAGTGGGATGAGACCGGCCCTCCTGTCCCGATGACTCGGCTTGATCACGTGTCCTTTCTGGATATCCTTCTTCTTTACACCTCCTGCTAATCTTATTTGTCCGCACGATATACGCGTCCAAACATTCAGAGTTAAAGTTTTGAGGTTCCCAACTTATCTAGGATGCCATCCAGGAATGTAACACATGACTCATATTTACTGGTGGCCTGGTGGCGCAGTGGGTAGCTCCGCTGTTGCTACCTCACACCTGCAGGGCTGGGGTTTGCATCCAGCCCCCGCTCTGACTTTGCATGCTGTCCTGGTGTTTCCTCCCACGGTCCAAAAACTACCAATGAGATGCCCTAAATTGTCCATAGTGTGTGTGTCCTGTAGTATCCTATCCAAGGTATAACCTTATTTTGTGCCCAATACTATCTAGGTAGACCCTCAGGTCACCCCTATATTGACCAGTCGGTTGAAAGACAAATAAAATAATGGCATTGATTGCATTATTGCTACAAAATTCACCAGAAGTCACGAGATCTTGCTGCTCAGATGCTGCATGGCCATAAATAAAAAATGTGCTGTATAGCTTTCCGGAGCTGCGCCGGGGAGTTTACCTGTTCCTTATAGATGGGTTAGCACTGTCTATTTTTGCTGTTACTGTGCAAGGAAATATACTGCAGAGAACCTCTGACAGAGGGCTGCATAACGGCACCAAACCGGATAAAAACACAAACATGTTGTTGTTCCATAGTTTTTTTCCCCCATAACTAAATAAAAGAAAAAAACTGAATTTCACCCTCATTCATCATTGTAGGGAAGGGAACAGAAGGTGTTGATGCCTTGTAGGCCCATGTAGTCCTACTTCACTTTTAAGTACAATTCAATCAGTTGTTAGTTCATTTGCTTATCTGAAGTTATTCTATCTGGTATTATATAATTCCCCCCATGGTTTACAGCCTTATTGTGGTGGTGGGGTTCGTGTGCCTAAATGACCCAGAGAGATATACTGAGGGGGGGTGTAAGCTTATGGCATAGTTGCCCTAGCTAGATAGAGGCCTGACACAAGGTAACTCACTACCCTGTACCTCCACAGAAGCTTGCTGAACCGGAGGCTAGGAGTCCAATGTAAGACCTGCGACTCGAGGACATCCCTGTCACCGTCCCAGCTTGCTAGGCTATGGCAGATGAACCCCCGGATGCAAAGGATGGGGCATAGTGCAGATGACCAGGCACTTATCACAGACCACATCTGTCCTGAAGCGGTGGTCCGAGCATTTCCAGGCTCTCTTCAATGCCAAGCGCTCCGTCCACGACTCAGCAATTCTTTGCCTCCCAAAATAGCTAGAGAAAACTGAGCTGGATGACTTCCCTACATTCAATGAGTTTATCAAAGCCATCAAGCAGATGAAAAGTGGCAAGGCAGCAGGAGTGGATGGAATACCACCAGAAATTTGGAAGCGTGGGGGTCCAGCGTTGCATGCCAAATTGCACGAGCTCTTCATCTGCTGCTGGGAAAAAGGAAAACTAGCGCAGGACTCCCGTGATGCAGTCACCATCACCCTATACAAGAATAAAGGGGAAAACTGCTCCAGCCGCTGGGGGATAACTATACTCTCCACTGCAGGAAAAATCATGGCAAAAGTTCTCATAAATAGGCTGATGTCAATGTGGATTTAGAGCCAACAGGAGCACCATCGACATGGTTGTTGTTCTCAGGCAGCTCCAAGATAATTGTCGGGAACAAAACAAGGGACTGTATGTGGCATTTGTCGACCCGACTAAGGCCTTCAACACTGTGAGCAGGAAAGATCTGTGGCAAGGCATGCAGCGTCTAGGATGTCCCTCAACGTTCCTTAGCATGGTCGTCCAGTTTCATGAAAATCAGCGGGGCCAAGTCACACATGGCGATGACCTCAAAGAGCCTTTTCTAATCTAGAATGGAATGAAGCAAGGCTGTGCGCTCATGCCTGCTCTTTTCACCATCTCCTTTAGCATGATGCTCCAACTGGCCACTGAAGATGGAAGATGGAAGCCTGTTCAAACTGAGACATCAGTAGGCCCACACCAAGACCCTGGAGCAACTCATCCGAGAGCTTCTTCTCCGATGTTTCTCCCTTTCTTGGCCACTCAGGGACAGTGCTGTAGCATATAACAACCTGCTTCACAGAAGCAATGCAACTATTTGAGGTTTGGAAAAGACCAAAGTCCTCTATCAGCCCGCACCTCAGGAGCAATGCCACCTTCCTAGCATCACCATAGGTGAGCTGAAGACGGTCCACCAGTTCAGCTACCTGGGCTACACCATCTCCTTAGATGCCAAAATTCACAAGGTGGTTGACCATCGACAGGCAAAGACAAACAGCACTTTCAGTGGTCTGTACAAAAGAGTCTGGAAGACGAAGCACCTGAAGAAGATTCATGTGTATAAAGCGGTCATACTTACTATCCTCCTGTATGGTTCTGAATCATGGGTCACCTACCGTCTCCTTGAGTGCTTCCACCTCCTCATAGTCCTCAGCTTCTATTGGAGTGACTTCATCAATGTTGTAAATCCTAAATCTTAAACCAACATTACTTAAATCCTAAGTCCTTGAGCGGGCAAAGGTCACCAGTATCGAGACCGTGTCGTTGAAGACGCAGCTACACTGGGCAGGGAATGTCTCCAGATTTTGATATATGGCGAACTGTCCACTGGGCACCGGGATAGAGGAGGTCCAAAGGAGAGATTTCAAGACTCTTGGTTGCCTGTCACATCAACCCTACCCAGTGGCCCATCTCAGCTGTTCACCAGGCTGCCTCCTCTTTTGAGAAAGCTCACAGGGCCAGCTTTGAGGTGGAAAGGAGTAGCAGGAAAAACCGCAGTGCCTAACCCAGGACAAACTCTGCCCAGCAGCTGCTGCGGCCAGACCTGCCTATCTCGAATTGGCCTCTGCAGCCATCAGCGAGCCTGCTTCAGATGTGAACAGTACCCTTCGGAGATCTTTGTTCATGAAACCTAGTCATGATGACGATGATTATATAATTGCTATTTTTAAGGTATTCATTAAACCTTCTGGTATGTCATCCATGTACTGTAATAGAGCCGGTGTTGGTGTTTTAGGTTGAACATATGATCTAGATCCTGGAACATTTTTGTCTAATTCCCCAACTAATATTGTACACAGGCCTGATGTATTTACCACTAATCTTGGCCATTCATCTTTCCAGCAAAATTCTGATACATATCAGGCAACAGAACAGAGGAGCAACTCGTATTATAATCTGAATGACAAAGAGAGCATTTTTTGGGAACAACGCAGAGCAGGTGACATGTTTTCCTGGATATACAGTATAATGCATAGTCTAAAACCTACATGACTAGTTCATATAACCACCATCAACACAAGGCAAAAAGATAGATGGTAAAGCCTATATAATAATGTCAGAGGCGGAATTTGGTAATTAAATGCTTAAAAGATGAGAATTTCAGAAATGAGACCTGGATATACAGGGTATGTCACTTAATAACTACGGGGAAAACTGCATAATTAAACCAGGGCATTTGCTCAGCCCTCCTCCCGAGCATCTCTCCACAACTGCGACTGCGCGTAAGTTAGTGCGCGAATAACAGCCCACTGCTTCTTAAAGATTCCTTTGCATCGTACCATGCAATTATGTGGCATGCTATTGTATCGTCAGGGCACATTTCTCTTGCGTCGTTTAAATTAAAATGACTGGCACATTAGGTGAACATTGACAATGTCTATTGATAAAAAACACACATTCGACAAATATTATAATACACGCGGCAGTAATGCTATAATTGTATGATTTATGTATTACAACCAGATAGACAAGCTAGCTCAAACTTAATCTGTGGTTCATTTCTTTGCATAAATTGCTTTGCGGAACTACAACAATCCATTCCTTCTTTCTGGTCGGGCTTTAAAGCTTCTGGATAGCAATGCTTAAGTAGCAATAACGTTTACTAATATTCGCAGCTTAGACAAAATCCCATAGAAATAAGCTGATGATCAGAAGTGTATTCTAATTCTTTGTAGTGCCAGTGTGTTCAGCGCTAATGAGCCTCACAATATGTTCAATGACCTCTGCCTGTGGGCAACAAGTATTTTTCCTGATTTTGAAATAAAAGTAATCATCAGTGATCATCAGAAGACTACATCAACCGTAAAGAGCCAATTGGCTTTAAGGTGGTTTCAGAGCAAATTGTAACGTGATTAGCTCTGTAGTTGCAAACTGCGTAAACTGGGAAACCCAGATGGATGGAAGTTAACAGCTTTCGTTTTTGATGAAAAGTCTCCTTAATCGATGCGGCAAGTCGGTACTGTGCTGTGAGTCTACAGCAGAAGTGACCTTGATCGTAATGATGTCGAAATACACACAGAATTTAAACAATTTTATATACTGCCTCCCACACGTATTTTGACAAAGTCCACACACACACACACACACACACACACACACAGGTTTCTAAGCTGTCCTGGGTCTCTGCCACTCCACATTCGTTACGCCAAAGAATGCACGAAAATGTTGCACGGTTCAAGCGAGAGCCTAGCGCAGTATCTTCCCTTCAACCTGAGGGGAATGAACCCATTCCCCTTCACTGAAGCTGTTATTCACTAGGACTTCATTAGTTTAAGCCAAAACAATATGACCCACACAAGCAATTATATGCCGTGTTGGTACCACCTATATACAATTGAACTGGTAATTACATTAGATCATATTTGTGTATATTGTTTTATCTCATTTAGTTTTGCAGTACAGTGCAAATAAATTGTGGACAAATGTAATTAGTGTACAAATATAATTAGTGTACAAATGTAATCAGTGTACACATGAAAGCATATCCAAGAATAGAGTAATAAAAACATGAGAACATTTATGAAATTGAAATTTTCTGTGAAATGCATTTCTCCTTTGTACTAGCCTTGCCTTTCCACACCACTATGTCTGCAACATGAAATATCTCAGTACTTTTAATTTAATCAGACTTGGCAAAGCCGAGAGGACACTGGAGGGAGGGAACCTGCGGACGGCTCGGAATCCATTCGTCTGCCTTTTTGTTCTTGTACGTTTTTTTCATTTAGAGACAGCACTTAAATAAAGAGGACTTGAGACAGCCACGGACTCTGACATGGTTATCTGCAAATTGGCTTCACTTTTCAGACTTCTCAGAGCACATTATCTTACTTAATACACGGGAGATACAAGGCATAAATTAACCCACCCACAGTCTCCTCTGAAGCTGCATACTAACATGAGAGAGAGAGAGACAGAGAGAGAGAGCGAGAGAGAAGCGCTTTCTTTGCATTTGCTGCAATGTTTACCTGTTTGCTTAGGAGAATAATTTGGTTGATGACCATCAAGCAGTTTCGAACTATAGATTGATTACAAATATGATGTTATTTATCTGTCATGTATAGTAGGTAAAGTATAGTCCCAAAAAATGTATATATGATTCAGTTATAAACCTATCAGCCAGTTCCTTGTTTATCTATTTAAAAGGGATCCCTAATTTAAGTAAAAAAAGAAACCAGAACTTCTTTCTTGTCTTTATAGGCATAGAAGTATTTGGATGCGATAACAGCCAGGTAATTGGATGTGGAAATCATCAGAAGGATGTTCTGTTTACGTAATTATACAACAGAAGCAACCCTGAACCTGTTGAGGTGTGGCAGATGGATGGATGAATAGAGAGCAGACAGTCATCATCAACATGACCCATGTGTGATCATTTTAATTTTAATTAAGGCCTGAATATGTGTAGGCCAGCAAAACAAAAATGTATTCTGTACCTCCTTGCCAGGTAAGCCTGTCCAAAATCCTAAATCTGAGATGGTTTCAAAAATGAGGCGGTACTGGTAGCTTAACAACAAGCAACAAATAAAAAAAACACCCCGACTATCCTGTCTACCTGTCTAACTACCTATCTGTCTGTCTGTCTATCTAATTTTGCTACCCAGTTTAAGTAATGCTTTGCAACATTTGTTTTAACCACAAGGGAAAGGCAGCTTCTGCCTCTGAAGTATTGTTCATGGTATCGATTCAGCTGCACCAAGTTTTCAGTGACTGGTCACATTTAAATATAAGAACCAAGAAGAGAGTCATCTCTAACTAGTTAGACTCAACTCTAACTAATCCGGGAATGACAAGATAAAACTAGCACCTCTATTGGAAAGCTTAATTGGTATTAAATGCATGCTTTAAAATTGCATCACAAACAATTTTTAAAAATGACGTGACATTGTGACACAGCAGGGGGCAGCTGGTTGAGGGGGACGGTCCCTTGCTGTACCTCAGCGGGACTTGCGGGTCGGGGACTCAAACCAGCAACCTTTCGATTACGTGGGTGCGCCCCTTACCACTACACCATCCGCTGACCCTCTGTTTAATAGGTGACTCATCTATTGGTATAGCACACCAAATAGCAACCAGTGTTATACTGAAAATAAGAACAAAACATACTGAATGAACAATCATAGTCTACGAAGCCTGTAATGGGAACAATAGCAGGGGTAGGGAAATTTATATAGCAGAATATGGTAGGCCTTTTTTTATGTGTTAAATATATAACAACATTTCTGGATGATTTTCTTAACTTCACACTAGAAAACAATTTTTGAAAGAAGGAAAAACATTGACATAATATCGTCAAGGACCATAATTCGGAAAGGGGAGAGACTTTAGCAGGCAATTTTATAGCACCTATTGAGAGTAATTAGCCATCTGCTTTGCTGACAGTTCACCTCTCGTATCAGTTGTGTATGCTGATGCAAGCTGATGGGGGCTATTGTCTGCCCTGTTTAATGTGTTTTCTGGGAAGCAAGAGGGATTTTACAAGTTAATGTCCTTTAAATATCATGCAGTAGTAGGAAGGGTAAGCATTTGTTAAGTACATCTTCAGTCTTTTTGCATTAAGTAAGATTTTGTCCTAGTCATCAAGGGGGTTTTATACCCAGATTTCATAAAAAAAAAAATGAAAGGTGATTGAGAAATGCTGCCTTACACTTCAGCCACCCCTTCGCTCAGTCTTGGAGAAGAAATGGTCTAGACCTCCTTTACAGTTTCACTGCACCCTGTGGAACACACACCTCCAGTGATCTCCAGTGGTATTCTTGCAGATCAGCGTCTGGTACAACATCCTGTTAGCTCACCTCTACACCAGTTACCTCTGGCAGCTCTTCTTTCTACTGCTTACAGTAAAGTTTGCTTTATATGGGGTGGGGGGGGGGAAGTTGGGGTACTGAGTAATAAGAAAATTTAATTTTATTTTACAAAACCAAAATTAAATAAGTAGGAGATCAGTATTTGCAAGAC
>JAODKN010000107.1:895578-908793 GCA_026774425.1 Petrocephalus zakoni
AAGGAGCGATTATACACACGCACACACACAGAAATCTCTAATTATTGGTTGGTTTGTTTATTTATTTGTTTGTTGTTCTTTTTTTTGTTTTTGACATACTAACAAATGTCATTACCGGATTAACCAAAAGAAAACGATTCTGACTAATAACCCATCATTACTAATCTAGCTATTTAAAGTTTAAGCTCGTATGTATAGGGTACTTCCACGAATTTCATGTCATTTAATGAGACATTCACCAAAGTCTTCGCACAGTAGAATCATACGCAAATATTTAACTTTACTGGCTAATTATCAAATTAATCGAAAGAAAAATTTACATATATTAAGTGTTATATAGAGTGAGTTGGATTGACTGCGGGCTGCCCCGGCTTACAAAGTGAGCCTAGCCGCACTACGTTAAGTTAGTACACTCAGAGCTTCCACCGTGCCTCTGTAATTTTGGCAGTTACACTTACTAGGTGCAGTTTGGTAATCAGCTGTCCAATTTGGCAGTTCTCAGCCAGTCGCCAGCCAGACTTCTGACAAGAGCAAATTGAACAAGACTGGGTTAATGGCTTTGACTGCCACCAGTCTGCTTGCGGGCGCCATAAGTGGAAGGGATGAAACCAGTTGTCACACAGCCCTGAATACGAATGGGATCTGTGGGCCTGTGCGTCTCCAGGCCAAAGCGGCGTCCAACACGCCTCCTTTCCTGCACCTGTTACACTACAACTTACTCAAGTGTCTACTGGTGTTTGCTGTGTTATTCCATTACATCCACAGCATGATATCTCACGGGGTTTCAGTTCACATAATGGCAAGAGCTGCCAGTCGCTGGACAGCAGATCAGACACACACGTTAACTAAAGAACCACACAATGACCTCGCTGACATGTGGCCATGTAAAACATTCCGTTTGTCCATTTTCCTGCAGATTATGCCAGAACACCTAGTCTGGCGATCCTTTGTAAGGTCTAACAAGGATTTCCCACCACCTTCACTCTATGACCTCACGTTGGTAGTTAAACTGAATCAGTCGAAGGCAGCGTTTACCGGAATCCAACGCATGGCTAAATCATAAACTTCGTTAAAATTAAAGATCTGAAAAGGTTTGCATTGTTTACTTGTTAGATGACGAAAACCATGTGAACAGCACAAACAGAGGCAGGATCGGATATCCAGAGAGGCAGGGCAAAATCTGAATGCACTGCCTCAGGGCCGACCAGTAATTACTTGATAATGTAATGCATTGCAGTCTCTGTGCTAAATTACCATCAGTTAGTGCATTATAGGCAATGCCAATGACCCTTCGGTCGCCGGTGCCGTTTTCCCAGCTCTGCTCCAGTGACCTCTGGTAAATTACCTTTCTATCTTATCTTCATTTTATTTGGACCCTGACAGCAACAGAGGGCACTATTTATAAAAAAAAATCCCAGTCTCATGGTATTCACAGGGGTTTTACAAATCATCCTGTTTTTAGTCTTCAACGATAATTTGCCCGCAGTTGATGAAAATTCGACTACTATGCAGCAGTTAAACATCGATATTGTACATGAGCTCATGCGAATATCTGATACCGCTGTTTTTAATAAATAAAGAAAAAAAGATCATGATGTGTGCCCGTATCCCCGGATCGTTTCGTGAACCAGAGGGCCCAGACAGAGGTTTCGGCATTCCTATTTTTATCGGCGAACTTTAGAAAACAGCCCGTGTTTTCTGGTGACATCTGAAACATGATTACAGGTTTCACATACTTATTTTATTTCTGCTTGCAACAGACAGGAATTTCAAGTAAATATGATTTGCCGAATGCGGATTATGAAATGACATGCTGGGGCGTCGCTGGCAGCCTCCTACTCAAGCATCACATCCACAGAGGTCTCTCTGGAGGACCATCGCGGTACCACGCTGCTTGGAAGTGGATTGTCTTTCCCGCATGGGGTAAAAATATGAAATTCTGTCAGGCTCGGATTAAAAAGCGACGCTCAGAGAGCGACGTTGTGGCTTTGTGGTGGCTCCAACTTTCAATGGTCTACGTCCCTCCTCTGTTTTGTCTTCATGTGCACCGTGAACCTCTCCTGGGGGAGGGATGAAAGTCTGATGGATTCCAGGGAACGGAGCGCAGAAGATACACTCCCCCCACCCCCAACCCCAACCCCAACTGTCGCCATCTCAAATCTCAAACCGGCGTTTCAAGACACGGGATGCAAGGTTCTGGCAAGTCGGGAAACCTATGAGGAAAAGACTGAGCAGGTTCGGGAACAAGCTTACTTTATTGTTTTCTTTTTTTTGCAACTTTTGGAGTTGCGGCGGGAAATGCTTTCTGTATTTATGCAGATGTTCTGTGCAACACTAAGCCACAAGATCATCACACAGATTCTTAAACATAATAAATGTGGACGTCGCTTACTACACTTCATCTGCTCCACCACGGCGTTTCAAATTCTCGCTGTGGGTGCTTAAACTTTCTTCTGTAGTTTATAGATACAGTCAAAGCAGAACTGACTCCAACTTAATATAGACTCCCCCCCCCATTAGGGGAATATTACAAAATATGATAAATATTTTAAATATTCAAACCAGCCTACAGTATTTGAGACTTGGGATGTCTCTCAGTACACATACCATATCAGCCTGTGGAGAAGCCTGATAAAAATGTAGCAACATTGAAATGTAAAACAACCCCTTGATATTTCATAGATGAAATAGCTAAAATATGTTCCCAATACTGTATCTATTAATTATGGATAGTATTAGCTATAATTAAAGGGAAATACAGGCTTTTGCTATGTTGAGATTTCCACCCAGTACACTCCTAAAGGCTTTCTTGGCCATGGTTATAAACAAGTTGAAGTCATGAGTTGGCTAGTAGTACAAACCTTTTTTTGCCAAATCTTCTGCCAGCCACATCTACTTCTTGTTGATCTTTGTGCTGCCTGTTTTGTACAGTAGTCAGGCAAAAAACAATCCAGGACTTTTAGTTTTCAAGTAGCATGTTGGTGCAGCCATTTGCACTCACCTCTGGGACCAGGGTTCGAGTCTCTACCATGGCTTCATGTGTGTAGAGTTTGCATGTTCTCCCTGTGTCATCATAGGGTTTCCCCCGGGTACTCCGGTTTCCCCTCCACAGTCCAAAAACATTCTGCGGTTAAATTGGAGTTACCAAAGAGTTGCCCCAAGGTCCCCCTGTGACCCAAAACTGGACAAGTGGGTACGAAGGACGGATGGAGTTTTTAAGCTGTGTGCACACTGTTGTGCATGAATACTTGATCTGTCTCTGCATCCCTGGAGGGACTGTAGACATCTTCAAAAGACTGACAATGATCCCCCAAAAAGTAGGACAAAGTAGAGAATGGCGGTCGCTAGTACCAGCATAGCAGAGGTGCAGAGTGACTGGTGTGTGAAACAGCAGCCTTCTACGGCATGTTAGTCTGGGCCAGGAATATGCCGAGTGTAAGAACTCCATCCACAAAGAGAAGCTCATTGACTGCGATATATATAATATATATAATGCCGTATTTGGCTAGAGGGACAGCAGCCCCTCTTGTAAATAAGATAACGACAAACATTTGGGAAGGGAGACGGTGTGTAGGACGGGCGTGGAAGCGGCATTTTGGACCCATAGAATCCTATACACAGAAGATTCCCAGCTTCCACTAGGATAGCCCAGCCCTACATTTAACCCCAAAGTGCTTTACGGCGGGAGTAAAGCAGAGATCTCGTGGAAAAAAACCAAGGGAGGGCTGGGCCAGGAGGTAATCATGGAGCTTCTCATAATAGTGACGAAAAAAGGCAGAGACAGGGGAACGGCGCTGAAAGGGAGACGCAGAAGAGGGCGCGGGGGTGGTGAGGAGGACAGGGAAGCGGCGGCAGACGGGGAGCGGATCGTCAGGAGAGGTAAGGCAGCGGGAATTAAAAGGAGGGAAACCGCAGGGGGCGAGGCCGTGAACCGCTAGGCTATAGATAACTGGTAAGCTGATGTTTCCACGGCTGCGCTGAGGCTGACTGGGAATGTCTTTATTATCTGACATGGAGCTAGGAAGCCTGGCTGCACGGACGAATTGAAAAAGATGTTTATATCCAATGCAAATGCTGTTACGTAAAAGCCTCTTTTTTTCATCATCTACCTTGACTAAGTCGTTATTTTCTTGTTTTAGTCTTCCAGCACAGTAATCTTACAGTGAGATGTACTCAGAGAGGAAAAAGTCTGCATTTCGGGGATTTATGAATGGATTTTTGAAATTTATGCATTTTTTTAGTTCATTTTCTGTCCCTTTGACCTTGATGATGCAGAAAAAAGACAAATCTTGGGTTCACAATTCAGTTTTTCCATTTAAGCACAGAAACATATGTATGGAATTTGTGAGGAATTTACGCGCAAGTTTCTCAGCTCAGGAACAGCACAGATATATGCAAAGTTATTGCACCCATGTCCAAATCTCTAAATGTGTTGTTTATCAGATTTTCATCCCCATATTATGAATGATGCAAGGTTTTCTCTCTCTGACGGTAGTGGAGGACTGACTAGGGCCTAAAATGGATCCTGTACAGCTAAGCAGTATCCAGGCCTGTTCCCGTCTGCTTCCCTGTCATGGGATTAACAGACAGGTAGGATTCTCCTTCTAAAAGAGCTTTTGATTGAAAGGAAGGGCTTTTAATTGGTGTGCAGTGCTATGTGCTTGAAACAGTGTTACTTTAAAATTGTCTGCTTGTCAGAAACCAATCCTACAGTCTCCCCGTTCTGACCAAATCCTGCTTATGGACAAAGGATACGTCTTGCAATAACAGCAAACGTAACCCCTCTGCACCTGAATGGCCTCATAATTATATGCCTCATTGCAAAAACATCACTGGGAAAACGAAAAGTTCCCTTTATGTGTCTTAGGGGGCAGCGAGTATTTAATGAACAGCCGGTAAAAACAATACATTTCCAACCTCATCAGGCGAATGGATTCGCTGACCATGAAGGATTTTTTTTATATTCAATACTCAGTTCAATGTATTGAAGAATGTATGAACAAGAAGTTAGAATTATGTCAGGTCCCTAACCCTAACCAAAAAGGGCTTCATAATCTCTCGCATCAAAACTCTGCATGCCATACCACTAACAGCGTGGCCTATATTTAGTAAGTTTACCCATAGGTTCATTGTAATTACTCAGTAAATACAATCCCTGACATGTTCACACCTAATAGAGAGAAGAATCTGCAATGCTGAATGCTCAGGTTTTGGAATTTTTTTTAAAAAAACAGGGTGGGCGTGTCCTTAATAAAAAGACTGCTTTCTGATTGGTGCTTGGTGGAACCATGGCTTCACTAATGTCTGATTGGTGCTTGGTGGAACCATGCCTTCACTGCTGACAGGTGTAAAATGCAGCAGAGGAATACAGACACCTCTATGTTAAATGATCCACAACAGCCACTTCCCTTCAAGAACACTGCGGAGAGATGGGCACCCTTTTACACTTTACACTTTACACTTTACACTTTACACCTCAGCACCTTGCTGTCCTACTTGAATGTTACCGTATATTGTGCATTGTGTTTTTGTATATTGTATGTGCACAGTATATATTGTATGTATATCTGTCCACATTTCTCTGTTATTGTTTTATTTGCTATTTAATGTCATTTATCATTAAATATTAAATCTGAAGAGAGGTACACAAGCAACTATTGCATGCCTTGAATTGTACCCCTGAATATCCCCATCAAATATGACATATTAGCAAAAAAGTTACATTCCCAAATTTGGAAAGATTTTTACAGTTTTTTACAACATCTATATGAATACTTGCTTGACGAGGGCTAAGGCGCTGGTGATAGGAATGAACCTTATACTGAGTACTAGGGAACATAAACTTCTGCTGACTTTGCGATTCTTAATGCCAGCCAAAAAGTTCAGGAATGCCAGACCCAAAGATAGAAAAAGAGTACTTACTGCCCGGCTCCTCACTGCTCCCTCCGAGGGACATAAGCACTGTGACACTCCGAGCAGATGTGGGAGCCTTGGTCCTCAGAATCCAGCCTGGAAGCTTCTGGCAGGGAATAGTTAGCAAAGGTTCTGAACTGATCAGCAGGTATCTATTCAGGAGGTTAACCCATAATCATTAGAACCACTTTGGATTTTATAGAAAGGAATCAAAAATAAAAATTTTCCAGTGTTTTTCAGGATTAAAGGTGCATACCTACTACAGGACTAAATTGCATAGACATTTAGCTTTGGCAAGGTTTTTAATTAGTAATTACGACTGATTTTAACCTTGTCTTGACCTGGCCAGAGAAGCATGGCCATTATGTGAAATACTGTTAACAAAGTGACAGGTGAGAACTTCAGATGGTTAAGGTTGCTGAGATCTTGGCCTCCTTATGCGTGCCATGTCTGATCTGGAGTGGGTTTCTGACGAGGATGCTACAGCACGATTACAAGACGACGCATTAGATATGCCTGCTGACTCAGATCTGTTCTCCACAGCTGGAGAGTGAGGTGGATAAAAACCTGTGTAATGAAGAACATTCATGGTTGTTAAATGACAGTGTGGTCCCAGAACACCCAGTGATGCATTTCTTATACCTTGCTAGGGCACAATGACCAGAGGTCTGGAGAACAGGTAGCTTGCATAACATCATTAGCACACAAGGTTCTCCTTAATAAATAATGTATTGGGGTACTCTAAATGCATCTTCAGAAAACTTCAGACATGATTTGAAATGTGTGCAATAAAATATTATGTTGGAAAAGACTTCAGTTCATTTACAGTTAGGATCTGCAGAATAAATTAACATTAAAGGGCCCCTATTATGCTCATTTTTACTTCATAGTTTTATTTTTGTGGTCACCTAGATTACATTCACATTCATATTTTCCTTATATATCTCTATTAACTCTGTAACTCTGCCTGAAACAGCGCGTTAGAGCTTTAAGCCCCACCCCTGATGAGCCCAGTATACATTGATTGGTCAGCTTCCCCAACACATTCTGCCCCTGTCTTCCAGTCTGCAGACAGAGCCTTGGAGGTAGGCGAATATTAAGGATTGTGTTACATGGTGACCTCATCATGACAGGGAAGTAAGGGCTGGAATTCCAAGTAGGCGTTTTAGGCATATTAAAGAAGAGTGCTTTCTGTGGTGAGAGTTTCTCCCTTTGACGTGTACTTCGGACCTTAAGATTTTGCAAACCGTTTATATGCACACAAGGTCCCTTTAAGAAAAAAACCTATTGACTTCATATGCCCTCAAGGTAAATAACAACTGTATAGAAAGTGATTAAAATCACAGAATGGGTTGTTCTGTGCCAATAACTGCAGTTCATATGTGGGTGAATCATACTGTACAAATGAATGTATGTTTGTATTGGAAGAAGCAGCAGCAGCAGAGATGGGGGGGGGGCGGGGGAGCTGGGTTTTAAATTAATAAAATTATGGAGTTTGGGGTGAAAAATCAGGGAGATTGTGGTAATTGCCAGGAGTGTCAAATCCCACCAAATCACCTTTTCATTGGCCAAGCTCAGATCACGCAGCGTTCCTCCATCCACGCGCAGCGTTCCTCCATCCACGCGCAGCGTTCCTCCATCCACACTCTATTCAGTTGCCGATCTGCTTCGGTTTCCTATTAATTTCCATCAGCAGAAAACTGTTTAAAGGATAGAACCGTAGATCTTTGTCAAATCATGACAGTGGATTTTTATTGCTTATATTGTATATATTTTTATCCCAGACAATGCAAATTCGTCTGGACGTTTTGACCGTGTTTTGTGGTTGAGGGAAGCGATCAGTGGAAAAGCTTGGAGAACTTTTTTATTTTGCTACCTGCAGGATTTTTGACTAGCTCCAAACATCTGATCCTGATATTAATCTGGATGATGACCAGGCAGATTAACGGGGCCAGACTGCACTGTGTGCATTTAGCCTCCCACTACTGGATATAACAGCACTGTGAGCTCTGTTTTCTCCCCCCGCAGTTGGCTAATGCGGTGGGTCAGCGCCGCGGTGTTTTACGGGAGTGTACTTGCCAACTCCAGCAATTCCAAGCAATTAATCATGGGATGCGGACGAAGGCAGTGTGTGGCTGGGCAGAGGGTCAAACTGGGGCTATTACTGGAAGACGCCAAGCGGAGGCTTCCTCCGTTAACCCCGGTGCCCTCCCCGGGGCTCCAGCCGGCGAGGAGATCACAGCTGACTCTGCTACTGCTCCACAGCTGCAAGGATCTCTGGTTCCACCCCTGCACTGTCTCTCCTCCACATGCGAGGTGGATGCATTCCAAAACATACACATCTCCTTCCATTTTATAAGTGCGGTAACATCCAGAGATCAGGCCGAACTATTGCAGTCTCCTGTACCTTTGTAAATGATTAATTATGACAATCCTCATACGAAACGCTTTACTTAAAATATCCCCATGGGACATTTTCCCACAGATCCTGGGGGAGGCGCTGTTGCTTGTTGGTACCTACATGGATAGAGTAGACACCGGCGATTATACTCCTTTGGCTCCATTAGTATCTTTTGCTGGTTCAACGCACACTAATTTCTGACAAAAGTGAGCCCCATAAATATGAACGAAGACCGCATGCTAAATTTGTAATATGTACGCACACGGATGCAGACAGAGGTTGCTTGCCCCAGAAGGATCTCTGCTGTTGTACCATTAAACGAGGTAGGTAGCTGAAACTTAAAATATCCAGGTGGGAAAATGAGTGAAGGAGTCGTTTTGAATGAAAGTGGTCAGTCAGGCTAATAATGCAGATGTGACATTGAGGTTCCATCTTCGTTTGGGTGAGATGAACGGAGCGCCGCTGGGCAGCGTCAGTCGCCCTAACGGAATGACATGGATCCTGATGTTCGTAAAAAAAAAAAACCCAGCTTAAATCTGCAGAAGATGCAAAATTAGCTAGTGTGGGAAAGTGAAAATTCTAAAAATGATGGACGTTTGGCAAATGAAATTCAATGAGGATGTCAGCAAAGTCACATACAGTGCAGATAGTCGTATGCTCTGTGGGTACAGTATTGGGGACGAGAGGGAAAATGGTTTGTGTTGGATAGATGCCTATAATAGATCTCTTAGACAATTTTTGGTACTTTTAACAAGTTAATGTAATTATAATAATAATTATACATATACACCCCACAGACACAGTATATATATATATATATATATATATATATATAAGCACTTAAAGCTGAAGTTGAGGAAAATACTCCTAACCTGTGCAGGGCATGAATAAAATTCCACCTGCATGACTGAGACTCTGGTCACATCGCCTCAAAAAGAATTCTGCAGCTTTGGTGAAAGTTCAGAGATGTCCGAGTCAGGAAGAGTTCTCGGACATGGACAGGCTATTAAAATGTTTCCTGGCTTTGGGATGACTGTGCCTCTGTGACAGTAACAGTGGCTGATTTCTCTCTCTCAGAAATAAAGAGCATAACACAAACTGGTTTATTAAATCGCCTGCCCTTGTGTAATCATTACGGCCACTAATAAGTACTGTTATTACATTAGTCTGTTGCTATTAGCACAAGCTATGACTGGGGGTGTGTAAATGATACCAAAAAGCTCTGATCGGTGCCAGGGGTGCTGACTGCTTCTGAATATATAAATAATCAGATTTTAATAATTAGCGTTGCACTGACCATGCATGCACAAACTACTCACATAATCTCCATTAATGTGTTTGCTGCTACAGATGTCTAAAGTTACACAGAAAATCTGATTTGATATGATGTCAGGTCACCCATATGTCTGATTCTGCCTGCAGACCTGTTTTATGCATAGATTATGGCAATTCCACTACTATTATTCAAGACGGATACAGGATTGTTTCTAAGAATATTTTTAATCATACTGCATCGGTTTGAAGTTATGCTATTACAGCATTATGAGAATATATATATAGCAGCCCAGCTCCAAAGAGTTCTCAAAAAGATGTTGTTCAGTTATAGTTTAGTGAACTTGCATTGTAAAGGGAAAAACTCAATCTGGTCGATCTATGTTTAATATAGATGACGAAAAAAAAAATTAAAGTATCGATCTATATTTATTGATCTGCAGGAAATCACGACTAAAGCTGAAACAATCAATCTAAACATATTTCAGACCAAGAGAGCTTATCGATATAACTTTGGGTTATAATCTAAGTTTAATTAGTGAAATCACTAGAGGGGATATTAGAGGGAGAGCAATATTACATGTAGAAATAGAGTGAAAAAGACAGAGTGTGCATTGTTACAAGCAAAATAATTAAAATCTTCTTGCCACTAATATAGATACTAATAAAGTCTCATATTGGTCTCATTGGTATAAAGTGATCAAATAACAGCCTTAGATCATATATGTGATATGGAAAAGAAGCCAATAATGAATCATTCACTAATAGATTGAATGGTTAACATGGTGTAAAGATCAGGGGTGAAAAAATCAAGGCGTTTTAAAGAATTACTTTTTTTCTAATCATCGAAAACCTGAGGAAAAACAGACAATGAGAGTGCTGCTGTCTGACTTTTTAGCTGAGTCCACAAACATGGGAATCAGTTCTACAGGTTCCTGGGCTTTTTCCCCTAGTTCAAGGTTGGAAGAAGAAAGAATCAGAGCACATAAAGTTGCCTCAGATCAAGATATGCACCTGAGACTTGGAGTTCAGAGGAACAACTTCAATACGGTGATATTGCTGCTAGCTAAACTCACTTCTATCCACCGACAAACCGAACACTCCCAGTGATTAATCAAAATATTAGCTGACTGGCAAACAGGCATACATCTCTTCACAGGCAGCCTTTTGCAAAGCGATGTAATTGTGTTGGTTTAGATTTCTGGAACATGGCCTACAGTACAATCTCTTTGTGAGCCTTGGCGACTCATTATTGGTTACCATTGCTCTCGGAATGAGAGCGTGGGGTCTGTCCTGTGGACCTCTGGCCTGGGCATGCTTGTTTCACCTATAGAATTATTGCCTTTTGGGCCATTAGCACGTGCCAAGGAGGACTGACATTTACGTGAAACAGGTATGCTCTGGGCACCATCGCAAATGGATGAGAAAAATGGAATTAGCTATTGAATGGCTATGAATATATACAAAAAGTGAAAATAACAAAAGACTGCCATCTTGTAGACATGGGACAATCCGTACATAGTTTCCTATACATAGTTGCAACGGCAACCCAATTCTGACCCGCATATAGCCAGACCGTGGACAGCAAGTGGTGGGACTGGTTCCTGGACTGGGAGTTCCCAATCCGCAGTGGCCATACGGTGCTGGGCAACAATAAAGGCCACAGCCGCCACCCCCAGACTGAAATTCCAAGAGGATGCTGGGGGGGGGACCAGCACATCACCGCCTAAGACTCTGGCCTTGACAGCAGCTGAGGCAGACCCGGTCTTGAATAACTTTCCCCTTAACTTTTATTTAGTAGTTCATCCATCTTCCAATTTTGTAAGAATTTTTTTTGTTTACCTTAGCGGGCAACAGATGCCTCCGTTCCCTCCGACTCATGGCTTCTCTTCCTGGTCCTGAGGGCGCCAATTCACAATAAGGACACCTGCCCCCTTCATTTTTTGCCTTGCCACTCTCCAATGCCCGTACATTTTTTCCCCTCCTGCTTGCTTTTCCACATTTCAACAGAAACACACCCAACCGTCCTTCAGTGCCTCTCTGCAATTGTCTCACCATCACCCTGCTCTGGGCTGACATCCTCCCATCAGGGCACGGGATCACTGACTGCCCCTCACTTGTTTCCATGGGAATGTGTCATGGATTCCAAGAGCAAATGTCCTTCCGGAAGGCCAAACTGAGAAAAGGGACCTGAAAGTTGGAGTAGTGTAAGAGCTACCCGTTCTGATTGGGTGAGATTGTTCCTGTTTTCCCAAACAGAAACCTGTCTGGCTCAGCCATGTATAAGACCCCCCCGCCTAAGGACTCCTTACAAAGTGCTGCTGAAGAAGGAAGCCCCCGTGGATATGGACCATTACCCTCCCATGGACTACTGGCCCTCTCACCATCCCATTTCAGCTTGTCACCTGAGTTTCATGGTTCCGGAAAACTCTAAAGGGGAACGAATGGCTCATACACGGCTGGGAACAGGTGCGTGATACTGATGGGGAACCATGAGGATGAGGTTGGCTCCCTTAACTAATGTCTCATTGTAATACTTCATTGTTTAAAACAATCTGCATAAGTACATCCAGGTGCTGGTAGACTATGCAACCTGATACGTGAATGCCATTCCTCAAACGATGGCAATCTCAATGGCACTGTCAGTATGTGGTCTGCCCATTTGGGTTGCATGGGGCCCCTACCACCTTATGGATGAGCTCCGCAGGTCACATCAGGCCTATGTTACAGGCTATCTACTGTAGATGCTGGTGTGGTGCACTTAGTGAGTTAGGCATAGTACCTTAGGTGGTTAGATGGTTCTGGATGCACTGGAGCTGGTACAGATGCGATTTCTGGGCTGAGGTCTGCGGCCAGCTTATGAGCTCTCTGTGCAGGGAAAACACTAAAGCAAGAGTGTTAGCAAGCAATCACCCACCTGGTCACCCCCACCACCAACCCCCCCCCCCTCAGGCCCCACTGGAATCTATCCCAAAGGGCTTAAATACCATTTTCCAAGAGAAGGAGACAAGCAGTAGCCGATTATCTGCCAGTCTTGGGTCTTTTGTTTTCGCATGTTGCCGATGTAGTGTGGCGGTCCATGATGTACTCCCCACAGATAAAGTTAGACAACCACCCATCAGCCAACCTGCAAACACCCCCCCCAACAAGCAACATGTCTCCAGCCCTTAGAGCTAAGAGACCTGCCAGGGGGTGGGAAGGAGGATGGAGCTGTAACAAAGAGAGTGACGGCTCTAGACAACCCATTAGCATCACAGCCCTGTGCCCTGTAGACAAGTAGTCCTGAAGATTGTGGAACCACCGAGTGACATGGGGGTTGGTGTCCTTAGCCTTGGCAATCAGATTGAGTATGACACAGTTATTGATGAGCATAAGCATGGGACTGGGACCTTTATGTTACATGAGCATGGGACTGGGACCTTTATGTCACATGAGCATAGGACTGGGACCTTTATGTTACATGAGCATGGGACTGGGACCTTTATGTTACATGAGCATAGGACTGGGACCTTTATGTCACATGAGCATAGGACTGGGACCTTTATGTCACATAAGCATAGGACTGGGACCTTTATGTTACATGAGCATGGGACTGGGACCTTTATGTCACATGAGCATGGGACTGGGAC
>JAODKN010000107.1:912911-933869 GCA_026774425.1 Petrocephalus zakoni
GAGCATGGGACTGGGACCTTTATGTTACATGAGCATGGGACTGGGACCTTTATGTTACATGAGCATGGGACTGGGACATTTATGTTACATGAGCATGGGACTGGGACATTTATGTTACATGAGCATGGGACTGGGACCTTGTAGGGTAAACTTGTAGCTTGTAGGCTAAACTTCACATGTAGTGAAGTGAAGGTGATTAATCATCATTGTTTACGCACCACAGCACGCAACAATGTGTCCTCTGCTTTTACCCCATGTGACATTGTGACACAGCAGGGGGCAGCTACGTGAGCACCCGGGGAGCAGTTCTTGGGGACGGTACCTTTAATCATATGTAATCTCATATGAAACTACACTGCCACCCCAACACAACGGAGGATGAACGAGTCACTTTGTACGTTGTTGGTTATTGTGGGGGGTCAATTGTAATCAATACAGGACACAGCCTTTTATGTATATTTTACTTATATTGTGGGAAGGCACCCTCATGAGATGACGCTTCTCAGTGAGTATGTAAGACAGCCTCTTGCTCTATCTGTCTTCTGTAGGGGGAGGAAAGGAATACTCACTCACAACGATCCTAAGCCTCAAGTCAAAATTCTCATGTGACCTGCACAGCAAAGGTCATTACTGCAGTCAATGAGGCACTTGGCAGTCGCTTCGGTGCCATATTGAGCAGCAACGATGCAAAAATGGCATTAACCACCATGCCAAAATTTTGGAAGTGTTGGCTCCCTCCAGAGACGAGAGAGGATATGTGCAAGACAGGAGACCAGGAGGCAACATCTTCAGAATGTAGACCACCTGCAGCTGACATGATCATCAGCTCTGAGAGGGTGAGGAGTTTTTTGTGTTTATGAAGACAAATTAGACTGAGAAAGCACAGTAGAGAAAAGGCTTTGGAAGTTCCTATATGATCCCGAGTAGTGCATGGATTCCCTACTTGCATCTCCCTTGGTTAAGCAGCTCTTCTTGAGCTAGAATTTCACTCACTCTACCCTGTAGTGCTTCAGTCGAATGTCTGTTCAGTTATGGAGGAAATATACGTATCGCATTTCGTAGCAGAATGAAGACCACATGAAGCAAGTCCTCCTCCTTCGTCACAAAAGAAAGTTTTGCCCAAAGCTAAGCTTTGATGATTTGTGAAGAGCTATATGCTGTGGGTGCTCTCAGCTACCTGTGTTGCCTTGTGGGAGGAGCAGATCTGTAGGAATCGGTGTTGTTGTGTGAATCGATGTTTCGCTCGTTAGCGCGGCTACGTCCAGATACCTTCCTGATTGCTCCATGTAGGTTGTGCTTTTTTGTGTGTTTTTATTAATATTTTACCATATACACGCCCAATAAACAATGGGAGTAACAATGTACAACAGGCCAACACTGTAGGACATTCGGAACAGTATCTCGAAAGCAGTTTCCAAGTCTTTTATCTTGTGTTCATTTCATTGCACATTTTACTTGTATAACTGTAGAATCTTGAATCAAGATCTTAAATCTTGAATCTGTAGCCCACTGAGTTAGATATTGGCTATTCTGTAATTTCTTATGCTTTCTGTATACTATGAGTTTTGTTATAAACGTGGTAAGGGCATGTACAAATCGATGTAATAAATATTTGATTATTGATATTTTTGATATTTGTGTTTGTGTGCACATTTACATTGAGGTAATCCAAAAATAACGGAACGTAATCAGGTTATGTTACTTAACTATTTGATCCTTTGATTAGGTTGCTGACTACATTTCTTTAACGGGCATTTAGTAATTGTACTGGAATATATTTCTAATGTAAAGGCTAAAGCCATGAGAGGAAGGGAATAGCGACTGCCTGTCGGCGATATTTTGCTTTCACGCATTTCTGGTGTAGGAATCAGCAACAGTGGCCCATGGTGCTGATTTATAACAATAAAATGCTTAACTTTGCTGTGAAGTCAGGATAATTGTATCAAAGACTGTGATAGTATGATAGATTTTCTCTCTTCAAGTTAAATATATACAACTTTTCCAGTTAACCAAGATAAACCTTATTGATTGTAATGTAATAAACACCATATTATTATTAAAAGAAAAGGCTAACTTTCTGAAGCAGCTATGTATGGGAAAATGAGATCGCATCCATCCCTTACTTAGCAATCAGACATCTTCCAGCAAGAGGCATTTGCAGCCCCAGGTGCTCAGACTTCGCGATGTGACTTCGGTGCTTCCTCCCGTGGAGCTTCCGTCTGGGCTGTTTGCCAGCTCCGTCGTTTATCGAACCTCTCTTCTTAATTATTGCACTTTTCGCAGTCAAACTCTGACCGGCGCTTTACGGGCGAGCTGAAGCAGCACGGACCGCGATCGCGGCTTCATCGCGTCGCCGGTATACATCAAGTCCCGTTCCTCTGGAGCTCCAGCTGCCTCTTACAGATGTCCCAGTCAAGACAGCAGCTGCACGGCGTCCGCCATCTCAGCGGAAGCTGGCACTATTGTCGTTTCAGCTTTCGTTCAAGCTCAGAAGAACGTGCCTATGACGGTTCCTGACCCACCAGAATGGCCAGGAGATACATCTGCCTTTTTACGTCACTGAAAATGGAGCATTTGTAAAAACTCCATCCACCATAAAAATTTTCAAAACTCTGTTTACAATGTCGATGTGTAGACAGGGAAAACAACGTTTTGGCTTGTAATGTGTGCACAGTTATCTTACTCTGCCAGAGTGTGCGCTTGCACTGTGTATATTAGCTGTTTTTAGCCTGGCAAATTTGGTAATTAGGGTTCTGATAGGCCGACACAGCTTTACTGTTAAAGTTGTATTGCTGCCTGTTGGTTTGGCATGCACTTGACAGTGTTTTTAAAAATACCTCTGAACATGTGGACAAGGCCTCAGTCCAGTATACCGTTTGGTTACACCTAACCACCCACCTGAAACAAGTCAACGCATAACAAGTTGCTTTTCACAAACAAACCTGTTCTGTTTTAATTGAATTATTTGCTGGAACATTCACAGGGTCTCATCTAATTGAATAAGCATCCATTAATAGTGACACACAGTTTTTGGTTTAATTGGTAATTGTTAAATTGCTTGTGGGTGGGCGGCTAACAGCGACCGTGCACCTGTTATTTTAGATTAAAAAGCAAACAGCCTTCAGTTGTTTGCTGTTCTGCCTGAAAGTGGTGTGTTCCCTCAGTAACACTCTATTTATCTGTAGGCTCAAAGTGGGGAAATTGTAGCCATTTGGGGGAGAACTGCTCACCTGTAAAACTAGGAAAATGCTTTATTGGTTTAATGGTATGCTGATGGCTCATGCAGTTGGTATTTATGTTGTGTGGGGCCTTCTATAATCCTACAATTCTCAAGCCTTTTGTTAATTAAAATGGTCATTTTCAGTTATTTCCAGATATATTTATATATGTTTCCTAAAGTGTCAGGACGGCATAGCTGTTTCACTCCTTCTGATATGAATTAACACAACCCTTTAGCTGGATACAGAACAGTGCAAATGGCGTGTTTAAGTCATGTTTATGTTGGCGTGAAACCTGCCTGTCAAAGCGTGTCAGCTTAGCCATTTAAAAAGACCACTCCTGTATCCCTAATATTTGCAAGTCAGCATCCAGCATACTCATGTATTTGACCTTGTTCAACTAGTCAATATCTCATGCTGTCCGATTAGGTTAATTAAGTAAGTTGCTTGTGAAAATGAACGAACAAACAAAAGGTATGATTAGAGCCCCCCCCAGGAGTGTTTCCAATAAGATAAGTCAGAAGAAATTATTGTTACTTTTCATTGTTTTACTACTTATTTCTTTGTATTATAATATTAGTGTTTTTTTCTGAACAAATGTACACTTATTGCAATATTTCACTGCAGTGAATAGGTCAGTGAAATATATACTTTACATATAATTTATTACAGTACAAACTACTGCCAATACTGGGATAAGATAATATAAAATACACTGATCCGTCACACATCAGTTTGGAGAATGTTGTGTAGTTTTGTTTTATGTGTGAGGAAACTTGTTTAGTGACAAATGTTTTTAACAGTATGAAATGCTTCAGTTCTGAAAGAACATTATCTTCGCTGTAGATGGACCCCATGTTATAACTGTGAATAAATGTATGGATGCATATTATTCAGAAACCTCGCGTAATAGCATCTTTCTTACAGTAACCCAAGTTCAGACTTTCAGTAGCTGACAGAAAAATGCATTATTACCATTAATGAAAAAGTTAATGACCCATTTTTCGAAAAATCGATTTAAATTTAGAAATTTCTGTATAACGATTTCTGCAATAGGAAGCCAAAACTGAGTTAGAAAGGGTTTAATGTTTCTTTATGGACTTCAAACTTGAATAATGTCATTTTCACATGATACATTTTCTGTGACTGTTGATCTTCATGCTTTGAAAAATGTGTAAAATAATAATAATACTGTTCATTCTGCAACTAAAGTGGTTTTTGTAAAGTTCATAAGTATTTATTTCGGTATATGTAATTTCTCTGAGAGCTGTTAAATCACTGAGTGGAAACCTGCGAATGTTAATATTAGTATGGATTGACTGGATGAAATGGTTTTTTAATGTTTACAATATGATGACAACTAAACATAACGGTAAAAAGTGTTACGGATCTATAAATGAGTAGCTTAAGTACCTCGTTCGAAAAGCTCTTGATTTTTCAGAAGAGCTGCAGATGTTGTGTGCCATGTGACATCTCTTGTTTTACTCAGAAAGGGAGCACACTGGAACAGGAAAGGTTCTGAAAATCTCTGAAAATGAATGAATGAAACTGAGAATCGGCAAACAGATGCAGGATCTGGGTTGGGCTGTGTTTTTGGAGCGGAGTTACTCACTATCACTGGCTAACACTGAAGCCGATTATAATATTGGTCTTGATGATTTTATTGTAAAATTGATAAATGCATTTAATTGTTGGGGAATTGCATGCTAATTGTGGCCACAATGTACTAGATAAGTAATAAGTTACATGAAACTGTGTCAAGGTAACTACAAACGGAATCCATCAGATGCTCTTATGTAACAGTGTTTGACACTGGTTTTATTTTTTACATTTTTGTCCTCTGATAAAAGTAATTATGTAATTTATTGGTATGACAGTCAATCTAACATGCAATGCAGTATAAAAATAGCATTACTGTTTGCCAATGCAATGTCCAATGCAACATAGAATAGGTGACCAGCTTCTCCGGTGTGAGGATAGTGAGCCACTACTTATTAAAATTATGCAAACAGCAATGTTGATAAGCTGAACGAAGCGACTACCATATAAACATAAGTATCAGTCTTCAACAGCCAGGCTTGTTAATCTCTGCAGTTTCAGAATTTAAAATGTGTCGGTGTAGGTGTACTTTCATCTGAGCTGTGTTTATGCAAAATGGCAGCTGGACATTTCTTAATCAAGCAGAACCTATGCGATTTTGAATACCACCCCCCCCCCCCCCAATAAAAAAATGTTTCCTAGGAATGATATGAAAACTGCAAATTTGGATTACTTTACAATGAGTAAACTATGCGCGCGCTCTAAATCCAGAATTTTGTTTTGTTTTAAGTGATTGTTTATCAACTGCATCAAATATTATAGATACAGGCTTAAGCATCATTCACTGGAGTTTGTCCCAATATTTGCCAGGATTTTGCTTTTAAAAAACTATGTACAGACTTGTTGGGGTAGTTCGGTTCTCATCTTGATCCACTGACCGAGGGGCAAAAAACGTGACCATCTCATGGGAAACAGCTGTCGACGTTACGTAAATTTGCATGCTGTTTTTCAGGAATACAACTGTTTGTTTATTTTTCTCCCCAGAAAAATTGAAAAAATGACTGTAAATTTTTGTAAAACACAATATTGTGACAAGTGATTAAAAAAAATACACGAAATAAAAGTGTGGCATAACTACAAAACAATTGTTTTTAAAATGAATTTATATAAGATTTGCTGAAAGTACAGTTAAGCTTTAGCTCTTAAAACAGCCTGAAATGAACTCCATCAACAGCTACCAGTTAATGACTGGTACACTATGTTTTCTTATCTGCTATACTGACATGGTGTGAGAGAAATCAACCTAAATCCCAGCCCACTGTGAAGCTGATTAGTTCTGCCTTAACGAGCTATTCTTAAGAAACATAAAAAATTAAAGCAAGAATCCGTTGTTGAAATGGCTAAAAAATACAGAAGCAGCTTCATATTTCCTGAAAACGCTAGCCTGAACAAGCAGGGTGTAACATCCTCAGGCTGCTAAGCAGATGCGCATTACGACAAATTTCTCATTAGTCTGTGTGTTCACTCAGCCAAGGTAGACGTGCTCCGTCATCAGCTGAGGCCGGTAAGACGATTTCATAATCTACCCCCATATTCCCCTCAGTAATATGCTTAATACCCACAACCGACACCGACTGAAGGTACTTAACCAGTGGTTAAAATTTATTTAACTCCAGAGGGGCCCCAAAATACTATTAGTCCCGGGCCCCCAGGTACCGTAATCCTGCCCCGCATTTGAGTGATGTGGCCACTCCCCATGACCCCCCGGCAACAGGATGGCCAACTCCAAGGAGGACAAAGAAAAAAAAAAAGAACAAGGCCTGCGTGTCAAATACAGGGAAAAGTCAAATCATGATAGTTCTTTTATGTACAACATATATGTGTGAGTGTATATATTGTGCATATATATAAATATAGTGCGTAATAGTAAGAGACAGACAGACAGAGGTACGATGCGGGAGGCTTTCTTTATATTCGCATGGTATTTCATGTTGGCAGACTTACAGTCTGTATCCCTACGCTACAGATTTCATTTTACCTTAGCCAGTCTATTTTATTCATTCCTTTTTTTATTCCCCAGTCCTAGAGGAGGCAATAACTGCAGGGAAATGATGCATCTTGGGTTCTTGGCTCATGACGTCTGATGGAGATGCGTGGTTCTTCTGTGATGCTGCACTATTCTCTGTTTTCTCTCTCTCTCTCTCTCTCTATCTCTATACCGAATAGCTTTTATCGTCAATTTTTTTTCCCACAAATTCATAGCTACAATGACATTAATGAGACATTTTCTGTGCTGATGGCATCTGTCCCCTCGTCTCAAAGAATATTAAGCTTTATAAATATATTTATGAAGACTGCTTTTGATAGTGCTAATGCAATCAGGCATGCTACATAGAAAGGCCAAAGATGCTGAGAGCCCATTGACTTTCTGTGGCAAATTAGTCTTCTAGCAAATTGGTGTATCCTGCTAGGCTCCTGAATTACGACTGGAACCATGCCGCTATGCTAAAACACTCACATGAATTATATCAATTCATAAAGTTACTCGTGTTCAGATTTCATTAGCCACACATTAAGAGCATTTTATGTTTATTACTGTTCTGACAATCTATAAATAACTGTACTTGTAATCGCGGCACTCTCCCGGGCAACGTTATTTAATCGTAAAAGAGATACATTATTAACAATGACAATAGATAACAAGCCTGGGTCAATAGCCACAAATTAAAAGATCACAATTATAACCGGTATGTTGTCTGGTACGCAGAGTGCCGGTGCATCCCCGCCTTGCCGAGAAGAATTCAACTCTACTTTGGTGCCACCAAGCAGTGGCCAATAAAAAAATAAACAAATAAAATAAAGTAAATGATGACCTGCTGCCTGTACAGGTAGTAAGGTACCCAAGGAAACTGCACGCCTTAGAGCTGCACTTGACATGACCACTCCAACTACATCGTTATCGCAGAGCTAGAATTTCAGCGTTTCCTTAATCACAGTCAATACTCTATCTACTAAACAAAAATAATTAACACAAAACGCAGGAAGTCTCTTATATGTCATATTCTGTATGATGTGCTGTTTATGGCAGCTGAGAGCACAGGTGTGTATGTGTGTGTTTAATTTCTTAGTTTACATTCAGTTGTTTAGCTACTAGTTTACGTTTCATGTTTAGCTAATAATGTTTGAACATAGGCATGCTGCAATTTGCTAAATTAATAAAGTGAAGTACTGTGAGGTATTATTTTACAGCTGGGACCCAGTAACATTTATCTGAGATGTATAATCCATATACTAAGTCATGTACAAAAGTACAAAAGTCATTATACAGCAAAAGCAGTGATGGCTGCAGTTTTCATAAGCTTTCCAGGCTACGTTCAAAGTTCTCCAGATTTACAAAGGTTATTTAATTAAACCTAACAATACTAGTAGTGTGAGGGTATATATTAATGCACTGCTGATATATATGTAAAAGAAGGGACAATGGCCCTGGGATTGTACTGACCATGTCACGACAGCCTATCATCACATTTCCAAACATTTTAATTGCTTGTTACATATTAGTTAATTTCTCCTGAACCATTAAACGAAAGAACATTCACTAGTCCTAATTAAGTCGCATGCCAATTAAAAAAAATGTTTGAGATCAACAAAATCATGTCAAAAATCCATGCAAGTTTTGTCTTTACTAATTAGAGTGCTGTTAAATTTGTTGCCATTACATTTATTACTCCATTAATTAAACTGTAACCTTGCGTTGATTGTCAGTATAAGTGAAATGATCTTGTCTGTGTCACCTGCATTAGGCATACAGGTAATGATTTGAGACCTGATTTTTCTTTTCCCCTAACCATGTCATTATTTAAGATTTCAGGCTATTTTTAACCACACTTCCAATAATTAGTGGAAGGAAAGGAAGTCTGTGCATTTACAAATCATAACAATGATGGGTAATGCTTCACATTATCTGCACCTTCATAATGCCTTCATAATGCATTCATATAACATTCATAAGCAGCATGTAAGTATACCTTAAAATACCATAACTTTAATATACATTAATTAATTAATATACATTAATTGTGTAATTGCAAATTCATTATTAATGTATATTAAAGCTATTAAAGTATGTTAGGATATTAAGGTATATGAGTGCTTATGAATGCTCTATTACTGTATTATGACGGTCCAAAATATTACACAGTAATGAAAGAATGATTGACTGGCATGACAAGTGGGGTGGTGTTGTGTCCAGCAGGAAGAAGGATGCAGGAACAGAAAAAATCTGCAAACAAAATGGTCTGTAGCGAAAAAAAAAGGCAATGCAGCACATAAACAGATTCACAAGGGATCCAAACAGGTAAAGCATAGAGGGGCAAAGCACAGACAACAGGAGGGTATGACATTAATGACAGATCTGGGGAGCACAGGCCTGGGAAGGACTTACAGTAAATGCAAGACTAACGAGGGAGCAAACAGGAGGCAGCTGGGAGGGCTTAACAAGAGGGCAGGAACAGGAGGGCAGGAACAGGAGGTAAGGTAAACGAGCCCCAGGCACAGCTCATTAGAGCCCATGCCATGGAATAAACAGGAGGGCAGAACTTTGGGGTGTGAGAGGTGGTTTATGTGAACAAGTGGAGTCTTCCTCTGCGCAGAAAATTGGAATAGAGAAAGGTCAGCCTTTTACAGGAGAGCTCAGAGAAAAAAGCCCAACCACAGATACTTAATATATAGAATATAAGGAAACTATACGCATATTTTTCAAAAATGCCCCATGAACCAAACAGATGTATTCTATGAAATGTTCTTTAATCCAATAATTATAGGAGATGGTTAGTAGAGTAAGACAGTTTTATAGTACTGTGGCCCTTCATATCCCAGACTGGTGCTTGTCACTATTTTACTATGCAGGCAGATGCATAGTAAAATGACAGGTTTGCCCCCCCCCAAAAAAAATGTCTACCCCACTTTCAAAAACGCTGATGAAGTTACTCAGATAAATAAGAAATCACAAGGTAGGATCCGTCTTTCATATATTTCAAGCTCCAGCATAAAGGGAGGGCTGGCAAAATGTACTGAGAGGGACCTATTACTAGGGTTAATAGAACCTCTACTACCACCTTCCTGCCCTGAAATTTAATACTATGGGCCTGATGACCAGTTAACGCCCAGTAGTACTGAAGGAGCCCACTGAATCCTGCATGGGACTTTAACTGGAGAATGGGGGAGGTTTTTTTGTGACAAGAGCTGTGGGGCTTGTCTTCAGGACAGGGAACATGGAGAAAAGTGGGGTTGTTCTTCACGTGCAATGTGTCGTGATGTTGGTCTCTCGGCTGGAAGATACCCGGCACACACAGGCCTCAGCGCGACGGCGTGTGAGGCATAAATGCTCAGGGTGACAGTCTTATCTGCAAAGTTCCAACTTCTGCTCTTTTGGCATTGAACAGTTGTTTGCAATATGTTTTTTTTCTAACAGTTTTTAGTTAAAGTAAATCAACAAACATCATTTATCTTCTTTCCAGATATCCATCATCTGGGTCGAAAAATTCAAGAAATAAATGTAGCATATAAATTTATACATTTCCTGTAAGAATTTACTCAGAAATGCCATCTTGCTCTTCTCTTATTCCAGCAGTCTGATTTAATGGAAGTTATTTATTTTTATATTGTCTAATGGGGAAAAGAACAACTTTTTTTATTGTTGGTCCACAGAAGCATCCCCCCCTCAAATAAAATATCCATGGAAATGAATTCTGAAGCTAGAATCAGAACAATCATATGGACAGATTTATGCTTGATTAACAAAATAGTACACAAAACCTTAAAAGAGTAAGGAATTATGACATTTGTGGGTATGCCTTCCAGATACAGGCAAAAATAGGGCCAATGGTAATTAAAACTCTAAAACTGCATGGGCAGGTTCCATTGAGTTCTGAAGTTTTAGACATGGATATAGAGGTGCAGACAGGGTTCCTTGCCTGTAGCTTTCAAAGACAGCCACTCTGTATCATTTTTGCTTGAGATTTCCTGAAAATATCCTGGCTTAATTGTCCCTTAAATAATTTACCAATTAATATTTGTTCATTTCCTCGCTGGTAAGGCACCCAACCCCAACCCTGATTAAGTGTTAAAATCAGAGCTATGCCTTACTCTGTGATCACGTCTGTGCCAATGTGTGCTGTGCCTGTATGACTGATCCTGTTCTACAGCATCAAAAATATGAGGGAAAAACAAACAGTAGGACATATCAAATCCAATCTATAGCGCGTCATGCAAACAGTCCCGCACCCCGGTAGCTGATATGCTACATATCCCTCTCCTGTATGTCAGGACGCTGGGAACGGTGAGATTAATAGAAATGTAAAACTGTAAATTACGGTCTTTATTCAGTGATGCGTGCAGCGGAGGGCAGCAGGGAGCCCTGGGGATTCTATGCACACAGTGATAGCAGAGAATAAGACCGCAGAGCCATTCCAATCTGCGGGTGAAGGGCGCTCTCCTTAATACATCCGCTTACTGTTCATTCCCATGCAGGCACACAGGCCTATAGACACCGCACACATCAGTCCCGGGTGAGGAATTCTCGCCGCGTATCTGCAGTTCTTACCTTTTAAATATGGCTGAAACGTGTTTAAATAAGCATACTATATTTGCCCCCCCCCCAATTTAGATACAGTCGCCCGTTAGCACTTTCTCAGCATCAGATGGACCTGAGTATATCCCTGCCACCACCAAGGGGGCCCACATGGCGATAAGGCGCCGATCGCACCCCCGACGCTCTACGCTCCCTGGATGCAGAGTGGCGCTGTCGGCCGATCCGAAGTGCGTCGGCGGCCGCGGGCTGATCCAGCCTCAGCATCTGGCGTCTCCCCGCTCCTGACATTAGCATAGACGGGAGAATCAGTGGACTATTGAATGCAATCACAGTAAGCGAGACGGACAATAAAGATTGATAGCACCCTCTTATTCTATCACACACAAAACATACCGCGGGGTTGCGGCTTTGCCTTGAGCTGCCTGCGTATAATAATGATTGAAAATATGCCGCGGCGCCAGCGAAAAATAATAATAAAAGAAACGGCACGTGCTCCACTTTTATTTATTTATTTACTACATTGGTATGTCATAAAAAAGGTATCATATGTGAATTCCAGCAACCAGCAGCAAAAACAGCAAAACTATTTTGGCGTACCAGTAATAAATAATTACTCTACACTAATCATCTGTCTTAATTAAAGAAATTTGAATAATTAATGGGTGAAATCAGGGAGAATTAAATGAAACAAGAAGCAAATAAAATGGATGTTTTACAGCAGCAGAGCAAAACAGAGCATCCAGCTATCTTAAATCAAACGTTTTATTTATTTATTTATTTATTTGGGGGGAGGGGGGTGTTATGGGCTGGTGGTGACTTTTTAGGAATTCCCTCTTCACAGATAAACTGCAAGACACCGGCGCACAGATGCGGTCCGTTTGCGTGGGGACAGCTTCAGAATAGCGCAGACGCAGCAAGTTCTCCGGACGGCGGCATGATTAAAAATCGTATTAAAACGGTTATCGATAACACGTACGTGGGAGGGAGGGAAAAACACAAAGGAATGGTGTAAATCTGTGACGTACTTCTCATGGAACCTCTGGTGCTGACGATTCTCGAAATGCAGGCAGTGAATGGTGCATTCTGACACATCCCGATAGCGTCTTGTGATGTGACTCTCCTGCGGTGTGTATGAATAATAACCTCCAAAGAACAGTCGTGGCCCCGTGAACTGCATGCAGTGTGCGTGTTACACACATCGCCGCTGCCCGCTTCATAACGACTTCTTCGGAAAATTCATCTATTAAAATCTGCATAAAATAAGGACAATGCGCAGTATCTTTTACGATTCACTAATCTCAGGTTTACTCTTTTTGCGCGGAGCTGCTACCGTTATCGTGTGTGTGCGTGCGTGTGTGTGTGTGTGTGTGTGTGTGTTTTCTCTCTTTCTTTTTTGGCGTATTCTATTTTTATTGCATTTCCACGGGGACGGATCTCAAAGAGCTGTGGCACATCGCATGCATATTTCATTAACTTGGGCTCAGGAATGCATAAAAAGCATCACGCCTCAATCTGTTATCAATGTCAGACTCGTGTGAGGTGTCCAAATAACAACTCGGCAGAATGCGACCGGCTCTTATCTACACACGAAAAGCTGCTAAACTGCTTCCATCCATTTGCTCTAAGGTCACAAGTGCATGAAGCCGCTATATATTTTTTGTACTTATTTATTTTTCGCTCTTTGGTAATTATATTAACAGGGTTGCAAACTTTGGGCAGCTGGCTGGCGTGAGAGTTTCAATTCGAGACAAGTCTGCTTTCACATTTACATGAATGTAACTGTTTTATTACCTTGCAAACATTATGTAGGTTTTTTTTGATGCAGCTAATTTTATATAATAAGAGGTGCAGACAGGGTTCCTTGCCTGTAGCTTTCAAAGACAGCCATATAATATAGATATGCCTTAAGATGTTTCTTGCGAGAGCGTGAGAGAGTCTGAAAGCGTGAATGTCAGGCCGGATGCGTAAAAGTTGGCAACTCTGTATTAGTGTTTACAGTTTGTATAATAAGGCGTTTTTAGAATTCTATCAAGATCTAATTAAGGCACACATTTCCATCTATTATTATTATTATTATTATTATTATTATTATTACATACACTGTAGGTATGTTTTGTTGTATAACCAAACAAATAACTCACGGGCGTCGTTACCCCTTAGGCAGCCCTTAACGTGCGGTTTGACTCGGCCTGCGCCGCGCAGCGCCGCGCCGGTACGGTACATCCGAAGAGCAGATAAGCAGCGCTGGTGTACCCTGACTTCAGCAGCTGTGCTCAGGTTTGCCGCACCTGCAGCAGGAACCATGGTCTCCTGGGCAATGGGGGAACTGAACGTGTCTCATGTTCGACATCAATTAAAGAGGCGGAGGGATACGCCGTAGCCGAAGTGACCGTGTTTCCTCGCCGGCTTTTGTCCAGGAAATGTATAGAATTCTGTAATAACGCTAAATATATTCTGAAGAAATGGATTTTTCGGATATCCGCTTTCCTAGTTCACTAAAGCAATTGAAACTGATAGGCTAAAGTCAAAGTTTTGTTATATCGCCAGGCTTTCTGCTAATGTGTTCATTTTTAGCTAGACTGTATTCTTCTTTTTGCATTTGTAGATAAAGTTTAATGCAGTTTGGTGGAAAGTTAATTTAATTTGTTTCTTCTTTTTAGTGAGAGTCGTGTATCACGCAGCTCTCCTAATATGCAACGCTAAGGATTAGTATTAGATTTCTAAGGGGATATTCAAATACATTTCCACTGTTTTTACAAAATTCCAGAATTAAATATTTAGCTACAGACTCGCAGACAGAAAAAATATTAGATATGATTATGATCTGTTTTAATAATTAAAAATACAAGTAAAAACCGCCTCACTGTGACAATTATTTTTAGAGTTGTTTTTGTTTGCATTAATGAAATTAAGAGGAAAATAAGCTTGCTAATCTTTTGGCAACTTGTTTCTTAATTAGAAATACAAATATAGATTCAGCTTAATGAAAACACGCTTGACCTAAATTTGAATTAACGATGGTTCTGCCCTATCCAGAGGTGTCCATGTTGGAATAGAATAAGAATTCTGGAGAATTAAAATGATACTGACCCAAATACAATCTCGCAAAAGGGGGAATCATGTCATTGTAAGTAGGCCAAAAAGGTGCTTTTAAGATTTGCAAAAATTCCCTTTATGCCGGAGCTTGAAATATATGAAAGAGGGATGAATTCCAGGATAGCAGGGGAAATCCTACCTTGTGATTTCTTATTCATCAGAGTATTACAGTAGGCATAACTTCATAAGCGTTGTTAATATTAATATAGCGAACAGAGAGTGGTCTGTATTTCAAAATGGCCAAAGGTACTTAGGAAGCATAATTAAAAAAAAGTGTGTCTACCCATGGATAACTAGCATGGCCCGCAGAGCTTATAATCATTTTACAAGTTAATCTGGGCCCTCATTACTGACTCTGCATAGGGCGCACGGCGCTCATTCACGCGCGTACGTAACCTCACACGTAGTCCTGTGAAGCCATCACCTGTGTTTCTCGCGTCTGTGTTTCATTCTAAAGAAGAAACCACTGTACACTGAATTTTGAAACTGTGGTTTCAAAATTCTCAGGCCTCTGGTTCCCTTCTGCCAGAGCTTGGGTTCTCCGGCCTGCCTTCCCCATTCTGCACTCTGCTGTTACCCATCAGCTGACACGGGATGCAGGCCTCTCACAGCGATTCACAAGTGGCTATTTCTCTCTCATAAGCGACTCTTCTGATTTATGCCTCTCTTCCTAATTTTTCCCATCTAAGCCTATGTGGTCGAATTAGTTCAATCACATTTCCCTCCTGTTACATAAGGATAATGTGAACCGTGATATTTGATAAGGACTGATTAATTAGTTAGTAATGTCAGAAGGTTCCAAGGCAGCACATCCAGGGTGCACCTGGGCCTTGTACCCTTTGCTGCAGGGGTTGGGTTCCAGACTCCCTTACAACCCTTCCTGGAAGTGGAAGTTGGAAGTGCTTGGAAAATGGATGGATGGATGCGGCATGGTTTGAATCTATTTGGTAACCGTAACACATTTTTCGATCAGTATAACTGAGGTTGAAATTCTTTTGGATAACCGTATAATTAACAGGAATAGCAGCAGACACGCTACGCTGCTCCAATGTAATGATGAAGTTACAGTTGTCTTTCCCTCAAGGCTGAGGTCGTTCGCCCGCCTATTATTCAGTTCCCATAGCTAGAAGTCATTTTCCCATAGCTATAAGTCATTTTTTTTTTACTCTTTTATTTTACATTTATAGATATTTCATCAAAATGAGCAGGTGAATGACAGTGTGTGTATATATACGAATGTCAATGAACAAAACCAGGTAGAATCTGATTTTAACTTGTAATGCGTCTTGGGAAGATATACAGTGGAAACTGCTTATAGTGATCACACCTCTTTCTATGGGTGAAATTGATCACTATAAGCAGATGATCATGATAACCGATTTTTTTTCTTTTTCTTTAAGTCTCAGGCAGATCACCATCTAATTGGCATTTGTATATTTATTACATGACTATAAGTTACAATTGACAGCATGTATTTACTGAATTTTATTGACTCTTTCTAAATACAGTTAGACTGTCAAGTGTCAAACACTTTTCAAATTACAATACTGTACAAATTACTGAACTGTGTATAATTCAAATATGCTATAGTTTTGCTGCTGCATCTCATTGGCTGGTTTCTGGCAGTTTATCATGAGCTTTGATGAGTCTGTATTTGTCACTGAGAGAAAATGAGTTTCTTTTTCCCCTCCTGGTTTCTGTGCAGGCAGCATTAGCCTCAGGTAGCTAGCCAGAAGCAGACGGGCTACCGCAAGGCATTGAAGTAGGGCTATCAAAGTAAAGTAAAAAAGAAAAACTTTTATTGCTATAAGCAAATTATTTAAGACGTATTTGTGCAGGTCCTGGTCCTCCAATTTCAGGGAAAATTCGAGGGTTGGTGGCAGGATTGGCTCTCCGGCCACCAGGGAAAAACTTCACATTGTTCCACTCCATTTGAACTAGTGTGGTGCTGAGGTATCACCCACTGCACAACTGCTCTCTCATCCCTGAGGTGGTTTGTCGTGTGGGGGGTGCAACGACATGCTGTCTCAGTGCATGCCCCCTTACTCACCTCTATTTGTACAGGGATGATTCTGTCCCTAGCTTTTGTAACCAATATAACCGTGATATAACCAACATGATATAACAATATAACCACTATAAGTGGTTTCCACTGTATTTAAACTGTTTCCATCCTCCATCCATCCATTTATACTGGTCAAAACTGTGGAGGGGCCAGGAGCCTATCAGAGACCGCATAGAGCACAAGGCGGGGCTACACTCTGGGTAGGTACCAAGTTCAGGGCACCACATACTCATTGCATCATACACTGCAGGTAATTTAGGGACACGGATTAGCCTAAATGCATCCTTTTGGACTCCGGGAGGAAACCCACGCAACACACAAGACCTACACACAAAGGGTAGAGGTGGTGCTTCAGACCTATATCCCTGGAGCTTTGAGGTGTTTTTTGTTTGTTTGTTTTGAAATTATATAGTATCTGCTGAGGTAAAATGCAATAAAATAATTACATTTAATATGGGATTGACTTTATTTCCTATAATTAGTCATTGAGGCTGTGGCAATATAAAATGTAATATGATATAATAACACAGAAAAGGTCTTGGAAGTACATCCATCGTTTTATTAAGCAGAGGCGTCCTGTACAGAATCCCTAACCCTCATAAAGACAATACTGGCTTAGGCCTAAGTCCCTTTTAATGGGATTTGGGCCTTTAATGAGAATCCGCTCAAATTTATGATCATTGGCCAAGGTGAATTACACAAGAATTCAATCCGTGGTCAGATTGTTCAAACATGTCAAGTGCTTGTGGTATAATCACTTGAGTTAATAATGAAAATCCTAAGTGTTCACGGTATAACTAGGCGAAAATTACAGACAGGAAAACATAAATTACGAAGCAAGTATTTTCCCACTGCTCAAGCAATGACATTAATAGCAATCGTCTCGATTGGGCTCCTAGCTGATCTTGTTTCCTGGTTCTGAATGAATAAACAAAACAATGACATACGATATGTTTACGTTGTTTATACATATGATAGTCGCTGGATCTTGCAGTTTATGAGTCGCCGCAACATTGATTTACATATTTTATTGAATATGCCATCGATCACAAAAGATAAGTGTAATATAAATATTACCTGGCAAAGCAGTGGAGCTCTCTGCATGCAATATCAGTGTATCATTTGTGCCTGTTTGTTCCTGTTGGAGGTTAATGTGGAAATACTGTCTTACTAACCGTAGGAGGATGTACCACTGCATATAATCATCTTTTTCACCATCATCATCGTCTTCATTATGACCAAAAGGGATGAAGTCAAGTACTTTTCCTAAAGGTACAGTACCAGCCAAACTCGCAACACACCTTTCAACTTTCAATGTCTCATATTTGTCTCTATTTCAGCTATGGTATTCGACTTTTAGTAGAAGGCCTTTCGGCAATGAAGTAATACATATGCAATATCCCAATGGCCAGGAGAAGTGTAAAACCACTCAATTTTCTCAAATTTTAGATTCTTAAAAATTATGCTTCGATGACAGCATTGCAGACTCTTGGTGTTCTATCAACCAGCTTCAGGATGTAGCCATCTGGAATGTTTCTCCAACAGTCCTGAAGGAGATTCCACAAGTTCAGGACACAAGTGGGCTTTTCTTGCTCTTCGATCCGTCTCATCCCAAACCAGCTCCATCGGGCTTAAGTTGGAGGATTGTGGAAGTCAGGTCATCTATCACGCCATTCAGTTTCTTACCTTGTTCACAAGATAGTACAGTACATAGGTATGAATAGAGTCATTATCTTGCTGGAAAACCAAATGATTTTGAGAAGATGCATCCAGACATTTGACTGCTACTATATATTTAATATAAAATTCCTCCAAAAAAAAAAAAAATATTTCATATATTTATCAGTAATATTTATATATTGGTAATATATACTTTTTTCCCCTGAAAAATAAGTTTAAGATTCTCCACCAAAAGTAGAAACCTCCCACAAACAGGGAGAATATAGTGGTGGCAATCTGAAGCCATATTATGCAATCACCTGACAGAACGCTATTTTGAAAATAGTGCTGATGCATTATATATGACTAACTTAATTGTGGCCAATAATAAAGGTCATAATTAATACCCTGATACAGATACTAATAAGCAAATTTAAATTGCCACCATAATCAAATGATGCAAACATCCACCGGTAGCAGAAGTTCAGTGCCGCAGCCGACAATTCCTTAATTGCAATCAGTCATTCACGGAAATGTTATTAACATGAAAGTGATTTACCCTGCCCTTGCACTGTCACAGCACCAGGGATCTAATCGCATTACGCGCTTCGGATTTGCTGGAGTGAGCCCATGATTCTCAGGTTGCTCCAGTCCAGATGTTTATGAAATTTAAGAACGCCAGGCCTGTCGGGTAAGCATAATTACATTCCTGCCCTTCTTTCGCTAGAAAAAAAAAATGAAAAATGCCTTTCTGTCCTCTGGAATTTACTTAATTAGGAAACTTTCAATTAGTTTATGGTACCAAATCTTTCAGGGTTTCCCAAGGCAGTATGGTGTACTGGAAATAATGATTGTTATTAATGAAATACAGATCATAGGTAACAAACAATGACCCCCCCCCCCAAAAAAAAACATTGTAATTGCATTTTGAAGTGCATGCTTAGTATTTTAGGACACATATGGTGCATTTTTGTGGCTGTTTTATGTCAGAAGTAATCTTTAGGGCGGGAAGGTAATAATTCAAACATTTTCCGTTACAATCCGAGTATCACTGTAACTTGAAGGACTGGACCATCGTTCCTTCTGTTCCTCCCCGGATGACCCGAGCTTTAAGCAGCCTTCAGAAGACACATATGCAATTCCCCCACCTCCATAGCTACCACCCCCCCTACCCCCCAAAGAATTTTCCTGTCTGCAGTCAATGACATCCAAAGTCAATGACACTGACTGACTCAAAAGGCAGTGAAGGACTCAATATATGTAGAGTGCCTTCATATTCTTTAATTTTTAATATCTCAGTTTCTGCTTATTCTCGTCCACACATCCCTGCCTCCTTCTCCTGAATACTTTCTGCCTTTTCCACGTATTTCCAGCATTCAGTGATTTAAGTGCTTACACATGGAATGTAATGAGATTGTGCAGCTTCTCCAGGACACATTCGGAAGATGGAATTAAATTAACGTTTTTTAAATTTATGAAATGGAGACCGGAGATTTTGGCACGTAACCCCGCCCTGTATCCCACCATACCTTGGAAAGCCCCAGGCTGCTCTTAACCCTGGCCAATAGAAATGGTTGGAATATGGACCAGTGACTCAGCATAAAGGATCTGGAAGTCTTTCAGATACTTAGAGTCACTGTCAATTCCGAAGTCTCTTCCTTATTTCATTTACATTCATCATAATCTATCCCTAGAAATGTTTAACTGGAAAATGGCATGACCATTAGCTAGGACCGACGCAGTAAACGTTGCTATGGGGGGGGGGTTCTTCCCACTATGTGGGCCCTGATTTTGATGGCACGCTGATTGAGAGGCTGCCCCACAGAGCTAATAATTTCTCCTTCTCCACGGCTTTCATTCGTCTAAATTACAGATTGCAAAAAAATAAAAAATAAACCGTATCATCCCCGCACCATATGTACATCTATAAATATGCAGCACGTCAAGATTTTGACATACTTTAGTGCACATGAAGGCGGTAGCTGTCAGGACTACAACAGGCAATGCGTGCAATTATGCAGATTTATGCAAAACATTAACAAGAAGAATTAAATGCACAAATGAGGTGGCTACACTTGAATTGTTAAGATTATGAATAATTACCATGAATCTTCGTACTCTTAATATAAATTTGTTTTGATAAACAAAGCTTTAATTATCGGAATACTTCTGAGAATTTCGGTGACCTTCATTAATCTTACAAAAACAAGTCTCCAGCGTTCGACTGTGAAAGACGCGGTCAGAATAAATACGCAAATAGCCGGCCCTGGCCACATTCAATATCCATCTCACATTTGGGTGATTCTACATCTAAAGCCAATTAATGTCTAATAAGATGGCATCCTTTGTTGTATTTATAATAATAATAATAAATATACAGTAACACTTTCTGTGAGTGCCTTATTTGATTCTATGAACATTCTTAACACGTCATAATGCATTGATAAAGCATTGCAGACATGGCTATAAATATTTATAAAAAGATAACACAGCCATGTTTATTATGCATTATGAATGCTTTATGAAGCTCTCTTTTATAATACCTTCATAATTCAATAAAAAGCATCTTTAATTCTTATACTAACCATTATAATGCATTATGAAGGTATCTATAGTGCATTATAGTTTACAGCTTCATTGGAGCTTATGAAGTATTATAATCAACACTATAATACCTTGATAACTGTCAATACAAGATGTTGTAATGCCATATTAATTCTTATACTAACCATTATAATGCATTATGAAGGTATCTATAGTGCATTATAGTTTACAGCTTCATTGGAGCT
>JAODKN010000107.1:993285-1004319 GCA_026774425.1 Petrocephalus zakoni
ATCATATACTGCATATAAGGATCCTATAACACCACATGTAACGATCATATACTGCATATAAGGATCCTATAACACCACATGTAACGATCATATACTGCATATAAGGATCATGTACTATCACATGTAACGATCATATACTGCATATAAGGATCCTATAACACCACATGTAACGATCATATACTGCATATAAGGATCATGTACTATCACATGTAACGATCATATACTGCATATAAGGATCCTATAACACCACATGTAACGATCATATACTGCATATAAGGATCCTATAACACCACATGTAACGATCATATACTGCATATAAGGATCCTATAACACCACATGTAACGATCATATACTGCATATAAGGATCCTATAACACCAGTATTCCATGTGCATTTTTTATGGTTCTTGTGTCACTCTCTTTAAAACTGTTTGCCTCTCTTTCCAAGTAATTATTTGCACAGACTTCTAAGAATATTACTATAAAATTAGCTATGCAGTAATAGGTAAAGCACATAAAAATGTTTCTGTCAGGTGCGGATTTGCATTCATGACAGATTTTCAGAACCAAAAGTCAATCTCCATTAAAGCAGAGTTTATCATAAATTATCATGAAAGGGGTTGCAACTGAGTAGATGTTTAATTACAAACTAATTTGAATATTTTTGCATATCAATGAATTTTGCCATGTTTTTTTTTTTATCCCTCTTTTTTTACCTTCAACATTAGACCTGGTACAGATAATGATAGAATTTATGTTCTGTGTGATCATCCTGACACACACTATTTTTTGCACAATTGTAAAAATTTTATAAACAACATATAATAAAATATCTTCATTTATTCTTTACTGTTTCTCACAGTATTTTCAGTGCATATATTCTATTTAATTGTACAAGAAAATTATAATTTTTCAATGAATTAAGTTGTAAACTGATCTTCTTAATACATTTTAAAAACCATTCACGTGAATGTCTGTTTTGGGGGTCTGTGTTTGTTTTGGAATTTTTGCAGTTGTTTTACGCATTTATTTCTGTCTTTACCGTTTTATTCGAGGAAAAGCGTCAGGATCCACTCCATCTCTCCCTGCCTCAGTAAGTATGTGGATGTTGTGAGAGGGGTTAAAGTTCACACGTTGTCAGAATCCAAAGGGGAGATGTTACAGTGCGAAATCTATGCACTCCCGTCTTCCGCGTGCACTGCTTTGCGGGGAGTTGTGCTGTGTGGCGCTGAGCACCGTGGTCAGGAAGCAAACAAGCCAGCTCACAGCGGCCACGCTGTCACGGAAACGGCGATCCAACAGCACAGACTAGTGGGTGGGAGAGAGTCAGAATGGTACATTGTTTCCCTCTTTCATCTGATTTGCACATTTTCATTCATTCCTTACTTGTGTATCCCTTGAAAGACTAAACAGCAAAAATTAAAGGAAACTTACATTTTATAATTTAAGTGTTAAATACACATTTAGGCCAATATTAATAGTGAACACTCACCTGGTTGGACAGGACAGTGTTAATATTGCTCAGTCTGTGCATAGTAATTATAACTCAATATGAATATAACACAATGCAGGCTTAAGACACTAGAAGCCAGGATTAATAAACTGCGTATGCAGATGAGAAGGAGGTACTATCAAATAGACCCTAGTGATACTATTGATGTAGTATATTGATCCCAAAGTAAATACATTAAGCTCTGATTAAGGCCTTCAATAGACACTGGACTTCATCAAATAAACAAGCCATGTGGAGCAATGCGAGCCCCGAGACAGATTGTCATTAAGTGGGTCATGTGATCACACCCTGGAGAGAGGGCACATGCATTCAAGAAGTAATAAAGAGGGGGGGGGTGGCTTGAGTTTTATTAAATCAAAGGAACAATAATCCACTGTAAGAAAAGCTTCTGACACCGAGAGCGAGGAAGCCTATTTAATATACATGACGAAGTGTTCACTTCACTATCAAATACTGTACAATGCAGGGCTGTTACACCTATACATACATACACACATGCATACATATTCATAATATAAAATACATGTAATGAATTGCATTAATTGCATTACACAATCAGCCCTATCACCCACACCCATATGGAACCCCCCGCTTATCACCCTCCTCCAATCATGCCCATCCCTACGGACTGGGTGAATGGGGGCCAGGAGCCCATCTGTGCCTCAGACGCCAGGCCTGTAGGGGGCATGGCTCAAACTTACCAGAATTTGCCGGTGGCCCAAAGCTCGACTCCGACATAGCTAAGCAGGAAGCGGTCATACTTCCGCATATTTCGAATATGACGCTCCCTTAAGAAGCCTTTCCTACTCAGTAAAACTTCTGTCTTCTTTGCAAACTACTTCACAGTTTGAAATAACAATATTTTTTTTGCCATGTCATACCTTAATTGTATAGTATTGGATTCTGCGGGCCCTAGATTGACCGGGGCTGATTATTCTCGTTGTATCGGTTTAGCTGCTCGATTTAATTCTCTGCAATTCCCAGTTCACTTGCATTCCACCCATGCCTCTCCACTCTTTTTTTGGTGTTTTTTTTTTTGTATTACTCTTTTTTTGCAGTTTATTTAATTTTATATTCACACACACAAATTGCGAGGCTATTGGCGCAAATTGATTTTGAAAAGGCGTGTTTTGTCCATATGAATATTGTTTAAAAGAGGGATTAAACTGGCACGGCTCCATGCGAAAGCAGCGCTTTGTTTGCTGGGAAAGCGCCGACTACCTTCTCGTCGAGTATTGGACCAGTGCACTTAAAACTGCAATTTGTTTCCCTTGCATTCAATAAACAGCTCATTCCTTTCCCAATCAATCACCACGAGCGGGATGATTAAAGCAGGGAAAACACGACCCTCTCCCTCCTCTCCAAAGACGGCAGGGAAAAAAAGCAGAAAGAGAACAGAAAAAAAACGAACACAGCAAAATCACTCAGAGAATTAATCATGCTTTCTAATGCATTTTCTAAAAACCATTTCATGAGACAAAAGACACCAGTTTTATACTGTTGAATCTTTTCTTTTGGCTATTTTATTAATCTGTCTGACATTCTCATCCTGAGACTCTTAAGTTGCTATCGGGGGAAAAATTGTCCGACCTAAAAATTTGACTTGAAGATTTGTAGGGGAGGTTTTATCAGTGAGGCCAACGTGGACCCAGAATCCTAAAGAAAGCTCTGCACTTAATTAATAAGCAAGCTCATGTGGGGGAAATTAATGCAAGTCGAGAAATCAACATTTATTCTTCACTATAGAAAAAACTGGGCAAATATTACTGAAGTATTCTTGCAGTAAGTGCGAGAGGAGAACAGATTTCGCCATGAGAAAAACTATTTTCTTGAAACAGGCAAGGACATGAAGTGGGGGTGCAGATTTTGTCGGACATTTCAGTTGACTTTAAGCTACTTTTCTAAGATATCTTAGTAGCAACCAATGCATCCAGGTTGGGGAAAATCTGCAACAACTAGAATTTTACTAGATTTTATCTGCAATTAGGACAGGTGAGCATGGGTTACCATCAATTTAGTACAGCCTGACTGAAGTATGCTGGTGCTGATTATGGTCTTCTGCAGGAGAAGTAAAAAACACCTAATAAAGAACCAGAATACTTAATAAGCGATTGATGAGTGGTCAATATGTAATCACTCGTCATGCTAATGATATAGAAAGATATGGACTGCTAATCTCGGATTAGCCAGAAACGGAACGGACACCGTGGTCACCTTGGGAATGCAAACGCTAGCATTAGAATGAGTTCCCCCCCGTGGAGAACTGAGTCCGTTTAATGCGCTGATTAATAAGAAATAGTCTTTGAGCTGTTCTTATAGTAGGAAGGAGCAGGGAGGTTCGGTGTTTAACATAAAAAGGAGTCGTACCTGTCAGGGCTCTTATTATAAAACCTGTCTCCGGCAAATGCGAAGCCACCCCCAGCAAACGACGTCTCATCAATCCAGGCCTATCAGCGTTGGCATGGCGATGACTGCCAGCAACCGAGGAAAGGGAGAAATGTCAAACACCGGGGGGCAGAGGGGTTACTTACAACCCCCTGCTTCCCTAATCTCTCCTCTTCCTCCCCACTGTCTGCCCCAGTCAGCTTTAACACGCTCCCTCCTCTGCCACATCCATCTATCAGCTCTACCCGTCTTTTTCTCTCCCTCCTTTCTCCTCCTTCGCCCCTTTGTCTCATCCCATCTCTTTCCCTCCACTGCCGCCCTTTCTCTCCGTGCCCCCGCCCCCCCCTTTCACCCGCACTGCTCCAACCTTTCATTCCCATAATTAAATCCAGCACCTGAACATCAGTGTTTTTTTCTCGCCCCCCCCCCCAGGAAGGAGTGGAGCTATGATGCAATAGGGCTGATTTGCATAACCAAAGTTAATTAGAGTGGAGGAGCAGGTGTACAGTAATAATAATAATCAAACGACGGTCGCCTGTGACCGCTTCACCTTGCCCATCAGAGATTTCCCCTGCACAATAACTGCTCTGCATCACTGATGGAATTCACCTCCCCCGCCTCGCCTTCACCTAAGAATCCGTGACATTTCTGATCAGAAGGATTATTCTGCCGCTGGCCTCAGAAACCTCCTTCCTCTGGCTCTGCTCGGCTTGTTATTTTAGCCTGGATTTTGAATTTGATTTTATTTTATTTTATTTTATTTTCCACTGTGTGAAAATAATAGCCGAGTGCTGCATGCGACTGTTTTAATTCTTATCCCTCTGCCGTCTGCTTCCGGACGGATCCTCTCCTGCTTCGCCGTCTGCTCTGTCTGCTACGGACGTCCTGATGTCCAATCTGCAGAGGAGAAAAAAAAAAAACACAAACAAACAGATTAAAAAGACCCCGAGCATACAGCAAGGATCATCGTTTCTCGTTTTAATGAATCAGTAAGATATATAAATACCTAAATACAATTTGCTATTATATGACTATTTTCGCCAAACAAAATATATAAAAAAGGAGCATAAATTTCAGCACTTATCGATCTTATAACGGCAAATAAAACCAAAGCAATGCTCTTCCTTTTAAGCTGCTGTAATCTTGAAGATGTATTAAAATACCATTATACCCTCAATACAGCTACACTTGGATTTCAGTATATGTATATATAATGTAGGTACATTTCCAGACCAATTACAGTGATTATGATGGAAGATCTGATGCTAAGCCCCACTTTGACCATTTCCCCTTTTGATTACTGTGGCTTCTATGGTCTCCTTACCCTCACTTACCTATACTGTTCATAATGAGCAGCAAAAAATGTCCAAGTGCATTTGAATCAGGTGATGTCACACTGCTTATTAGCTGCCTTACGGGCTGAAGTACAAGATTATAACCAGATTTGTAGATGAATGCTGCATTCCGGTTATGACTTTGCCGGCTTGATTAGCCAGCGAGAATGCATATCCATATTAACTCGGATCACGCCGAACCCCATCGTGACCTTGATCTCTGACTGTCCGCTACCCTGCAGCATTTGAGGCAGGCCCAGGTACCGCTCCAGAACTCGGGGTCGTAACTGGCCGTCCGGCTTTAGTTCATGGCCATTAAAAGCCCCATATCTATATCGGCAGATGCTGCTATGCAATTGGCTGACAGATTCAAATTGACGGAGCTTTTAGGCGAGACGCTGACCTTAATGCTTCCTGGGAGTAATTAGCACACTGACAGAACTCTGCTATCTGGTATTGTCATCACATTAACACGGACAAAGAATTAATTAGACACGGCAGCTTTCTCTACTTCTTTGTGTAGTTTTAATGGCTATAGTTATGGCTGGTTGTGCTATAATAATCCAATCAACGCGAGACAGCCTTTGGTATCACCCTGCTGCCATTTGGAAGAACAAAGTACAATTTACCAGCTGTGGTTGGCTGACATGATTGACTTAATGCATTACCTCTCAGCCTTCAGTTAGAACTAGGCTTTCAAATTAAGGAGATAAAAAGCTTTTCCTGTGTACTTTATTATAGAACCTTTAAACAAGCTCTTAGATTAGGCTATTAATGTATGATTATTAGTTATTAACAGTGCTAGCTATGGATGCATGTTGGTATGGATGGTAACCTGCCCTCTCCTAAGTGCTTCTGGAATAGGCCCCAGACTGGTCACAACCTTAGACTGGATGGATGGATCAATGCCTAGGGTATACCCTGCCTCCTGCCCGTCACTTTCCTAGGACTCCAGGTTTTCTGCATCCCGGCACTGGAAAAGTGATTATTGAAAAAGAATGGAAACATGGATGGATGGATGGATGGATGGATGTTGAAACAGTGAGATGTCAATGAAGTGCAATTTGATCAGTTCAGTAGATATGAGAAAGTTGTCTAGATTCAGTTTCACGCATCCATCTTCCCTTGTATTATATATATAATATCTGTCAGATGAGCTTAAGTAATTAATTTCTTATTGGAATATTTGTCACAGTGACCAGCTGCTTACCAGGCAGAGGTTGCGTGATGGTAGCTACTCGGGATAATTTAATAAATCACAGCTTTCCTCTTATAAAAAAAACAAAGATCATTCCTTATCACCATTCTTCATTCGTTTCATATGAAATATGAGTTTTCGGTATTCTGTCGACAGTAACGGAATCACAGGACGTTAGCTAAATAAAAACCACGATGGTATGCTAAGTGACTAATGAATTCTATATAAATTTGCATCCTATTTTTAGACTAACGTAAAAAATACAAGTGGAATCTTTAAATATATATATATATATATATATGCATGTGCCCAGTATTTATAAGCGGGATCCGTACGTTCGTGACAAATCCTGTATATTCAACACTCCGGATGACAGTCTGGGGGCAGCCGAAGTTTTCTGACTGCAGAGGGACTCCTGTCATAAGCCCTATATTGACTCAGCAAGCTGTCGCCCAGTCACACAGCCAGCCAAGAAACAGGAGGTATTTACACAGCTGTTGAAGGAGCTCTACCTCATATACATATCCCACTCCCCCCAGCACCACCTCCAGAACTCCTATATCCGCAGCTATTCTGGGAAGGGTGCAGGCATGGCAAAGCACTGCCCTGTCCATCAATCCTCATGGGCCCCCGACACAGCAGCAGGGGTCGTCCGGGGCCTGCAGAGGGCATACCTGCAGGTATTTGCCACTCTCCCTTCCCCTATACCTGCGGGTTCCCTGACGTGCACTCACGGCGCCCCTAGTGGCGAGTCGGTGATTTACTGTCCGAGCAGATAGGTGGGGGCGGGCCAAAACGTGGGAGGAGACAGGAGAGAAAGGGTGAGCTGGACTCCACCCCCTCTCCCCCCCCAAGTTCCTTTCACTTTACTTGTTTTATTTCAGGTGCTGTTAATCTACCTGACAAACGGGATATACATCCATGGAGGAATCGTCCTACTACGACGCGGAGAGGCACGGTGACTCGCGCCGCGGAAAACCCGAATAATCACCTTTTCTGACAGCCACCTGGATGTGATGAGATTGAAGGCTGAGATGGGAAGAGCGACTCGGGCAAATAGCGAGCCAGCCACTGTGCCATCGGCCACGGCCACGGCACACCGTCGCTAATCCCAGCGGCCCGGCGCATTCGTGCCGGAGCAAAGCCCCGCGCATAAATTCCTCCTGAAAAGTATTACTGCTGACAGTGGTGACCTCTGCGAATCCGCGGCGTTTACCCATAACTCACAATTAACAAAGACATTAGAGCGATCCCTCGAGGACAGGGGGCTTTATTTCTTTCTAACCAGGCTGCAGTAAATCTGGAATTGGTCCCAATTCTGCCATTTAACATTTGAGAAGCTCCTACTGAGGAAACACAAAGGGCCCAGCGTAAAAAACACACATGTGGGCTTTGGGTTAATATAGATCCGCTCGCCTTTATTATTCAATTAATCTTATTGCCAAAAACATCACACTTGCACCTGGCTCCTCTTTGTTTGGTTATAACACCAAACAGCCATTATATTCAGTGGTCTACCACCTTTTTTATACTTGAATAAACATGCAATTAATTGTTGATATTTTTAAACATAACTTCATATGTATAACAAATGTGCTCGTAAGAGCAACTTTAATGTTTTAGCCAATAAACAAGGACGTTGTTTCTCAGGTATTTGCCAACATCCTATATGTGGCTGAATGGCTTAGCTGTTTGCTAAGTATAATTTGCATCGTGTCTGACACCTTGGAACACAAACGGATGCTGACGCACAGTGTCTACTTCTGATACGAGGATCTCCTTGTTGATGAAATATAATAATACATTAAAAACAGTGATTACAGAATTGTTATATTTAGATATTACATATTACATATATAATCAGTGGCCGGTTTATTAGGTACGACCTGATTCTCAAAACAGCCAATCGTGTTGATGCATATGAATAAATCCTGCACACAGACAGGATCAGGACCTTCAGTATATAGGTAATGGATAGGAAATTCCAACGACTAAGGTGCCTGAACTAAGTGATTCTGACTGTAGTGCCACTATTGGCGCTCCCAGCATCAGAAACAGCCCCCCTCCTGGGATTTTCACACACTATAGTGTCTAGAGTGTGGCCAAAAACACCTTGTTAATGAGCGAGGTCAGAGGAAAATGGCCAGACTCGTTAAATCTAACAGGAAGTCACAAGTGCAAGAAATAACATCTAAAAATAACAGTGGTGTGTATAAAGGCCTTTCTGCTATACAACTCATTTAGCTTGAAGCGATCGCGAGCTGGGTCTTAGCCGGTGCTAGCCAGGCATACCTAAGTGGCCCTCGTACAAAGAGACACCTGCATCACTTTTTAATCTCTATTCATTGACGGAATGAAACATATATACATGTATGGGATAATGAACAACACTGATAAAATCTTTTTGTGTGGCCTTGACTATACAGGTGTAATTAAAGGTATTTCTCAACAGTATTAATGCAGGGACTATTAATTTTTCATAATAAAGAAAAATGTCAAGGTGTTCATAGGGCTGTGGATGGATGGATGGATGGGTAGGTGGGTAGGTGGGTAGCTCACAATGCAGGGTTCTTAATTCCAGCTGCTGTTTAGTTTTACAGGAAACACGCTGTTATTGATGCCTCTGAGGTTTCCAGAGCATCCAGACTCCGTCTGCCCACTGGCCAGGGCCTTGCCTGCACTTCCAGTTTCCTGTCGAAGCTTTCCAAACCTTTTTATTTAATTTTTTAGATGAAATATATTTCATAAATCATGCACAAGGCTAACAGCCATGTGTCTCTCAAGACAAATATTAAGTCCAGTGCAAAAGAGAGGCCCCATATATTTAAAAATAAGCCAAACCCTGAACTCTACTGTAGATCTCCGAGGGGTCTCACAGAAAGTGCTTTTAATGTCTTCATTTTTCCTTACATATGTAACGGTGCAGGATTTAAAGTGAACGTTTTGTGCATTTTGGAAGAGACCTCGTCGCAGACGTGCTGGGTGGTATCAGATCTGAGATCTGCTTTTTAAAAGCCTCCTTCCTGATATTGACCTAACGAGGATTGAAAAACAGGCATAGATTTATAATTTGAAATTTTACCAATTTTCAGTCAGACGTGTGCTTTCGGTGAGCACACCCAGCTCAGCCATTCATCACCCCGTGAGCAATGGTGAACCTCACAGCTCTCCTCTCGCAGATTGGGGGGGGGGGGGGTGACTTGCTGTCCTTGAACCCTACCAACCGTAACAGAGCTGTCATCCTGCTTTTAAATGAATCTACAGGAATTAACACTGCTCTCTGGGTCGGCCCTGTTGGGGACGCAGTGACAGGACGGTCGCCCTCCTCTAAAGATCAGGGAGAGGGGTTGGCAGAGGCCTCCAGAGTGACTCTCCGGGAGCTGGATATGGTCCAGGCAGAAGGGGTCCTGCCAAGAGGGGGGGCAGGGGGCAAGCGGGGAGGCGTGCCAAAAAGAGACGACACATGGAAAAAGCAGCTTCTCACTCACCTACAGCCCAGCGCTCCTTTAAACAGGAGATGGCCTGCAATGTGTGGGGTTTCGGATTGTATTGGCTGAAATGAGGGGCCAATCACGCGGAAGGAAATATTACCAAGATTACGGTAATCCGGCGCTGTTTTTATTTATAAGGTCAAGATTTCAGAGTTTATTTTCATATGGACAGTAAACAGTTAGTTACATCATACAATGAAAATCTTCCTTTGCGTATCCTTCTGGGCGTCACTGAACACAAATTAAGCACGAAGCACAAATACTAATTAAGGTGCTAGTCAACAGAACAATAAAACTTATCACAATACGTATGTAAACACTGCATTCATGATTTTTAGCAATATTTTTTTCTGAGATTTATATTTCCTGCGTAATCATATCCACATCAAACTTAGTGGAAAGTGAAAAAGGTATCCTTCACTGTCAGCGCCGTGTTTTATCCTATTTATAGGCTTGACATATAGACAGGTTTCTGTACTATTACGCCTATAATGGATGTTTGCCTTGTCAGACCGTTATTATGCGTGGGACACGCGGGGTTGCGTAAGGCAGAAAGGGGGAGACATCCAGACGTCTGTCTTTTATATGGGAGGGGAGGCAGTTTTAATGAAGTATGGGAGAGGGGAGAAGCCATTCATGTGGCACACGTGTACCCCCCCAGGGCTCGGACCCGGGCCCGGAGCCGGCGGCATTTGGCGCTGCCGCAGCCTGGAAGCCCGGCGCCACGCGTCAGCCCGGCTCTTCCCACGATTGTTCAGCGGGGCATGTAGGTCGCCTCTGGCGCGTCCCGCTGGAGGGCTGGCCCACGCTCAGGCGCGCCTTTGGCGCTCACCAGTGCCTCCTTCCTCCTCCTTCCTCCTCCTTCCATGGCGCTCTTCACTGGCCTTGACATTCTGCTGATGAAATCACTTCATAACCTCTGCGGCTGGCGGGACGGCGCGGTGCACGCCGCCAGCCCCGGCACCTCGCAGTCGCTCAATTAAGCCGAGTGGCAAAACTTTTATTTAGGGGGGAGAAAACTGTTTGCGTTTAGATGAAGAACCGGTCGCAGAGAATATGGAATGGGCGCGGGATAAAGGACAGGAGCGGGGGGGGGGGGGGGGGGGGGGTGGGGG
>JAODKN010000107.1:1022988-1035890 GCA_026774425.1 Petrocephalus zakoni
TCCCACACCAGCGCGCCTTTAGCCGCGTATAAATGACCCACCGCTCGCCTGTGTCCTGCCTGAGCCCTGTCCGACACAAGCGTAAAACAATATATTAAAGCAGAGCGGTCTGTCAGAAGTGACTGATAAACCAACGTTTGCATATCTCCTTCAGATTCAGCACAAAAAGATACTTGTTGTGCTCGTCTGAGTAGTCTACAGGCCCATTCAGCCCACATCAGCCCAATTCCGTACAACAGTCTCTGAACTTATTTCAGCTGAAAAGCCTTAATGCAACTAGTCAGATCAACCAGGCCCTCACCCCCCTCTTGTAATGGTAAATAAAGCAAACAAGCATGAGTCCAGCACTGCCCTCCTCTGTTGTGGACCAATAGCCAATGAAAAGAGGCTAGTATGGGCCGTACATGATCATGCTTACGTGAGTCATTCAGGAGTCGAGCTGCAGCTTTCCGAACAAGTCGAAGGTGGAAGAGAGAATGCTGTCTAACTCCAGTGTAAAGCGAGTTACGATCCTCCCGGTGAGAGGAGATAAAACCATGGATTACCTTCTCGAGATCAGTAAAGGAGAGAAGGGGGTTGGTCTTAGTCAACAGCCTCAGCTGGAAGAAGTTGGCTTTGAAAACAGAATTAATCTGTTTGTAGAATTTAAAATCCCTATCAAATATAACACCTAGGGTCTTAGCAGAGGGCTTGTTCAAGGGTTTTTTTTAGCTGAAGTTATAACCAGGAGAACTGAGGAAGTCAGTGGGCCCCAAATACCACAAGCGTTACTTTTATTAAAATCAAGACATTTAGTGAAATTCCAGGTTTTAAAGTCTTCCATGCAGTCCAGGGGAGTTTCTGTGGCAGATATATCGGCAGGACAGCGGAAGGGTATGTTATGTTTATTAAAAACTGACTGTTGTCCCTGATTGTGCAGGATATTGCTGGCAAAATACTTTGATTTGTACTTTGTCTACTTCCCACAAGCTAAAGCTCTCAATTTTCAATCTCCACCTGCACCAAAATTTCTTACAGAACCACTCACCACAAAGTAATGTCACATTAAATTCCCAGTAAAACTCTGGCTTTATGGTCATTGGCAGGGTCAATTCAAAAGATACTGTGTGGTGGGCAGAGAAGGCACTTTGGAGTATCTGTGCTTTTAACACTGTTCCTTCTACATTTTGTTACATAAATTCTGTCTAGCCTGAATGCACTGATCTATTTTTTCTGTCAATAATCCATGTGTACCGTTTTACGTCAGGGTTTGTCTTTCTCCATACATCTATTATTCCCTGTTCCCTTATAAACCTATCAAGTACTAGTCCAGAATCCAAATGCGGCTCTTCCCCATTTCAGTCCCTTGTGATGTCTGTGGTACAGTTCCACCCTCACTGTATCACAGCAAAGCTGTTACTCTCACTGCTTTATACTTTACACTTTACACTCTCATTTTTGAGATATTCCTAAATGCTCACCTCCACTGTTTGGTGCATACATGATTACACAAATTTAAGATTATTTTAGTAGAAATTGTTGACTTTACTGACTTATCTGGTTATTTAAATATTAATTCTTCTTCACAATCTGCTGTTTTAAATTAATGAATAATTTAACCGGTTTCAAATTGGAGAAATGTGATTGGATAGAAAGAGACTAATCAGGTAGCAGGGCATTTTTGTTAATTGGTATGGTTTGGGATGCTGGATAAATGGTTGAAGAATGAATCTGCCTCAGTCCATTGATAATTCTTTATAAGGCCCTCCATCCACCTTTAGGTGAAACTACAACTTACACAAATAATTATCCTATCCCTCAGTCTTTGCCTGAACTATTAGCTACCTGCCCTGCTCTATATCACATGACCATGTGTCCACCCTCCCTGAAAACATACTGCGCTTGTATGTGATCTGTGACTATAATCTCCAATTTATCTCATATTCCTTGTCACTACGAGGTTCTTGTAAAAAGGAGTGCATCAACGATTTTCGCTTAACGAACCTAGCAAGCGCAGCTCTTTTATTCTCCTACTTTGTCGACCTGTGTTGATGTTTCGAGAGCCTTTTCTCGGCATATCCATTGAAGTAGCAAAGAGAGAACATAGAAGCGCGCAGACAGCGCAGTTCAGGAGGGGTAAGAGTGCCTTCGGTGATTAACCCTTGTCATTTTGCCTCCATAACTTGGTCATGACTTTCCTTAAGCGATATCTCCTTCGCATACTCATTTCATTGTAACTCGCTGTTTTTGGTATTCTCCCTACCGATGCCAAAAACTCTTCTACATAAGGAAAGAAATCTGCAATTTGCACTTTCATCTAAAAAAATAATTTATTTCCTGTAGCAAGTATAACTACTGGTCTTTCTGAAATATCATCATATATCTGCCCTACGTGTGACGACTTTTACCTATGACTTCTCCTGTCTCCCTCTCCTCCACCTCTCCCTGCAACCAAGGCTGGCTCTACCTTTCCAAGTACCTTGGTTTTACTTGGGAGCCCCCCCCCCCCCCGGATGATAATTATGCTTCTTCCGGCGGTACGCAGGTCATTCGGGGCCCTTGGCAGCTGCCTGTTCTGTAGAGCCAGCTCTACCTGGTATGGTGGAGTGTTGGACATATCCTCTAATTTTGTGGCGTGGTTTTGGGTGCAGACTGAGCAGGGTCTCCCTGACTGGGTAGAGTTCTGAAACAGGGATTCCCCGGGGGGGGGGGGTGTGGGTGTCGAGACAGGAATCCGTACATGAAGAGCGTGATGTCGGTGAGGCTAATTCAGGCTGATTCGTGGTGCATCTAGAATAGATGGTGGCCCTTATATTGGAAATTGTAACCTTTGTTGTTGGCAAAATTAGCAGAGTGACTGGCTAGTAAGCGGCAGTTACCGCAATTCTGTGTTCAGCTAGCTAACTGACCATAGCCATACCTGTTCACAATACCACTGCTGCTTTCTTCATGTGTGATGCCAATACAAGTCTTTCACACCCAAGTAGGGTTCTGCTCCTGCTTGTAACAAGTCTTCTAATTTTACCTCAGGACTATTTCCAGGAATAATCCAAGATGGCGGCGCGCACAGACGCAGCGGCTCACTGCTCCTCACGTTCGGTGTTTTGTTTTTTACTTTTTCTACGTGTATCTGTGTGGATGTGTGTGTTTTTTACTATTATTCCAATTTCGTTGTACTACTGTACTATGTATGACTGTGCAATGACAATAAAGAATTATCTTATCTTATCTTATCTTATCTTATTTTTACTTTTAATTTAAAAGTAAAATTCTAGAAAGAAACCAGAGAATTCATCCCCGTCTCGCGACATTGTCAACAGCGGAAAAGGTTCTTCCCCGTTGGGTTCAAGCCCCTCTTCACCATAGTCCTTCAGTTTTTGCCGTTCTTCTACCGTGAGCGCTGACCATCGGCGATTCCATAGCTAAGTCCCTAAGCACAAATATAGTAGATCCGGAGATGTTGCTAGTCTGCCAAATGGAATAAGCTTGGGATCAGTCAACTCATCAACTCCGCCAACTTGTGCACAGTCACAGCAGAGCACAGAGCTCTAGTTAAGGCAGAAGAAGCCCTAATATTTGTGTCCATATATGCAATAAGTGGCTTCCTTGAGAAGACAGTTCAAGCAGGATCTGCAGGTCCCCCGTTGTACAGTAAACACGTTCTGCATCTTAAAAACGCGGCGATAAAGGAGGGAGGAGCGAGTGAGCGGGAGAGGGAAAGATGGAGAAATCGAGGAAGGCGGGGGAGGGGGACATGGATCAAGGGTGAGACACTGAGGGAGAGAGGGAGATGGGGTTAAAGGGGGAAGGAGGGAGAAAGCGAGTGAGCGAGTGAAAGGAAGAGAGGGAGTGGGAAGGAGACGGAGTGGAGGCTATAGAGAGAGGGAATTAGTAATAGAGAAAAACTGAATGGATGAATAGAAGTGAGGATGTGAGGAAGGAGAGTGGAGAGACTGCATGTGTGCCTATAAAATGGGCCATGGGGCGGGACGGCCGTTTAACAAGACATTGATTGAAGAAGATCGGGTTTTACTGTACTGTGAAAACCCACAGAGCGCTGAGATCAATGCAATGCCCCCGAGGCCCGCGAGGCTGCAGCGGGCAGCCTGCCCATCTCCCCCATTAGCACCACGGTGGCACTGTGCCCACTGGAGGGAGGGAGGGCCGCCACCCTGGGTATTACACTCACGGTGGACAGTCCAGGAAGCCTTGCTGACGGTGCCCAATCATGTACTTCGCCTGCATCAGCACTGGTAGGTGAAAACTGCTTTTTCATTTAATATTTACTTACTTATTTATTACTTTCTGAGAAATATTCCCAAGGACCATTCTGCTAGATAGAGATGAGCTGCAAAATGAAATTTTTATAAAATATAATAACCTTATTCAAGGCCCCACACCACCTGCATGACCATCGAGTGAGGCCAGGGATCATCAGGCTGTCTGTGCACGGACAAATGTGTCCGTGTCAGGACTAGTCTGTGTCCGTGGTAAAAAGCTATGCAGGCTGCATTTTTCACAACCATATCCATGACAATGTCCATCCAAATTTGCTATAGTGTTGACCCCACACACATCTCTAGGTACAGAGCATAACAGCAGGCCTCTTTAAATATTATGAAGAAACTATACACAGGCGTGTATTGTGCAATTACAATGTTAATGTACTGTGCTGTACCTGAAGCCAACAAAGCATCACAAAGTAGTGCATGTGTTCATTATTACAAACCATTGTATGTAATGCTATTTTTTTTCATGCGGTAGGCATTATGACAGTCTGTTTATAAGTACAAACTGTCTGTACATCAGGCATCCTTAACCCGGGTACTGCCTGTACCGCACTAGAGTTATTCAGCTATAGAAATGCTTTAACATGACATCACAGTAGGGCCGTGCATTGTATTTGTTTTCTTTACAATTGCAATTACAATATGACAAAATATAATTAGTTGTATTATACCATAAAGCCTCAAATGAATTTGACAGCAGGACAAAGCTCTCAATAATAGGTTTAGAAAACTTTAAAGAGACGTCAAAATGATTCAAGCAAATGTTTAAGTATTAAGCTGTTAAGAATGTATCCTTCTGGGTGGTTCTCAGCAGATCCCTTCTGTAGACCCCCTCCTGGGTGACCCACACGTCAGTACAGATCGATCTTGAAAGGTTATTCATGGAAAGGGTTTGAGGAGGAAGTCAGAAGTGCCTGTCTGTGGAAACGGTCAGCACTAATTAGAGCTGGGCTGTCTGACGGGTACCTCACTTCCTTCCACATCTTTATTTTAAATGTTGAGACACTGCTAACATTTCTCCTGTTATTAGCTGTCTGCAAATCAAAGTACACTGTATACCTTTTGGATAATAGTGAGATTTCCTTGCACATGGGGTAGCTGATACTGTAGAATACGGAAGACTGGGCTGTTGAGATCAGGTTTTGTTCCATTCAGTTCCCAAATGACCTCAATCAGCATCACAAAGACCCATCTGTCAAAAATCACATAAGAACACAGTTCCTTGAAAGTCTTGAAGTATTCCATTCCCTCAAATGAAATTGAGGATATCTGAATTTCTTCCCAAAGGCCATACTCAAAAGCTTAACGCCGAAGCCAGATGGGTTATGGCATTCCAGCAACAATTTCCATAAACTTAATTACATAACAGTTTCAATTCCCAATGTCCAGAGCAGATGAATTGATGAAATGGTTTTGTCAAACTCATAAAATTCTAATCATGCTTGATCGCATCAATAACTGAGATTCTATAACAGATGTCAAAGAGACATCTGGCTTTGCCACCCGCAATGGACTCTTTCAATACCATGTTCTGCCCTTCGGGTTACACGTGGCGCCCAGTGCTTTCAGAAGGCTGATTGATATGCTGTCCTGTCCACATTAAGATACACAGCCTCCTGTGATGACCATGTTCATAGCAAAGACATGCTACTTTTGGCCATCAGTACGCACCATGGAACAAGGATGGTTTAAGCTATATAACGTAATGGGACATGCTGTGAATTGTCCAAACCTTCAGACAGATGACAGTGCGGTGACCCCTCTGGCAGGCATATCCTCTCATCCAATGTCTCAAAAAGCTAGTCCCGGACCACCCAACAGTGAGTGGAGGTTTGTGGTACGGACTGATGCATCTGATGCATCTCGACCCGGGAACCGGGAACAAGAACATCCCATTATTTCCCTGACTGGCAAGTCACATCCAAAGGCAAAAAAAAATACTTGGCAATCAAGAAAGAGGCTTCAGCAGTGGTACAGTTCTCACTGTCTCTCCAGTATTATCCTGGTGGCCGTCGTTTCCGCTTCTCACTGAACATGCTCTGTTGGAGCAGATAGTGCAGCTCAGAGATTATGGTCCCCAGCTCATCTGGTGTCTCCACATGACACAGCACTGGGAATGTGCACAGCCTCGAGTGCTGCTATTGGGCCCCCTAACCCAGAACAATTCAGTAATGTTCCAGTGTTTTTTTAGGAATACTGAGTGGAATTGGTATAACTCCACCCCCCCCCCCACACACACTCCCATGAGGGCACCTCTTTACATAAAATGCTCGTATGATAACACCCCAGGCCAGCAGAGTCTGAGGTTTCCTCAGCAGAATATCATAAACCAGAGGGAGCTACGTCATCTGCTGTAGGACCCAAACAAAACAGTAATCTGCCCCAACTGGCCAGCTCTAGGGGCATGAGGGATCACCATTACCGTCTTAGAGAGGCACGGCTACAGAGCCCTACCTTTATGGGGCAGAGCTATAGAGGAAAACAATGAGACCAAGAAAGAGCGAAGGTGAGGACTGGCAGAAAATAGGTGCTTAGCGACCTTCTCATTTTCAGTGAAACTGTGAGGGTCTCAGCTGGCAGGGAGTTGCCGTGGTGACGACGAAGCAGGAAGTGGCAGGGTGTTTCTATCCTTTGCTCAGTTTATATATCTAGGAGCAAGCACTCTGGTAGAACTGTATAGAAAATCCTTAAATATGATTATTCTCGGAGGAGCCATAGTTGTATGGGTGGAGTTTGGGTAGGTGGGCGGGGGGCAGTGCCCCCACTTACCAGAGTTGAAAGTGTTAATTCATTGGCAAGATGTTCCATAATGGGACTTTGCTCAGTTGCATGAGTGGTTTGTTGGTACCCTTCAGGTAGGCATAATAATGGGTGATGTGTGCATCAGATATATGCATCAACACATGGGGTGCACAGATGGGCAGGATATGCATAGGTGCCATCTTTAATGCAGAGAAATGTCTAAGTTCCTCAAATGAGGTTGTCGGGAAGGTATTCTGCTCAAGTGAAGACTTATTTGGTTTTTAGGTAAAATCCAGTGTCTTGATCCCAAGTGCAAGTAGCCTACACAAGAAAAATGTGACGAAGGACACACTGGGAATGATTAGAAATTTGCCAGGTAATTGGCAGAACAACTTTCTAATGCCAGAGATGGCCGTAAACCTGTCCAGCAGTGCCTCTTGAATCGGAGGATGACATCAAGGGACCTTCCAAAGGAATGGGAACACAGATGCATAACCATAAATTGAAAAATGAGTGAAACGAAAAATTGTGTTGTGGTCTTTTTTCCAGAGCTGTATATGATGCTCTTATTCTTACACTCACATAAACAATGACACACAATGATACAATATAACTTATGCTAAACAAAAATAATTAAAAATAAACAGCATATTATATACATGATGTCTACAACATAGCTACAACATATTATGCGGTGGTAATCCCTTTAAATGATCCCTTTAAGTAATGAGCGTTTTTTTGGCCCCATACCTAATGCATATGCCTAGCTAGCTGCTACTGTGGTGTGGCTGCTGAATCTCATTCAAGGGAAATGTCAGGCCTGCGTCAGCTGTTTACAGCATCTCACCTCTGCCATAGCCCCCCCCACCTGTGCTTCTCAGCTTTGCGCTTGATCGAGATCAAGAGGCTCACCTTAATAGTATCACTGTCGTAGAGGGACCACAGCCGAACAACCGCAAATGAAAAGATCAGTCACGTGGGAAGTAAGTCGCCGGGCTCCCGAAAAGGCGGGCGCAGCACGTCAGACTGCGTAATTCACCCGGGAGATCGATGACACCGTGCTGCCCGTTTTGGAAATAGTCTTTTAAACTGGTGGCTAAATGAACCAAAAGTGTTTGCATAAGCCCTTGACTGCGCATAACAAACGGATATGTCCACGCTGCCTCCCGCAAGCTCAGCCCTAATGAAAACCATCGGTCAGCCTGATTATTCCTTGGCCCTGTGCTTCCATCACAAACACCGGCCCCTGAAGTTATTGCCTTCGCATTGACTGATGATTTATTTCATCATTTAGAAACTATTAGTTACTTGTACGGCGTTATGTATAACCCTTCGCTGCACCGGCAAGCCTCCTCAGTCTGCTGATGGTTTTGCATATGAGGCACTGCTAAAATATGTTCCATGGGTGTGGTGAGGCCTCATTTGCATTGCCATAGGTACATACCTGCATTTATGGCTGAATTCCATGTGTATATAAGTAGAAACATAGAAATACACTAACTGGTCACTTTACAGGAACAGCATTCTGTTGCTGCATAGGGCCGCCTTTGCTGAGAATTAATTGTTCATGGGTCGGACGCAGTGAGGTGCTGGAAACTGGGTTCGCCAGCTCCGGTCCTTAGGGACCCCCAAGCGGTCCACATTTTTGCTCCCTCCCAGCTCTGTTCCTGTCTAGGCCCCCCCGGGGACTAGTTTGAGAAACACTGGCTTAGAGATTGTGGTCCATATTGGCATGATTGCATCATGTAAGTGCTGCAGATTCGTCTGCGGTACATTCTTGCTGCGAATCGCACCTTCCATCAAGCCCAAAGGTATGATATTGGATCTATTTCTGGGGATCGGGGAGGCCAGTGTAGGACATTGAACTCACTGTCATGTTCGTGGAATCAGTTTGAGGTGACTTGTGCTTTGTGACATGGTACATTATCCTGCTGAAAGTGGCCATAAAGCTAAATTGTGGCCATAAAGCAATGAACATGGTCAGCAACAAAACTCCAATACGATGTAGCATTTATATGATGCCTGATTGGTATTGAGGGACTCAATGTCTGCCAAGGAAACATTCCCTACATGATGACACCACTACCGGCTTCAACTGTTGACACAAGGCAGGTTGGATCTGTGGATCCTTGGCTGTTCACGCCAAATTCAGACCATGCCATCTGCATGTCGCTGCAGAAATCGAGATTCTTCAGACAAGCCATTGTTTTTCCAATTTTCAGCTGCCCAGTGTCTGTGACCCTGTGACGCTGTACCCTCGGCTTCCTGTTCACAGCTGACAGGAGTGGAATCCAATGTGGCTTTCTGCCATTGCGGCTCATACACTTCAAGGTTCGACGTGTCGCGCATTTCGAAGATGCATCCCAGCTCACTACTGTTGTAAAGAGTGGTTATGTGAGTTACTGTAACCTTCCTCTCGCTCCAAACCAGCCTGACCATTCTCCTCTGACCTTTCTCATAAACAAGGCATTTCTGACCACAGAACTGCCGCTCACTTGATTCTTTCCCCCCATTCTTCTGTCTACAGGTGCCTGGCAAGTGTTTGTACAAGAATTTGTTGCAGTGATGCAAAGTACAACTGAAAAAATCCGTAGGTGTGCACAATGTCATGGATTTCTTTTATAGGATTAGTGAGGCAACGTGGTCTGCCATTCAGCAACAGCCTTTTTAACAGGAGTGCTGCCTGACAGTGGCGGAACCAGGAATTGCAGCGTCTCGTGGAATCCTGAAACTATTCACGCTTTTCCCAAAACTCTAAATGCAAAGCTACGTGTTCACGCTACGTTCGCAAAAACCTCTCACTGGTCTGGCAAGATGAAGCAAACTCTGCACAGGCATGTAGAGAAAACTGTTTACCGTGAATGGTGCACTTTTGCGTATTTAGCTACAGTACTGTACACCAAGGACACCACAAGACTGAGGAAAATGTTATTGTGTAGCAAAAATGTTTGGAGTATGCTATACTCCACATATGTTACTGTAGAAGGCACAGGATGAAGTAAAAAAGGCCCATGATGGTAAGAGGTTGTGCAACTGCCAAGTCAAGGAAGAATGTCCATTAGGGTGGGTTCGGGCCAGAGGACTGTCTACATCACAAAAACTGTTCTCACTTGCTAAGGAACAGAATCCTCAGTCGTCTGCATCTATTCCTTGATGTTGAAATTCGACACCTACAACACACTCATCCGCCACGTAGTTCCATCTGGTCAGCCAATGGCTTCTTCACATGATCAGGACAATTCTCACTTACCTGCATAGTGACTCTTTTGTGAGTGATAATGTGATGAGTTTTGTAAATAAAAGAGTGGATGAGGTCTGCAAATTCTATCTGACCGGATGTGAGTTGTTTAAGGTTTTGTCTAAAGAGACTGATTCGATGATTGAGTTTTTGTTTTTTCAGAGTGTGAACTTTCATGTGTTAGCTGTCCTGAAGGTGTAATGAGAAGCCCACTGCACAGGTAGGAATTTCAGTCAATGGGCATTAGTGCCTGTGACATCTCCACCAGAGCCTCTGTAAATCCAGCTGAGAGTCATCCCTTTGACCCTGGAACATCCCCCTGCAGGTGGACACAGGATCCTCTCTTCTTTCTACCGGTGCTCTTCCTTCCTCCCCACAGCGAGAGGTTCATCTTTAACACTGGACCTAACCCTAACCCTAACCCCAACCCCTAATGACTCCTAATGACACTAGAAGGCCCTACTTCACTTCCTGAAACGTAACATAACTATGCATACTATAGTATGGAACATCTCTTCAATAAGCAAGACAGCAACAGACATCAATCCACTCCCCCACTGTTCTGCTACCTCAGTTTCTCCATCCTTCAAGACCACAGCCTGAAGGTGCCCTCCTCAGCCCCCTTCAGTGTCTTTCTTCAGCATCACGACTGTCTCTCTAACGTCGTTCAATATACTCTGAGTCAGTGTTCCTACAAAGCCTTGAAAACCCACCAATACCGCATAAGTGACAGCCCTCCATCTAATCCCCCTGCATTCATCCACCAGCTTAAGACGCCTGCCTCTTCTTCTTGCTAGCTGCCTCCTCTCCTTCTTCCCACGGGACGCTTTGTGCAATCGTTATTAAAATTCTAGGAGTAAAAGATGTCACTGATTTTACTTTTCATTACCTCCAAGAAGGTAAGACGGTGCTCCAGGTACAGAGGCTGCGGGCGGGCCGGCTCACCAGCAGAAGTGGTACACAGCGCGACGAGCTCACGGAGCGACTGACATGCGTTTGATGATTTATTCACGTCACTTAACTTTTCCCCCATAGCAGCATAACTGTCCCACACGCTAAAAACCTCACCCCTTTAGTCACAAAGCTGCGGCGTGATTCACCGCTACCTGGAGCCCGCGGTGATTGACGAGATTGTCCCAGATTCTCAGCACGCCGGCCTTTTCAGAGGAAGCTGGAAACTTCGCCGCAAAAAACTCTCTTACGGGTCAGTGAAGCTTGACCAAAGTTAAGGGCGCAACATTTCGCGAGACGTCCCCAGTGCCTGACAAGTGCAAAAACCTCTGTGTGCATGGCATAGCCACAGCTATAAGGTATTTATTTTCGTTATATTGCTGTACTGCTACTGTAGGGTTTATGCCCCTTAAAAATGTTTTTCAACAAATCCCATTTCTCATTCTCACAATATCACCTTAGCCTAAGGACGGTCGGTGAGCCTGTCAGGCCATCTGCTGTGTGCAGAACAAGAGGCCAGTGACACCGAATCGATCCTCTGCTCCACCGTTTGCCCTCTCCGTCACCCTTACAGGAATTCTTCATGAGGCAGAGGTGTGGATAGCTATCCCCGTCTGTATCTGAAGGAAAGAAGCAAGCGAATTAAATCGAACAGGAGACGGAGATGAGTGTTCCCAGACATGTCAAAAAATAATGGGTGTTTGTTTGTTTGCTTTTAATTAAAAGTTTTATATACAGCAGCCAAATGACAGAGAATATAGGTAAGGAAGAGAAGGATTTTGCTCTGATTAGGCACACAAACCAAGTATTTTGAGGACTTCAGGGGAGGATGCCAGTTGTAGTGATGAGCTGCATAAATCTTAGTCATGGTTTATTTGTAAGGTGTATCCTCAGTGCATCATATTCAGTCTGATGTGGCCATCAAATACCGCAAATAAATTCACCAGCTACGTTGTTAATGTTTTAACGTTGTAAAGGAAAACAGGTAAGTTGCATATCAGATGTATTAGTTAGTTCTGAATTGCCGTGAATTTGATTATTCTGAAGAGCTGAACTTTTAGAGTCTTATTATGAATTCGAAGGTAGGTAGTCTGGATTTATAAATTTTTTAAGCTTTTTAGGTTGTTTGACAACAATACGCAGAGCTCTTTTGAGTTTAATGTGTTCTGAGTTTCGGGAAATGTTCTGAAAAGGCTGAATGAAAATCATGTGCAGAATGTTAATCGAGGAGACAGAATGGCTATATGCATCATTCATTTAGCTTTTCACTGCGCTACAGTGCCAGTGCATTAGAACGAGGTTTGTTAATGAGTCTCTACACAGAAGCATAAAATGACGCAGCTAGGGCTCAAAAACATAAATGAATGAATGAATGAATGAATTTTCCATTGAGTTCCAGTCAGAGCCTGATATTCTTCAGCTCACATGGAGCACAAAGAGTTTTGCTGAGGAGAATACTCATTGTTATAGAGCACAAATAAGGATGAGGGAGAGCTATCTGAACAGACTTTCCTAGAACTAAGGGGTGAATCTTTATATACCCAAGACCTCCATCCATACAATTTCTGTACCCACCTGTCCTTTCAAAGACGCAGAGGTCTGGAGCCTATCCCAGAGGCAACGGGCACAAGGCAGGGAATAACCCAGGACAGGGCGCCAACCCATCGCAGGGCACAAGGCAGGGAATAACCCAGGACAGGGCG
>JAODKN010000107.1:1041997-1055283 GCA_026774425.1 Petrocephalus zakoni
TGTGGATCAGAGTGCATTTATTCAAATGCTCAGTGCTGATTGTTTGACTTGTTAATGACAAATGTAGCCCCTAGCAGCAGAAAAGGGGAGGGGGGGCACAGGTCTGTTTGATCCTTGACTGTAATCAGACGTGTTATGGGCGTTGAATTGCTGCACCTGAATTTGGACCCATGCTGAGAGGCGCCTCAGAACATCTCATTTGTGACTATGCCACTTTTTGGTGATTGAGAAACTGCCCACTGCAGTACAGAGTAAAAGGAAAACATCGAGGATGCGCCGCATGCTTTACGACACGGAAGACAATGGGAAATACATGGGATGGAGCACATGAACAAATCGGTCTTAGTGATATGTAATTATTGTCTTGGGTGTATATTCGTTGATTGTCAATAGATTTTTTAACTGGCTTTTAACTGATGCCCTCAATTGGGTAGGGGACAGTAAGGTATACAGATCAGCAAGGATACATTTGTTTAAGCAGCAAACCACAAATGACATTTGAGACAGTGGTCACATGCGAAGGGCGATGTAAAATGCAACAGCGCATCATCGATTAGTCACACAGTGTGCTGGGGGTTAACAGCAGCCATTCAAGGTTCTCCACAGCACAACTTCATATTGAACTTCTAAGGTCCTCCTGTGGCCTGAGGAACAAGTGCAGGCAGGAGGGGACACAGGGGATCAGGGAACTCATGTAGAGGAGCAGGCCGACATCTCTGAGAGCATGATAGACCTAGAAGTGGTGGAGATCCATTTAGTATTTAACAAACTGAGCCAGAGCTATCAGCTCCAGGACGGTGGGCCAGACGCAGTTCAGGTAGGGGAGTTTAAACTGAGCTAGCAAAGCAAACATTTGAATGGATTTTAACAATTGTGTGTATTTTTTAAGCTCGTACACGGAATACATCTATATAATCCAGACGGATGGAAAAACCTCTAAGAGCACAGAGTGGTTTGTGCATCAGTTATGTTCTTGCGCTAATTCCTGTGGTTGAACCTCCCCAAAGCTGTCCAGGTCTGAGCGGCTCTCCATTTACCATATAATGAGGCTTAAATGTACATCTCCCTCCATCTTTAGCTCTGTGAGTGGATTCTAATTGCTGTCTCCTACTCCCGGGTTCCCGGGGTGTGATTTATGAAGGTTGGAGGCTCCAACCCTGCCAGGAAAGCACCAGCCTGTGTCCCTTCCTCCAAGACAGACTCCGAGCTCTCTCACACACCATTCTAGGTCATTCCTCATCGGCTAACAAGTGCACAGAGCTGTGCTGTTTCTGACATGAAAGAGAGAGAGGGGGGAAGAAAGGAAAGATTGTTCTTATAGACATCCTGTTGGGCAGTGATGGTGATACACCCGCACTCTGGGAGTCGTGGGTGGGTCACAAGTAAACACAGTAAACTCCTCAGTGTCATTTTTAAATATAGCAAACAAACAGATCCATCTTTGCCTGGTTTCGATCCCTCCAGAAGATTAAAATGAAATCCTAATCTGAATGCAATATTTGACATTTACCTCAAGAAAACTCGCATTAGCTGTTCATTAACTTTATGGTTAATCCCATTTACAGCCTCAGGGTTTGCTCTTTTACAGACACTTGACTGACAAGCCCTCCTTAAGAGCTTAGTCAGGTCGTCTCTCTGGCTTTTCACTCGGCTTCCACTGTGCGCCAGATTGCAGTTCTTCTGGCCCGTCGTCGTCACTGTACGGTATCAATTCATCTTAATGCTTTCGGGGGCATTATGTATCGTCACGGCAATGGTGACGGGTGAAACGGCAAGATCGCTGACCTACATTATCCCATCCACAGCCTAACTGAGCCTTCATAAGATCTCTGACTTCTGGGCCCACCTGGAATCCTAAATCAAAGAGGATATTACGCTTCAGACTACCGTGCAAAACCGCTAAAGATGTTACTATACAAGTCACGCACCCCGCAGGTTGTGTTGCTGCTGCGCTAAGTAGCTTCATTAGGTGTGGTGGGTGTCTGGCCTCCAGTGGTGTGATACCTGCAGTGGTGTGATACCTACAGCCTAACAGAGCACTGTTTAATTCACTGGCTACCTGTCTTCTGGTGTGGACAGATGCTCACCTTGCCTCAGTCAGAGACCTTACACCCTCGGTTTAGCAACAGATTGGCGATCCGTAGGCAATAAGCTTCAATTAAGCTACATGGATGATCTGGAGAGCGACAACCCCACATTAAGGGGGCGTAGCTGTTTCCAGCTCACATCTCTAGGGTGGTGACTGATCTCGTTCAGTGAGGGTTAGCGGCGTGTAGTTGAGCACCAAGATGTATGGGCCTGTCAACCATTCAATCAGTGTTGGCCAGTGCTGAACCCTCAATGGATCAAAAAGTAGCGTGTCCTCGGGCCGCCCTCACAGATGTTGTGTTTAAACTCCATCCTTGGTACGGGCATTAAAACGCAATAAGACTCAAGACCCCTTTTATCCTTGGGCAATAGCCAGCAGTTAGAGGTAATGTGACCGTGAGGCATTCTCTGAGCAGGCAATACAGTTAGAACTTGATAACGGTTTATCTTAAGAATATTATGCATAATCATATAACTGTACCTTCCATCCTGGGTCTCCCTGCCTGTTCCCCGTGCTTCCTGGAATAGACTATAGCCTCACTGTGATCCTGAACTGCATAGTCACAAATAATGATATTATTGTATCCTTTTATCCAGTGGAGGTTGGTGGAAAAATATTCTAGGTGGGGCTGTTAGTTCCATATTCAGTCAGTTTCAGTAACCATCCCAATTCAATTTAACCCAAACTGCAGGATACCAGTGCTCTGAGAAATACTAATTGTAATGATTTTATTTGCATAAAAAATCAACAGATTGATAATTAACAAAAATTATCATTACATGACTCGTAACATTTCTGACATCTTTAAAAATTCAATCTGCCACCACATCTTAATAGCCATTGTTTAAGGTTAGGCAAACCATCCACTTTGCATGGATCCTTTTTCCACGAAACTGCACATGCACAATGGAAGGGTAATTCCGGGACACCAGTTCACACGGATGGCTCGCCTTTCAGCAGACAATTAGAAGCAGAATTCCCTGCCGGGAAGCCAGCACAGATTTTTGCTCCGCAGGACCAGACCCGACCCACCGGCATTTACATCGGACGTGAGTTATTCAGAACTTTTCAATTTATTCCAAATAAAACACTAAATGTCACTTAATTTAATGTCACTGGATATGAAAGGATTTGAACATAGAAATAACCCAGAATCAAGTGAATTAAAATAAAATTACAGTTACTCACCCTGGATATCATCATACTTGTTGAGATTTTGACTTTTAACTTTAACTAGTAATTAGATTTTAGAGAGGCCTGCATTTTTAGAACTATTCAGCAATGGTTTGTTGGGCAAAAATGTTTCTTTGGATTTTTGTTGGGTATATTTCTGCATTATTTGCAAACCCATTTTATGATTTTTTTTTTAAACTTTCTGCAGCTGTTGAGAGGTTGTTTAACAATTTGATTTGTAACAGCAGATGGCTGTTAATGGCCAAACTGCCATTGCTTTATCGTGACAACGCTCCCCCCCCCCCCCCTTAATGTCTTCTTCCTTAGTTATTAGATGGCAGAGAGAGTAAGCATTTCGCCGCAGCATATGACGAACACTATGTGGGAACACTATGTGAAGCCCATATTCATAAAGCCTAATAACTGTTGTTATAATTCATTAACACATTAATAAGGTATTATAAACATGGCTAAAAATATTTATAAAAAGGCATACCTTTATAACGCATTATATTGCTCAGTATAAGAATTAAGTATGATTTGTGCTGCATTATGGAGGTTTAAGGTTTTGTAGTGCATTGTAGATGAGGGCTTCAGAGACCATTCATAATGCATAATACACCTGCATATAATGTGTTACGCCTTTTTATAAATAGCTATAGCCAGGTGATGACAAGTGCATTATAATGCACTATGAAGGTATGTGTAATGCTGTATAATGACATAATGCTTAAGGAAAATGTCACCATATAGTATTACAATTTGGACTCAGCTGAGATTTGTTATTCTTCTCTCAAAATGAGAGACCAAGGACGGAGAGCTGCTGTTTGTCACATTTGTTAATAGTTGAACCGGGTTAACAAAGCTGATGTTGACAGGATTATAAAATGGGGGGAACTAAAATTCAGTACACAGGGGAAAATATTCTGTTCAGTGGCAGCTTTCAGAGAGATGAACCTGCCGCGCCCACTGTCAGCTGCTTATTAATGGGGGGGGAGGGGGGGTGCTCTGATGTATGGAGCCATTCAGTCATGGTGAATAGGCACACAGGACCGGCTATTACAATGTATACAGTATGAAAAGACTCACACAAGAATAAAGATTTCTTACTACAATATATAACTTCTTGGCTGTTACCTCCCCTGCATTTAAAGGGAACATTTGAACACAAATCTTAATAATAATGATTTTAATAATATTCCATTTTTATCGTCTTACCTTGTCTGTTATGACTTGCAATTCATTATTATTATTATTATTATTATTATTATTATTATTATTAAAATAATGATGATGATATTTTTTGTTTTTCCCTGCTATTTATTTTTTCCTGCATCTACAAACGAGAAACAAGTGTTATTAGTGTAAAATGACTATGAGTAACGCCCCCTAAGACTCATACTGTGTTGGCTCTTGACAGCTCTTGTCACTGTTTTCATGCACCCTGTGATTCAGGACTAAGGATGCAGATGTGTAAGTGTCTCCCCTGCAGTTGGGCTGCCGTCCTGGCGATGTGAGGGAGACTGCCGGTTAAACGCAGCGCGAGCCGCAGGGAGATTCATGCCAGAAGCCGTCATGTCAGACGCTGGATTAGCCTGATTGGTTTTGGGGGCCCTGGTGTGTCGCCTCTTACTCTCCTCCCTCCGTTCTCTGCTGAGATCTTCTGGCTGCAGGGACTAAGGACAGAAGAAGGAACAGACGGGACCCACACATGAGAAACGATGGACGCTCTGCTGAAGAATGCAGCACTCCTGGTTGGACTGTGGATCAAACGCAAAAGAAGGGCCACAATTCATATCAGAGAGGCCAACATCATCATTAGCCAATGTCTCCTGATGGGGAGGGGGCACTCCAGGGACCAATCAGCTTTCAGCTGGGGCAAGCGCCCCTGTGGCCCCACCCCTGCCCCTCCTCTGCCTTTTAAGATGGTGGTGACGAGCGTATCAGTTCACTTCACCTGTGCTGTATTCTCCGTCATTAGATAAATAAGACCCACATCAAGTCTCATCCCTTCCCTTTCTCCTCCTACTGATGCCGAAATGGCTGCCGAGTTGCTTTTGCGACTCCCGGCATCCTCTGTCAAACGCATCTCCACTGCAGTTCTCAAGTAAGAAACCCTCTGCCTTCCTGAACTTTACTCAGCTCTCTGCCTCACCATCTGGTGTTTTTTATACGGAGAGAGAGATGTGAACTGTAGCCGGAGAGTGACACCATTGCAGAGACAATGCTGGAGGATAGATAGCTGCAGTAAAGGCAAATAACATAATGTCCTACAAAACAGTATATTCAGGCCTGGGAAGAGTTTAGAGTTTCCATACCTACATTGTGCATGATAATCAAATTAAAAGTTATATCAGGGAGTAAAAAGAGAGAAATACTGAGTACAGAGCAGAGATTCAGCCACTAGAAGATCTCTACTTTTACTTGGTGGATGCTAAATTACTTGGGCAGAAAAAAATACATGACATCTTTTTGTTATACATAGTGATTTTCACACTGAGTGATTTCTGGTGCAGAATAGCTATCTGACGTGGAACAAGAGCCCCGGGTGAGATAAGAACAAGCTTTTTAGCCACCGCTAATGCTGGAAAGACAACAGCTGTCAGCACGCCGGCACGGATGGATAACTCTGCCGCTAAATTGTATTACAGGGTGCTGTCTCTAAGCAGAAAGTGCCGAGTGGGGAAGCCACAACCACGGCATGCATTTCCCGGCTTTAGTCTGCAGTAGCTATGCTGTGCCTTTAATGCGGCGAGTTACCTTATAAGCTATAAGTTTGGCTAGTAGCAGAGCTAAGATCTTCCACATAGGCATGGCAGAGGCTTAAACAAAAAGGAATGTAACGGCAAGTATGCCATGTATATAAGGCATGGCCTTTTCGTGGGAGTTTTCCTTGTTAGTTTTACAAATATGTTCTGAGGGCAGAACGAAATGTGATTCGTTCAGAGAGATAACCAATCAGATTGCACAGAAGGCGGGTCCAAGCACCTAGAGGAGGCAGGCCAAGACATCTGATTGGTCAGTCTGACATTTGTTATCTCTCTGAACCAAATATTTTTCTTATTCTGCCCTCAGAAAAATTTTGTGTAAGTAAAAAAACCATGAGCTTAGAGAAAGCACTTAAAAAGACTGCTAGGAAAATAAAAGTAACAGAATATATCCAGAAAGCAAACAAACATCAGCACTCCTTCCAAACTCGTCCTATGATTCTACCCAACTTCTCTAATTTATTCCTAAAAGTACAATCAGTCGTACTCAGACTAAAGTTTATGTGACTAGATTAATGAAAAATATATACATAAAATCTAGTGGCTGCTCTGTGGTAGGCACTTTTTTGTCTCCATGCCTTGTCAGACATGCCTTACTCAGTGATGAATTGCTTATTAGTGTTCCAGACACTATAAATCTTAACAATAAATAAATACGAGCACCCAAATCCATTAAGGGGAGCAGTTAGTACTCTGGCTGCCAAAGGCCTAGATACCAGCTATAAACTTTCTGGTAAATTCTGGAGAAGTGGTAAAGTTTGAAAAGAGCTATGATGCAAATGGTTTCCCCATGACAACAGATCATCAGTTTGTTTTATACAAAATGTCTTGGCTCGTGGACCCCTGTTGTCTGTAGTGCTACAGCCAAAACAGCGTTTAACTCCAATCGGAGGCATTGACAGGGCATGAATACCCTGGCAAATTCAGGGGGCCCAGCCCTTGGCAGGGTCCCTTTTAAATACGCAAAGTTCTAGATGGGTGGGGGGGTTCCAAGGTGACATTTTATTTTTTCTAGAATCTCTAGGTACACCCCTGCCTCTGATAAACAAAACATCAAGTTTTACTAGTAATGATGTGAAAGTGTTATATTCTTTACACAGGAATGTATACATGCGGCAGTTGTGTATATACCATAACGGGACTCAAAGACGCCTATATATCTGGATTTATTATTGCAGGATACCACAAGAAGTCAGTATCTGCTGGGATTCTGGAACATTGACTAGATGGAAGATTCCGGAAAACAGAGGCAAAACAGGTCTATGAACATTTAACCTTTATGAATGCACACTGCTCAGAATACATTCAGTTCCAATGTGAATTAAATATTAGTCTATACAGGTCTACAAGGCTCCTTGGCTATAAGTTCCTCTTTCTGCCAGAATGTTTACAGTTGTCTCCAGACTCCAGGTTCATTCTGAGTAAACAAGGGTGAGCTATGAAGGGTGAAGGCTCCTCCTGCATGTGCATATAATTTCATAAGATCTACCTCTTTATTAATTCAGAGCAAACTGAGGGATTGTGTCGATCACCACCTCTTTGAAAGACGGTTCCCGGTGCAGGGCGAATAATGTCCTGAAGTGGGTATTTTACTGCAACATGGGGTGCTGCCTTGAGACCTCTTCAAAACGGCCTTTACCTCATACATGCCAACAGTGGGGTGCATATATGGGTGCACATACCCATCTTCATTTAAATTAACCAAAATTACACACATTCCCTCCTAACTGCAGCTACAGAAAAGGAGGTTTGGTGGATAGTAGTGGTCTTCCCATTTTTGTACATTTTTGCCTTAAGTAGCTTGAGTAGCTGTCAGGATCAGCACCCGTCATATCCGTCATTTCCCTATTTGGCCAGCAGGTGTCACTGGTCATACCGTTCTTCTCTCTATGTTCCTCTAGTCAAGCACCTCTCACAGTCCCCACCATTTCTTGGGTTCCCTGGGCCACCATGTGGCTGAATGGCCTGAACATGCAGCTGCTAGCTATGCGTGAGTTCAAGGCTGGCTAGAGGCCATCTTCACCCACTTTTCCCCTTGTCAATTATCCTTTGTTCCTTGTTGATGCACCCATTTCCCGGTCTGTTAGATGGCTTTGTGTTACTGTTCCCTCCCCTTTCATTTGAGCCCTAGTTAGTTGTTGTGCTTGTTTACCTGCCGTTGTTTAGACCTCTCGTGGTGCCGCAAGTAGGTCACCATCCATCATGCCCTGCCGTGACAAGTAGCTGTTGTAATAAAAATAACTGTTTAGAATGTTTTAGGAATTGCTTGGTGGTTTGTGACACCTGATTCTCAACTTACAATCACACTGTTACATTTATGGCACTGGGAACGGGACTTAATCTGAACATTTCCGGCGAAATGGGTAGCGGAATACATTGATCAGGTTTCTTTGGCTAGAACAAGGTAGCTGTACAGCTGAATAAATCTTGCTTCTTTAAATCATTTTTCGTCCAGTGCAGGGAGAGTTTGTTACTTTGGGGGAGTTCTTGTCAAAAGGTTGCCCAGTTATGTATGTAGATTGTCAGGATCAGTCCCAGACTCATCCTGTCAGTGTCCCCATTTAGCCAGTAGGGGGTGGTGGACACTCCGTTCATTCCTCTATTTAGCACCTATACTGTCCCTTGTGTTCTCCTGTTCCCCGGACTAAGCGTATGGCCGAGTACCTGCGCATCCCTCACAGTTGTGAGGAGTTTTGTGTCCTGACCCTTTAACTGTTGATTCCTTATGTATTATGTTTGTTTATTTATATTTGTGTTGATTTCTAGTTTGCACAGAGTGATGAACCTCTCCCCATATTCTCTGCACAGAGTTGTGAGCCTCTCCCCATCTTCTCTGCACAGAGTGATGAACCTTTCTCCATATTCTCTGCACAGAGTGGTGAGCCTCTCCCCATCTTCTCTGCACAGAGTGATGAACCTCTCCCCATATTCTCTGCACAGAGTGGTGAGCCTCTCCCCATCTTCTCTACACAGAGTGAGGAACCTCTCCCCATATTCTCTGCACAGAGTGATGAACTTCTCACCATCTTCTCTGCGCAGAGTGGTGAGCCTCTCCCCATCTTCTCTGCACAGAGTGATGAACCTCTCCCCATATTCTCTGCACAGAGTTGTGAGCCTCTCCCCATCATCTCTGCACAGAGTGATGAACCTCTCCCCATATTCTCTGCACAGAGTGGTGAGCCTCTCCCCATATTCTCTGCACAGAGTGGTGAGCCTCTCCCCATCTTCTCTACACAGAGTGATGAACCTCTCACCATCTTCTCTGCACAGAGTGGTGAGCCTCTCCCCATCTTCTCTACACAGAGTGATGAACCTCTCCCCATATTCTCTAGACAGAGTGATGAACCTCTCACCATCTTCTCTGCGCAGAGACTCTGCCTCCCTTGGAGGCTCCTCTTATATCCAATTATCTTACTGACCTATTATGATTTAGCATCAAACTTTTCCACTCTTTTGTTGCCCCCGTCCCACTTTTTTGAAACGTATTGCTGGCATAAAACCCACATTGAACATATATTTGTCACAAAGCCAGTCAATTTTTAATTAAATATGGGTTTATATGATTTGCAAATCATTGCATTCTGTTATTTACATTTCACACAGAGTTTTTTGAAAACGGGGCTGTGGTTCTCGCTCACAGTGCTGTGGTTCTAGCTCTTCTTAGCCCTCTGTCCACCTTCCTGTCCTTGATTTGAACCCTTGCGGTCCCTTTTGTTTCTTGTGTGTTTAGTGCCATTTTCATAAAATCATCTTCTGTTTTCCAAGCCCACAATACGAAGTTTATTGTTTGTCGATGACTGAATGAAATTAAATATAAGCACATTCAGTATCTTTTTTCCCCAGATTATTGCATTCAGCCAAAAGCCCCTTAATATAAGCGGGTTGGTGAGTGGTCGGCTCTGTGCACATCTACTGTAACTTTGAGCTGTCTCTGGATGGCACTCCACCCTGTCTCCCCATTTGAAGCCAAAAGCCAAGGGTGCACTTTAATTAGACCGTGCGCTTTACACGCCTGCTTGCTGGCTAATTTATGGCTGGCATTTTCCTCGCATCAGGATTACCTGGGAGAGATTACAATCAGTTTTGGAGAGCATATTGGTACGCGCCCAATCAGGTAGTCCACTATTATTTAATTGGGCCCTTATGCTTGTCACATTACGAGATGCTAAGCATGACCCAGACGTGATCAATCAATCAGACACGGCTGTTAAGAGCAGATCAGTCAGTCCTAATGGGACACAAAATTGCTTGATTAAGTAAGAATGGGAGGATGAAGAGGCTGAAAGCATGAGACCACATTACCTACAAGGGTATTGGTCTGCTGGTCTGCAGATAGAGCCTTACAAGTGTAACGTTTTCATATATAGGATGAAGGAAATAACATAAGCATGTTTCTATAAATATCTATAACACTATATATTTGCCTGACATTCAAATCAAAATGAATTTGTAATGGCAGAATACTTTGATCATTTACTCATAGGTCTGCCCCTTAAAATGTCATGCGCATGCGAATGTAGTCGGATAAAGGCCAGCGCTGTTTAAATCTATTTATAGACCATTTCAATAAAGTATAAGTATAAGTAATTTCTCTATAGGTTAGTGCTGGACATAACATAACATAACATAACATAACATAACATATGAGCATGTTATGTTATGTTATGTTATGTCTCATAAATCCGAGGCAGACTTTGTTTGCTCACAATGGATCCTTACTAATATGAAAGAGGACTTGTGCAACAGTGAATAAGGGTTGAATTAGGGTTCCGTATTTGCGTATAAAAAAGTTCTATGGAAATGTTCTTTTCAGACTGGCAGAGAATAGAAGGCGTTTAGAGAATCATTCCCTCACACAGATTATTTCTGTCAGAGTGAATGCAGCATCACTCTGTGAAAATATAGCCCGTGCAGAATCAATCACAAAATATTCCAGTGACACATTATATGACACATAAGTATATATGTTAAACTAAGCAATAGATGTAGGATTCACCGCATAAAATATGTGCAGAAGTTTTGCAGAACATCCATCCATCCGTCCACCAGTCTGCCCGTCTTTCACAGCGGGCCTGGAAGCTATCCCAGAAAGCACAGGGCACGAGGCAGGGGGCACCTTGTATAACAGCTGGACATTTTTTCCTTACGCTTATAACCAGTTACTTGTGAGTTGAACTTTTTTTTTTTTTTGGTGATTTTCCAGAGAAGGAGTTTGACATAGTTACTTCTACCACTGCTGCATGGCTGGGCAAATTAGTACACCACGGTCTCTAACACTTTCTGCACAACTTCATCATCCAGTTCTCATTCAAAACCTAAAAGCACAGACCAGCTGGAGGCCTATTTAATATGGCTCTGCCATTTTGGTGGAATATTCTTTCTGAATTCACAATGGCATATATAACATTCATGTATCCATGTTAATATATAAAAATGCCGGATTTCAGCCACAGACAATCTGTAAGAAGTATAGATTTTTGTGAATAGTTTTAGAATGTCAAATTACAATGTGAAGAAATAGTTCTGTTGTTATTTTAACTGAAAAATTGATTAAAAAAAATTATCATTACAGAATAACCTGAGACGTGCCTGGCTGGAAGTCGGTACGGCATTGCACTGAAAATAAAAGCAGAAAACTTGAGCTTACCTACCCAGCGCAGTCCCACCCAAGGCTACGAGCATTTAAGGTGCCTTAACACAGGTTTCAGGTTAAGCGTCAGCAAACGTGCCTGCTTAAGACCTTTCTCTCATGCATTTTTAATGTGCAGCAGCGGACACTGACACTCGCCCCCGCATTCTGCATGCGGGCGTGAGTCACAGGGATGACCTCACCGCTTAGCACGCAGACCGAAGCCGACGCTCCCACGCAGAGACTCACGTGCGGGGGAGCAGACACAGCGCCCCCTAGGGCTCTGGGATCTACCCCCTGTGCTCGCACCTGTTACCGCCTTTAGTTGCAAATTATAATAGAAACCAGAATTGTGACAAACTCACATAATACCTTTTATCTTTTATGTCACTTGTCTGTAGCAATTTAAATGATTTTAAGTAAATAATGAACAGAATTTACTTGAATTAACATGGTCCATTGTTTATCCGTCGATATACAAGATGGCAGACGACTGGAGGGGCTTGACAAAGTTTTATGTAAATTACGTAATTTATTTTGATGAAACACAATATGAAATATTTAATGTAGTCACTTTTATCACGGTAATTTCTATTTTGTTTTTCTGAATGCTAGGTGAACATTGACTTTTAAGATTACAAAGTGAACATTAACTTGTATCATGTATTAAATGTGCGCTTTTATGCCATTGGAAATGACCACCTCTATTTCTTAGTCCTCCTCTGGCATTTTTAAGGCACTGTTTTCTGCTTAGGCCAAAAACCGCCTTATGACAGGGCTCTCGGAACCAGTGAGTAACGTAAGGCGGGGTGTGACTGTGCAGCCATGTGACACCAGCACTCTCCCCGAATAGGTTAATAAGGTCACATGACACCTCAGCAATAAAGGAGAATGTTAACAGGAGAAAAGGCTAAAACAAAATGTCATAAAGCTAAGATGACAGTTATGGCTCCTCTTTGAACAGTAACTCCCGTCCCGATCTCGGTTGCTCATATATCTCGGCATGAATTCCTGCAGATCTTGTGCTTGAGTTATTGGTGAGCGCTTTCTTAATCTTCACTGTTGACATTTGTTTATTTGTCCAGTGGCACCTCTTATAAATAATTGCAGCCTTAAATATACTTCATTGGATTTAAAATGAGAGATTCTGCGCATCTCCAGAGAAGCAGCAGAGTCATAAAATATTATTTTCTGGCTAAAGCGGATCGATAGATTGCTGTTCCATGTCAAGCACAGCATCTTAATACGCTGCTGAAACAAAATGTCATTTTCTACTGTACACAGTTGTGGAGGGAAAATTTAAAGTGATGGTAGGCCAGGGTTGGGGGGCATTGTGGGATTGTTGTTATGTCTCAGGTTCTGTTGTTTTGGGGATGGTGCTGTGTGGCCTTACCTCGCAGCCACCTGCACGGAAGCAGCTTTGCAGGCCACAGACCTTGGAGAACCGGGCTGAAGGGAACATGGCCGGGGGGAGAAAGGGGGGCCGCAGGGAGGCCTGGGATGTAGCTGCTATACTATGCTATATGCAGTTTGTTATATGGTAGTGTTTGAGCATGTAAGAAAGTTATGTACCCATAAGGGTTGTATATTCTTATGCTGAAGTCTTTACTTAGGTAATGTAGGGCTG
>JAODKN010000107.1:1081158-1094280 GCA_026774425.1 Petrocephalus zakoni
TTCCAGGCTTTGCACTCAAAACACAAATCAGGCACTTTCATACTGTCAGTGTATGACATCATGTGATGTCATGTGATCTGCTGGGTGTTCATGTGCCCCCACTCTGAGTAGGTGAGGAGAAGGTCTACTGTATTTTTATCTGTGATCCTAACAAAAAGTTCATTACGATCATTTCCACCACTGTGCTTTCCAGAAGAGACGCGGAGCTCATGTGGTGAGGGACCCACCTGGACAAACATCTCCAAAGTCAGTGAGAGGAAGGAAATGAGCAGGAAGTGGAAGTTTTCTGTAAGAGATGTCGTTAGCAGGAAATGGCAGCTGACAAAGGGCTCTGTGCCTGGTGTGGTGTCCGAGTCGATAACACAGCGCAAACTGGGCCAAGAGTATGTACTGAGGATCTTCCTGAATTCCGGACCCAGGGTAATGGGCTTTTTGGGCTCATTATGTGGTGTCAGCACATTCACATTCCATCTTTTTTTATCTATTTATGCATATAATTCAAAACACTGTTAAGGTAGCTTGTAATAACTCACTTAGGAAAATCTGGTAATGTTTTATATCTGCATCTTATAAATTAGTGTACAACATATATATAATATGGAAACCTGTTATAGGCAGTGTTATAGGCAGTGTTATAGGCAGTGTTATAGGCACAGGGCTTCATTCACAATGATTGGGGGCTGTTTAGGTGTTTTACCCTAATTTTCGTGTTCAGCCATACTTTATCAGTTAGCCTGGTCTTGTAGCCAGTGTGTTTTTATTAAGTTGGTAACAGACATCAGAATGAAACTATACTTATATACATCACTGGTATCAGTCATAGACTGGATTATTTTACGGTTACCAGACACAGCAGGTTTGCAGAAAAGCAAGATAACTTCACAATGTGCTGAAAAGTCTCGAGGTTCTTCGCAATGTTGATAAAAGTTGACACTGAGCAAAACAGCCCCCACCCCCCCAAGTCCCATTCTCCCTTTTACTGTCAGTGTGCCTTATTCTCAAACGCGTGCCAGAGCTCCTCATACCCCCGTGCCGGAGCTCCTCATACCGCCGTGCCGTGTTTCGCACTTGTTTCGCTTTGGAACTTGTCCTTGTCCAATCACAGCTCGCCTTACATTCACCCTGACAGCAGCAGCTGCGTGCTCCTGTGGCCTGACCAGGCGTTCACCTCTGTCTGAACTCTCACAGTAAACAGATGTTAGGCCAACGTCGGCAGTGACTCACCGTTCTATTGAATTTGAAAGACGAGGGCCCATTAAATGAAGCACGTTTTCAGTCAATGATGATGTATGGGTTTAACATAATGAAAACTAATTCTGAGATAATTCAATAATGCCTTAATTCTGGATAATTACCCAAGACAGTGAAATGCTTACATGAATGACAGAATGTAATTTCCACTACCCTTCCTCTCCTGCCCAAAACCTTAGTAAAGTCCCTATTCCATGTGATACATTTACTGTTTTATATATGGGTGAGCAAGGTGTTATCCCTCTATAACAATAACTATTGTTATACTATGCTACTATGGTGATAATATTAAATAATAACATGATGTAACTGCATTTGCATTTACTGTTGGCACCCCATATTGGGTTGTTCCTCAACTTACGCCCATAGCCTCTGGAATAGGCTGTGCCCCCCCCCCGGAACCCTGAATAGGACGAGTGTTGTCAGAAAATGGTTGGATGGATGGATTGCTCCCTTGCCTACTCTAGCTAGCTGCATCATCGGAGCTGACCCCTGGACAAACTGACCATCCTTGCCTACAGACATGAAACATCAGGGAAGTACGGAGAGTGGAAAAGTTTCTGCCGAGTCACATTGACTCAGAAACAAAAAGGAATTTTCTGGTGCTCAACTAGCAAAGAGCCCCCCAGGTAAACGGCACGCTTTCAACAGATAGAACCTTCTGCCAGAGCGTGGCCCAAGGCGACGGAGTCCATAACGGTGTCGTCGTAACGCCCTTTTCGGGCGGCTGAAAGGCGTGACACACAACAGTGAGCAGGGAAGCACCGGAATCACCACTCACGGTTAAACATGACATCAGCATGTTATTATAATTTTTGTCCACAATGCTTTATATTGCTTACATGAATTAAATGAAAGAATATGAACATAATCATAATCTCATAAACATAATCTCTGACTTTACTGATGCCAGCGTTTACGAGGTCCGGGGGGGGGCCAAGCAAGCTTCCCTAGGAAGGCTTTTGGGCACATTCCTGTAGAGGCAGATGTAAGGGCACACTTCATTGGACGGCTCAAATCCGTAACTCTTCCGAAAAAGAAACCAGCCGTGAGAAGTATTGATTTCTCATTCATAATGAAGACAGTTGGATATAATTGTCAGGACAATCTAATACGGAATTTTAAATGTAAAAGTGTTACTTCTCTAAAATATTTGGAAAATTGGGTATAATTCATGGGGGGTGTGGTATATTGAAGTGAGGGCAGGGCGGGTCACAGTCATGTGACACACACTCGATCCGTCTCGTTCTCCGTCCCGTGCTCCATCCCGCTCTCCGTCCCGCGCTCCGTCCCCTTCTCTGTCTTGTTCTCTGTCCCGCTCTCTGTCCTGCTCTCTGTCCCGCTCTCTGTCCTGCTCTCCGTCCCGCGCTCCGTCCCCTTCTCTGTCCTGTTCTCTGTCCCGCTCTCTGTCCTGCTCTCTGTCCCGCTCTCTGTCCCGCTCTCCGTCCCGCGCTCCGTCCCCTTCTCTGTCCTGTTCTCTGTCCCGCTCTCTGTCCTGCTCTCTGTCCTGCCCAGAGCTATTTTTGCTCAAGACATTTTTAAAACTAAATTCGAAACTCATCTCTGTGACTCGGCTATCAGTTCAGTTTTAAAGGGCATGTTAGCCCTTCAGAAAAACCAGCTAAAGAATCACTAAAAAGAATACTGCGGGCACTGCTTCTAAATATAAAATTGGTTTCATATATCTGTCATCTGAGACCACATAAGAGCATCCAGCTTATGTTATACCAGGCATGATAGGCCACAATAATGAATAATAAATAATGCATATGTTATTAAACATCTTTTATTTTTCCATTCATCCATCCATTCATCTTCTGATCGCTTTTCCTAGACAGGGTCATGGGGTGGGGGGCTGCTACCTATTCCAGGCAGCATAAGACATCTAGCCAGGCCAGGGTACATTCCTGGACAGGATGCCCATCCATTGCTGGGCACACACAAACACACACACACACACACACACACACAGACACGTCGTCTGTGCATTCAAATCATTTTGGGGACTCTCCATTCATTCCTAAGGGCAAATCCCTGATCCCAGTCATGCTGACATCCTGAACTCCTACCCACCCCTAACCTTATCCATAAGTAATCAAACAAAGTACAAGACTTTTGGCATTTTTAGCTTTCTGATTGCAGTCACGGATTCTGTCAGGCTGCAGTACATAACCTGTTTCTCCGGAACATTCTGTTATGGCTGTGAATTCATAAGCCTTTCAACATCAGCACCTCGCCCTGTTCCATAAGCAGGAAGATACGACAGGCAATCATACTCCGAAAATCTGCTTTAATACCCGAAAGAAAAATTGTTCTTGAAAGCTCTGTGTGTTTTCAAGCCTGGTTATTTAATATGCTGCAAGAATTCAGTGTTTTATTTTAGTTGCATATAACTAGTAGTTAAAGATGAATAGTTAGACTGCCTTTCGTTTATCCTGGTTAGGGTTGGGGGATAGCCTACTATAGGCCGCATAGCACACCAGGCTGACCTGCCCCCTGGATGGGATGCCAGTGATTTCAACTTTCTTGAGCTGTTAATTCTTTTAAATGATTTTGTGGACGAGTGCCTGTATAAAGACTAACAAAGCAATGATCATGCGCGATACTGCATTTGGTAAATTTGATTAAATGCCACATTAAAATATTTCTTTATTGCTATAATGTGTTTGAAATCCAATTATTTCCCTGGCATACTACTTTGCAAGTTCGCTTTTTCTCTTTGTTCAACTCTAAAATTGCCATACATCAATTAATTATTCATAGGTTAATCATTTAGATTAATTAAGAGTCCATGGCTCCCAACCAGTTAAGTGACAGAATAATTTATTGTTCCTAATTAAAAATATTTGTACTGCTGTTTAAGGTGCAAAATGGACCACGTCAAGTTTCACGTTCGGCCATTTATTCAAACAAACGTGTGTGATGCATAACGAAACCTATGGTACGCACATCTAGATCATGATTTTATTACAATTTACGAGCCTTCGTTAATCAAGGTGCCGCTTAGAATGCAAAGTCTTAGGAGTTCAGCACCTCTGCTCCGTGATGCGTCCCCGTCATTTTCGATGAGATAATTGCACACCGTGCTCTACCTCAGGATTAAACTGTTCTGGTTTCCTTCTTTAATTTTGAAGGACGCTCAGATGTTATGGCCATCTCCAAAGTGTTTTACGCTTTGGTAAGGTGGCCACACTCCCTGGAACCTCGGAATTGAATCGAATGCATATTGATTACATGACACTCTTCCATGGAGTGATTTAAGAGTAGAAGGTTTCGTCACAGATAAGGAAACATACATTCACCTGAAGGTCCCAGGTACTGAATCCTTCGGTAGTGCCCCTGAGTAAGGTACTTAATTAAGCTCAAATGTTTTATTAAAAATATTCCAGCTAAGTAAATAGGCAAAGCAAGTCATTTTGGATAAAAGTGTACAAGCATTATTACTGTAGAGCCTTGTAGCCGATACAAGTCCCTATTCAACATGCAAATGCATACTGTAATTGTTTTTTTTGTACCATTCAAAATTGCAAAATGATATTCAAAAATGTTCTCTCTTTTCATCCACCCTCCGATAATGTGAATGCAATACACTGTTTTATTACTTACAGATAATAATAATTAGCATTATTTATTTATTTCTTTAGTTATTTGTTTTATTTGTTTGTTTGCGTTTTTACTCATTTCCTTAATGTCCTAGTATTCTGTTTTCCAGGGTTCTATATGTGTACTGAATACTTATTGTATTTATTTACAACACATTTATTGTGTCCACTGTGTGCAGTCTTTGTATTTTGTCTGTTCAGTACTATTTGTAAGTTCATCTGTGCACCAAGTCCTCACTGCTGTATGTGCCAAAATTTCCCCCTGGAATCAACACAATCCATCTAAATATTAAAGGTATGTTCAGCTTCGCCATGCCATTCTTCCAGAGGTTGTCGACATATATTAACGTTTTGGGGCTGTTTGCATTTTGCAGTTGGACGTGAGTAAGGACGCAGTTTTCCTCTGTATTCCGTCATCTGGCAAATCAATCTATCTTCTCAGGAGAATGATAACATCTGTGTCTGCCATATGGAGTTACTTTTCCAAATGTCAGTTTTTATGCAAGGCCTACTTCCATCTTCCTCCACAGAGCCACGGTAAGGAATAACCACATTATGTAAGACTTAATTCCTGACTTCAGCGAGGAACTGCAGCTCCACAGTAATAATATTAAATGTTGATATATTCTTTATGCTTTGTTTATTAACAGCCAGCAGCAAAAGTGCTCCAATCTGCCTTTCCTCTGTAATTTACTGTACACTGTTCCCAGCGGAATTAGGAGACGGCTGACTTTAGAGGAAGCTGATTATGAGAGGCACGTTAACATGATCCTCGGCTATTTCACTTGTCAGGAGCCCCTCTCTTATTTTCTACAATGTTGTAATTGTTGATGGGGGGGTGTGGGTGGTGACAACAAGTGCTTGACTTGGTCGGGGGGAGGGGTGGTATTTTATTACAGAAGGTTAATCAAGAGGTCCCTTTATAGTGGAGGCCCCTGGGCTTCGGCCTGGGTGAACCTGTGCATTAAAGTGCTCCTGCCAATGGACCTCAGAGCTGCTGCCAGGCCTGGCCATCTAATCCTCCATTCATGTGACTGATGAGCTGTAGTAAGAGGGCAGTGGTGCTGCTGTGCACTGGAAGGTATTTCCCCTTTAAAAAGGTGGCGTCTGAGAGCAAAAAGCAACACAGTGTCAAGCCTGTCACTGGCACAAATGGCGAGGTCGAAGGTCAAGTCTGTTACGTGTCACTGGCTAACTTCACTCTCCAGCTTGGGTTACCGATATTTATTAAACATCTAAAGAACGTCAGTCTTAATTTCTCATGTGTTTCGAATAACATGAAGGAGGATATTTTACTGAAATCCACTATTTATTTTTCTTTATCACAATGACGGAGTTAATTTAATGACTTTTAGAAGATAAAAGGTTTGTAAAACTCTTACTTTAATGGAAAACGCGACACACAATAATGCCATAAAGAAAGAATCAGGCACATTAGAAGAGAATCACTCGGTCAGAAAAGGCAGTCATTCACATTTCATTTTCTTCACAAAGTCGTTAGCCGGCTACCTCACTGTACTAATGGTCATGAGAGATCGAAACGTCTCAGGATATAAACAAGATAAGCGTAGAGGAACCCATCGCCAACAAAAAACGGGAAATATTTAGGTTGGTACCAGGTCATTTCTTAACACAAATACACCACATCAGGAGTGTAGTGTTCTCACTATCCCTGGTAGCCTCCTATTTTGTACAATAGCCCCTTATTAGCTAATAACGACCATTATCACCTCATTGACATTTGTGATTTGGCAGTCAAGTCCGTGTATATATCTGCTAATCTGTATACTCGCCCTCGAATGGACAATCTGCTATAGAGCTTCCGGGCATCACCTGGCACAGGATATGCATCTGACCCAAATCACTGGCTAACCTTCTAAACCTTTGACTCACTAACTGGCCCAGTTACACAGATTGCTTACTCCTCTGCACAACACCAACAGTGCTGTTCAACATCATCTTGCTATGCCCTCTCGAAATATGAAAATAAAGCTGTGCAGCTAATGTGCATTAAAGATGAGAGCTTCATAAAGCATTCATAATGCATCATGATCACGGCTATAATGTGTTATGCTTTTTTAATAAATATTTATACCAGTGTTTATAATGGTTTATGATTACATGGTAATGTGTTATGAATGTGTTCATAGATTTTTAATGACATGCCATTAACATGTTACTGATGCATGATCTGTAACCATAGACTATTTATGTAATAGATGCATGTAATGCAGACCATCTGCATTAGTTTGTTTTTGGAGCATGACGGCTAAGCTGATAGAATAGCAGCTAAGAGATCCCTGTGCCACGGTGCTCTGTCGACATGTTCTGTATACATAAGATAACTCACAGTTTAAGCTTAGCAAACTGAAATGTAAGGGGTTTGGGCAGCTCGCTATGGCCTCTGCAGCCTGTCCACCTTCTGGGACGCCTTCTGGGATCTCATCAAACATAGTATGATGCCAACGGCTGGAAGGTGCAGCCACACTGAGCCGCACTTCACTGCAGTGTTTATGGTGATGTAAGCCTGGGAGGCTTTCCAAACCCGCTGAGGAGAGGCGAACCTCCCTCCCAGCAGTTCAGGTCCACCATGGGGCAGGGGGGGGGTCCCTTGAGCTTTGCCGTGTAACAGCATGTCACATGACTGCAGGCCTGCGAGTGTTAATCAAGGCCGCAGCCCGGTTGCTCTCTGATTCCAGTAAAGGCACCTGCAGGCACACAGCATGGTGCTGTGGGGGGGGGGGTGACATGTGACGTGTTTTCTTGTTTGTTGTCCCCCGCCCCCCCCCCCCTTTCAGTGCACTTGTCCACCTACCGGTTGAGTCTCACCTCAGTGCCCTGTGTCCTGAGAAGATGGAGGGGGTGGAGATGCCAGTAACCGGAAAGCGCCAGACGGCCGCCTTCTTCCGCTTTGCATGATTAATTCACGGCTATGGATCTCCTGGAGTAGATCAAAGACCCAGCCTCACATCTGCACCTCAGTATCATTGCACAGACGCTCCGATTCGGGGAAATGTTCATGCCACATTCCCGCCTAGCGACAGTCACGTGACGAGCGCCGAGCATCGTGACGCCCATTGTGTCCTAGTGCAGCAGTGACTCGTGCCACACGTGCACGATAACTCAGCTTGGTGTACTTCAGCTAGCTAATTATCACACCCACAAACAGTATAGGATTTATTCAGTGGTGTCCTTTCTGGTGACCAGTGAGACACCCTCTTCAGGTCATTTGGGGTTAAACGAGGGTTCGTACCCTGTTTACATTAACTGTTTAGGTTTTGAAATGAAACAAACTCATTTGTACAACTACTTTCCTCGTGTATCTGTCATTTTTTCGTCCTTAATTTAAAAGCTACACATAAAGGGGAGAGCAGAGCTTGGGGTCTTAAAACAGGGTTAGCCGTTTATCTGGTGCCCGTTTCACATTTTTAGGGGGCTCAGGGGTCCATTTGAAATGTGACTGCTTTGCCAAACACAGGAGTCAGATGAGCGACCTCCCAATCACAGACCAAGAGGCCTAACCCACTGAGCCCACCTGTCTTTACACTATGACTACCCTTAAATTACCAGTAAGTCTTACTTGCAATTAAAATTTTCTGTTTTTCCCAGAATATTAATTTGGCTCCGGAATTCATTCATTTCCCTTACCTCTGAAGCCTGTTCATCCATAGTGTGGCATTTAGCATGCGTGTTAATGTGATGCTAACAGTGGTTAGCATGGGGGCAATGACTGCAGTCAAACAACATTGACAACTACTACAACTTTAACATTAAATTACCTCCGGGTAGTAGTAGGTATAGCAAGAGTGGTACGTATTTCGGTAATCCTGATATCAAAATGCAATGCAGAAAAAGTACCACAAAGCGTACCCACCCAATCAAACGAGAGCTCCCTTGACAGGGGAGGGAGTTTTGAGATATTTATATTTGCACCAATTACGAATGTCGTGTATCAGTGATTTATTTCCAGCTCCTAAAGCAGCTTGCCGCATACGATGCTTGGACAAGCAGAACAAACAAATCCAATATACTGACGAATAATGCGCTCGAATTGCAACTCACATGATTTATTCAAATAGCCCAGTAAAGTGGAGGAGAAAATAAACTGCGATAAAGGCTACTGAATGGTTTCCTGTGTTTTGAGTGGTGCTTCCAGTATGTATTTTAAAACCTTGTTCATTTATCAAGTATCAATGCAGCAGGTCTTTTCCCAGTGGGGTCTGGGCAGCTATTGCTGGCGGTGGCATCCCACTAAGCTCTGGACAGCACTTTGCCCCCTTTGCAGGAGGAAGCTTGTCACTTTCCTCAGACAAAGACATTTTTCTCCAAAACCTGTGCACATTATTGTCGCATCTTCTGCGAGCATCACCCATTCGAATCTGTAATAACAGTCATCTATCTGCACCGAAGACATCTGGAAGCTGCCTAGATGTTGTCTCCCGTGTTATTGTCTTGACCTTTTGACGCTGTTGCCTTGTGGGGGAATGCTACCGTGCCGAGGAGTGGCTGCCACGATGAGAGGTGTGGGGAAAGCGTGACCATCACCTTTGGCTTTATCAGGGTCTCCTAGGGAAGAATGATGGATAGAATATGACCTACATTGTGTCTTATTAATCTGAGACAGCAATGATTTCTGCATGACGCCAGTGCCACTTACCTGACACTGTGTGTGTGTATTTGTAATTATTATATTGTGGGGACCAGATGGCAAATGTATTATTGTTATTTATGATTATAGGTTAGGGCTGACTAAGGGTTAAGAGTGTCATTGCTGGGATTACAGCTTTTCCCCATAGAAATGAATGGACAGTCCCCACAGAGACAAATAATCTGATACTCTAAATATGGTTTTAATATTTGACTTATTCCCTCCTCGTGGAACTGAAGCTGTGTTGAAGGCCAAAATAGGGCATCAACTTTTAACATGGACACATCCTGACCAAAATCACGTTCTGCGCTCTTCATTTGAAATACCATGTTACCCCAGTTTTAAAATGTCATCAATAAGCACTATATCGCCCCAAATATAAAGATGCACCTATAAAACTGGGGTTGTCTTATATTTGATTCTAAATTTAAAGAAAGATGAAGATGCTAGTTGTGCTAGTTTTACATGATGTTCTATATCCATGCAGTACATGCTTTTTGATACAGTGCCACCCTAAAAAAGATCCAGTTTGCCTGGATTACAGATAATTCATTCACACATTCTTCTGCATATTCTAGTCTGGATATCAAAGTCTCGCAGGTCAATATGAATTTTTTGAATTTTTGCACAAATCAGAAACTGAAAAATTCTGCAGGCAACACTTTCTTTGAATGCCCATGTCTGTTAGAACCTATGAATACATTCATAACACATTGCAATGCTTTGATAAAGTATTACAATCTTGGTTATAAATATTTATAAAACAGTACAACACATTACAGCCATGTTTATTATGCATGATGAATGCTCTATGCATATTATCTATAATGCACTATAGAATTCATATGCATTATAATAGTATAAGCACTAAGGATTATTTGTACTGCATTATTAAGATGTCTATAGTGCATTATGGATGAAAGCTTCATATAGAACCATTATTAGGCTTCATGAATATGTACTTCATAGAAAGTACTACCAAGAATCAATATCTGGTAACACTTTCTTTGAAGCCCATAATCATAAAGCCTAATAACTGTTCTTATAATTCATTGTAAAACATTCATAAAGCTTTATAAACATGGATATAAATATTTATAAAAAGGCATAACACATTATAATCAAGTGTGTAATGCATTATGAATGCTTTATGAAGCTCTCATCTATAATGCACTGTACAATAAATCTATGTGTCGCTGTTCAAAGATAGATCTCCAGAGCCAACTCCAGGATCCCAGTGATGGCGGTGAGCTGGACCTTTTCTGGAAAGAAGGGCACATCTTCAGAGGCTCCACGCCTCTGACTGTGGGTGAGCCCTCATTATTACTGCGTGACTTTTGCAGGGTGTTGTAGGTCTGAGCTGCACTGAAGTAATCAGTAAGAATGCAGTCTCTCAGCTCAGGGGACAAGGCATGGGAGTTTGGGGAGTAAAACTCATAGTACCACATGTAATGGTGCAGCTTTTCATGGGAGTCTGGGGAGTAAAACTCATAGTACCACATGTAATGGTGCAGCTTTTCATGGGAGTCTGGGGAGTAAAACTCATAGTACCACATGTAATGGTGCAGTGCCCACTTGTGCAATGACCCGGGGTGTCGGACCTGTAGCCAGCTGATATGAAGGGGCTGTGGGCTCTGGGACCAGGCAGGCAGGGGTGGGACAAACTGTGGCTGGATTTGCAGAGAGACCCGAAGCAGGGCTCACCGGTGAGGCCACGGGGCGGGGCTGAGGAGGAGATGGGGATGGCGCGGGAGATGGGCACTGGGAGAGTCCACAAGCAGAGAAGGGCAGGACATGCTGAAAATGACGAGCAAACGGGAGACAGGAGAAATATAGCAGCTCTGTCATTTCATCTGCTGGCATCTGCTACTGACTAATAAATCAGATGATTTGTAAACCACGCACTTTTCATAAATTCTTATCGCTCAAGGTAAGTAAACTAAGACTTCCACTTTTTTTGATTTAGAATAAGGGGACATATTCTCCTGTCTTGCCAGCTGATTTTTGTTTAGATGTATCACCTCAAACATGATCATGTTACTATATAGATTTGACTGATTTCGTCATATTATATAGTAAACATAGACAAGAGCCTTGCATTACTGTTTCCGTGGTAGCAAATGACTTCATTAATACACTTGATGCCTTTTCAAACAATACTATTATTAATAATAATATAACCTACTTTATTTGAATGCTGTCAGCACTGCCACCCAGAATTAAGCGTTCCCGCGCCAAACCGCAAAAGGGTGATTTTTATTGCAAACTATGTGAGCCGTGCTCAGGCTGACCGGGCCCCGCTTAATAGCCAAAAGCGTGACCAAAGTGGGCTGGTCGCGTCGCTGCCATCTGATTGGTCGAAATGTATAGCGATACCTATGATCAGTATCATGTGCATGGATTATCTGAAGGAAAAAAATGTCATATGCTGTGTAGATGTATTATTTTGTAGCACCCCATGAGATACGCTTCGAAAATAAAATACTGATTACGAAATCTAAGACTTAACGTGACCGGCCAGCCCTATCCTGAGTTTCAATCGGCAAGTGCTGAATAGATCTCGGTGTCCTTTTGCCATCCTTCCCACGGCTAAGGGTGTCGGGGGCATCTTCAGCAGCAATCCGGACGCTTGCTGCCTGATCCAGCAAAACTGTCGATTTCCATCAGTTATAGGTTCATGTTGGAAGAGCCAAGGAGTGAGCTGGGGATCTGGAAACTATTCCAGAAAACAGGTTCGGCTATAATAGCTTTCCCATGGTTTTACAGATTTCTTTATGGCCGAATTTTAGTTAATATTTCAATGTCTGTGTGCCTATTTCATGTCCAATAGCCTAGCTGTCTTGCTGCAGTGCAATTTTTAATAAATACACATTAAAACATAAAACAAAAGTTATATGTGTTCATTGTCTGCCATAATTCTAAAAGCAGACTTAACTGCATATGTCTATATTGGTTAAATTTATACTTATTAGTCCATTTATTCTATTTTTGTACTTTAGACAGATACAGTACATTTATTATTAGTAATGTAAAATATTGCTAGGGAAGGCAAACTTATTTTAAAAAATATTCTCCCACCCTGACCTCTAAGTGGCTCCATACTTTTAGGCTTCTTTGTTATATAATGTTAATTTCATCTTCAAATCCATGATATAATATTTCTTATTTTTAAAGTATCCGTTTCTGTTCTTTGTTAAATTGACTTTCGCTGCAGTCTCATATCGGTTGGCTTCCTGTAATATGTACACATTAAATCAGATTATTTTGTGCTTGACCCTTTAAAATTGCATGAACCAGTGATGGCATTGTGTCATTTAATTGAGTGCTAACTTAATTTGCACAAGCAACTCAGTTACTATATAAGTTCAGACACGTGTTGCGATGTACCTCCTATGTTGGTGCTTTTTACTCTGTTCAGGAATAATTTTTGCCCACACTTCATGGCAGATTCGATCTAGGCCCAAAAGGTCAGCTGGACATCGCTTGCTGGCTGCAATTTTCAAAAAAGCTACATGAAGTAAATGTGCATGTATTGCGTGTCATTCATGTAGGTGTGTAGGTACGCATGCCATGATATACCATGTGCATGTATTGTGTGTCATTCATGTAGGTGTGTAGGTA
>JAODKN010000107.1:1114353-1128552 GCA_026774425.1 Petrocephalus zakoni
GCCAGTCACCCCCCCCGGCCTTTCATCACACCACGACCGAATGCTGCCCTTTTTTCTGAATTAATCTGAATTAAAGAGAGACAATGTACAACATGAATCTGACACAGATTCACACCTAATATATCCTACTAAGATAAAGCAGAGTCCTTTAAATTCCGAAAAAGCGGAATTGACATCTCAAATGAAACTTTACAAGGGGGCAGGCACAGAGCCACATGGTAAAATAATGGGTACGAATCCCCCAGAATTCATTTTAATTACCAATTGGGTAAACTAAAAGTATAAGTCCGCAGTCCTTGAAATTAGCTTCAGCTCAGCGACCAGTGAAGCCCCGCCCACCACCAGCCGAGATCTAACATGGAGCTCTAACCTCCCATCTGCAGACGCTGCTCCCCACAGGCACAATTTACCCGGCGGCCTGAACAAAATAATGGAAACACATCAGGGAAAATGGACTTTAACTCTGAAGAACCTAAATCATAATTACAAATAGAGCCTCAAAGGTGAGTCATATTAGGTTAAAAGCCGATTACCAGCATGCGTCTGATGTAAAAGAAGCGAGCTCTGATTCGTTTTCAAAGCACCCGGAGGCAGCGAACAGAGTAACAAAAAGGGCACATCGCTGGCCCCAAAACGGCAGGCTGATTGATCAGAAAATCATTTAATGTGTCAAGAGGAACAGTCTCGGCGGTAAGCAGCATCTCTCATGATCATGGCCAAACCGCATTAGCAAAGGGAAACCGGCGAAACTCACAGACTCCTGCCAGGATAGTACAGCCTCCAGAACGACCGTAAAACTGAATCAGCAGCTCAGTGTCCCAGTCTCAACAAAAACCGCACCGGCACGGAGCCGGATTTACTGTGGGGCTGACGCTCGGAAACCTGGGGATATCCAGGGCACAGAAAGGCATAAGCTGCATAAGGAGCACGGAATCGGGGCCCCGAGCAGTGCGGAAGGAGGAATATGGTCTGAGTCACCTTTCTCCTTTGCCAGACATCGTCCTGACATGCAGCTGTCACTAACGCCGGAGTGGGCAGCCGTCTCGTGGGAGTTATCAGGTCCAGTCACCGCTCCGAATGGCTGAATAATGACTCGACGCACGCTTTCCCCTTATGACATATTCCTAGATGATAACGCCCCCCCTTCCCAATAAGCAAATTCCAGTGGTTTCACAATCACTGGATCGAAACGTCACTGAGCCGTTACCGTAAGCTCTGAAACGCAGTGCCGAATCCATGTCCATCTCCTTCGACCCACAAAGAACTTTTCGAGAAGAATGGCACAATATCTTTAATGCACACGGATCAGAATCGAGGTTTCGGAATCAAGGCTTCATGTTTACATTGTTGGTAGTTTCCATTATATTGACCACCCTGTGCATCTCATATTAAATAAAATGTCTTAATAAATGCAAATAGACATTGTAATCAACATTATGCTACCTCATTGTAATTAGTCAAAAATATGTCACAAAAAAATTTGAATGAATATTGCGAGCAAATTTCCGATGAATTACAAGATGCTATTTGTCTGTTTGTTCATTGATTGCTTGATCAATTTATCATAATTTTTTTGCTGTGTGACCAAAACATGAGCACTAGAAATCATGCAAAATATGGCACAGATTATCTGATTATCAACCAAAAGAGATAATGTACCTGCCGGGAGTTACGCATGTACCTGCTGGGAGTTACGCATGTACCTGCCGGGAGTTACGCATGTACCTGCTGGGAGTTATGCATATACCTGCCGAGAGTTACGTATGTACCTGCATGTACCTGCTGGGAGTTATGCATATACCTGCCAGGAGTCACGCATATACCTGCTGGGAGTTACGCATGTACCTGCTGGGAGTTACGCATGTACCTGCTGAGAGTTACGCATGTACCTACATGTACCTGCTGAGAGTTATGCATATACCTGCCAGGAGTCACGCATGTACCTGCCGGGAGTCACGCATGTACCTGCCGGGAGTTACGCATGTACCTGCATGTACCTGCCGGGAGTTACACATACACCTACTGGGAACCTTCACTTTGCGGCTCATTCATTAGCAGTTCGCCCAGGAGACAGGCGAAGGCGAGCTCCCCTTCTCTTTAAAAGGACACATCGCTCATGCTTTTAGTCAGTTTCAAACGGGCCACCTCTACAATCCATTTATCTTCTCTGGCTCCTTCATCCAAATACAAAAAACGTGCCGTTTTCCCACAAAGGAATAAAAATATGCATTTTATTTCAATAATTTAAAAAGCCCTCTTCATAAATGTTATGTTTTTGGAATTGTTTTCTGCTGTATTTTCCCATTTGCGGCCGTCCTTCATGTGTCTCGGAGTTATTTACGGAGCTGACATTCCCCGTCAGCACAGTGAGCGAGCGGGGGCCACGGCCACCTCTGGGGATGCCGCTTCCCGGCACATTCGGCATGTCAAACGCTGCAGGGCACGGGCTTTCCCGTCGGTGCAGAGGGCGCATTCGCACGTGCAGCAGGGCGGCGCTCTCCACCCACTCCCAACCACCTGCTGTTCAGCTACTCAGCAGCAGTCGGTAAGTACGAGATTTCACACTGGCTGTGTCCTAATTCGGGGGCTGCATCCTTCAGGGGTGCGGTCTATGATAGTGTAGGCTTTGTACGCTGCATTCTTCAAAGTTCGTACTGAAAGCATTGTCAAATGGAACGATCTGGCCTCCGGATAATTTCCTCGCCAGCTGTTCCCGCCCTTACCCCTCAGTCACAAAGCGCTACTCCTGTCACCTAGCTGGGACACACCTCTGTGCAATGAATTCTGGGATATATACGTCAACGCCATTCTGGCTATCAAGCTGACTGTCAATTAGTCCAGTCCACGCATGAATGCTTCTGTCTCAATTTGGAACGAGCTGTCTCACACAACATACACAGCATGAAATATTACATGTTTTGGTGCAGTATTATATTTAATAAGCCCATTGGATAGTTTGCAGGTCAAAATGTTATAGGACTGAGAAGAGAACTGTTACATATCCAAATATCAATCCATCCATCCATCCATCCATTTTGTATATATAATAATAATAATAATAATAATAATTCCACCTTCCAACCGATTATACAGGTGTATGTATCACAAAGTGCGATTTCTTGCTTAGCTGGATAACCTGTTGGATTTAAGGTATTCTGGCCAAATGAAAGCAATCTAAGAAAAATTGATGAACCTTAAATCCAACAAGTTATCCAGCTTATCAAGAAATATGGCTTTGTTATTCAGGCCGCTGGAAAATCATTTGTAGTAGTCACAAAATAATACCTCCACATGACAGAGACCTGTACAGATGTAATCATAGACACGTTATGTGAACAAAACAGCAGCCCTGAAGTAGAAGTGACAGCAAAGCGTTTTTGTCTCAGCCAGCTCAGTTTGGCCCTTTCAGCCCATCTGAGCGTCTTCCTCCGCGGTGAGAGAAGCCGTATGTCGCCACCGGCCACGCCACGCATGACCTGGACAGCCAGGCGAGCCCCGATACACACTCACTTTCAGTCTGCTGACTGCTCCATCTGGCCACGCCCCTAAAGGGAAACGCTCCAATCGGATTCATTTACACATTCAAATCGTCACCCTATCGCTGTGCTATTTACACACATATGGACGTGGGGCCAGACACCAAAAAAGCGATTTTAAAGCCAGAAAGAAAGGAATCATTTTTCAGCTTGGAAATTTAACTGGGGCGAAAACAGAATGGCAAAAATAGCTAGAGGAATAGCAGGCACTTTATTTGATTATCGCTGCGGTGATAACCTGCCTGCAGGTCTTCAGTGGGAGACACTGCCGGCCAGCTAATTCTTATGTATTCTCTATCTGCAGGGGTCACGCCTTATTTTAATAAGGCAGATGGGGCATTCAGTAAAAAATGACATTAAATTAGGTGGAAGTTCACTGAAAAATACGAATGCCGGTCCGCGACGTGCGAAGTGATGGGCGGTGACAGTAATCTGGAGGGGTGCCTTCAGCAGTGCGTGTTTGTTCGTCATGGGGTCGGCCAACCAACCCCCCCCAATCAGGGCCTCCTCTCCCACCTCTAAGTCACCTCCCGGGCTGCCCGGCTCTGATGCATCAGCACTTATCTCTGCATGGCTCTGCCCTGGTCTTCTCTGCACAGTCACGCTGAGGTCAGAGAGCCCCCCCCCCCCTCCCCCCCAGTGCCCACGCTGGGCTCCAGGGCAGGGGTTGGGCTCAGATGCTCCCCCTCCACGTCGCACAGAGACTCCGGCTCAGCCTTAAACACAGATCCGCAGGCTGGAAGGGGAACAGTGTGGCCTCGCTCTGAAAATCCGCCCCGCGGAAGAATGTGGGCAGGGAGCCGTTTGAAATCATTAGTTCAGCTCAGGGAGAGGGTATGTCTCTCCCCAAGAGTCTGTGCAGGAAGGTAAGCCCGGCCCAGGGCTGGCCGTTCACACCTAAAGACACGCCACGGTGACAATTACGTCACGCCTTCAGAAAGCTATGTAACTTATAACATACAGTTACAGTGAAATATGCAATATTTCTAAGGGTGAGGAGGCTTTATTCTCGATATTTAAGACTTTATTTTAAAAAAAGAACAACACAGAAACCAACATAGAGCATATCTTTGCACCAGTGCAGAAGTTTGACAAAATAACGGAGACAGCTGTTTCTTTAGTGATCCTGGAGCTGGCTTCTCTATGGCACGACTCCCCTGGTCTCCGGTACGAATCGCCACGGTGACCTGATTCCTCACTGTCACGTTTTCTGCATAGTCACAGAAAAGCACAAAAACTCAATACCGTCTGCAGGAAGCCTTTCGCAGTTATGACAGCTTGTAGGACAATGGTCATTTCCGGAGAAGAAATGACAGCTTAGGGCGTATAGATCAGAGGCTCCCGGGACTGTTTGATGTCAGGCAACAGATGAGGGGAAGTCAGGGGTCCCATTTGCGGCCTGTCAAGGCGCACTGTCTTAAGACATCACGCGAGATTTCACCCAGACGTTTCATCATTTTCACGCTGTAATCACGTCAACTGAGAGAGAATCTTTTCTTCTACACGTTTAAAGAGGAATGTGACAGCAAGACATCAGCCTCGCTCCGTTTGCGAGTTTCTGCACCTCGATGAGCCTGATCTTCATTTCTTGTTGTGTTCCATTGTTGTATTTTGCATTTTACTGGAAATCATCCAACTGATACTGCCGTTTCAGACTCATTTTACAAAACATTTAGTTTTGTACTAAACGCAATATACAGACTGAGAGACCTGGGCTTGTGTTAATATAGCTTATCTCTGGGTCCAAGAATTGTGCTTCTAAATGTTTATTTGACTTTTTCTTATTTAATTTATTTTTTTATCTTGAAACCACATATCCTGATCAAGGTCACTGGATTTGCCAATATCTGTTGTATAATCCTGTATCATGGATAATTATACAACAATAACAACAATAATAGCAATAATAACAAAAACAAGAACAATAATCATAACCATCAAGCTTTTATTGTTGTTATTATTATTATTATTATTATTATTATGTTCAGCTTGAAAACTTGGTGTGACAGCTGATTTAAATGGAACCACAAAGACGTGTCCCTTAGAAGCAGTCACGGGCATTATGGGACGTCTCACACAAACTGAGGACCTCCCGATTCCTCCCAAAGCTAGTCAGGGAGGCGGGACACCAACCACGGCGCTGCTGAGAGGAGGAGGCCGTGTGCCTCGCTGCAGTGCTTAAATTTAGCGTGCCGCTTTTAAGGCTCACCTCAGAAATCAGTCCAAAGTTGACGGTTGGCCTGATTAAAAACAAATTACTTTCAAGCCGGCTTCTGGCGCCCGCAGCCGCGGATTGTGATGCGACTGTAATCTATCCTAAATTCATAAATCCGCCGGTGAGGCCTCCTTCAAAACACTCGCCGTGGCGATGGCGATACGGCGGCCTGCTCGTCCTCTTTGTCCCTGCTAGCTCATTGGCTATGAAGCAGAGGGGCGGCGTTAATGGAAGCCGGAAACCTGCGACCGATGCATGTGCCGCGTGCATGTGCCGCGTGCATGTGCCGCGTGCATGTGCCGCGTGCGTGTGCCGAGCTACAGACCACCTGGTACTAGTTACTCCGTGCACACAGCCGTAGCACAACACGACACAGGGGTGGGGCGATCAAGGTGAGCGGCCTGAGCTGCTTTGATATCCATCGATACGGAAGGAGGGAATTACAGAAAGTGCCGATGGATAGGCCTTGCCGGAAGCCGCGACTGTGGCGCCTCGCATCGATATGTGAGTCACGCGTGCTGTTTGACTAGAAAGGCAATGACTCCCTGCAGCTGGGAAACACTTACTGTACATGCAGAAACATAATCACCATCTAGTGATGGCACAGGCTCCGAGCACCATGGGACAGGTGTGTCTGCACTGGATAAGCAGTGGTGGATGGATGGATGGATGGATGGATGGATGGATGGATAACATTTTGCTTACAAGAAATAATGCCACGAGAAGGCGCCAGATATTATACACCGCAAGCTTTCCACCTGTGTGTTCTCAGCTGGACAGCATGGAGAACCAGCATCGCGCCGTTTGTGAGTTTCTGTACTTTCATGAGCCAGAACACGTAATACAGAACACGTAATACAGAACACATTCTTGTGTTCCTTTGTTGTATTAAAAAACATTGTTCATATATATGAAATCATCCAACTGATACTGCAGTTTAAGACTCATTTTACGAAACATTTAGAAGTATTAAATGCAATATACAGACAGATATCTGGTCATGTGTTAATATAGCTTATCTCTGGGTCCAAGACATTTGCTTCTAAATGCTTATTACATTTTGTATTTGTTTTTTATCATGAAACAACATATCCTGGTAAAGGTCATTGAATTATGCCGTAGCATGGATAATTATTAGTAATAGAATAGGCACCACATTCTATACACCGCAGGACGGCCTGCGTGCTGCTCAGGAGACCTGAGGCACTAGGCGTGACACTATCTAGCGGCTTAGTGAGTGTGACCTTCTAAGCTAAGGGGGTGCTTCCCCCACTTGGCAAGTACACCCGGGTGGTCAGACAATGGGGGCGTCAGCTGGCATCCCAACCCAAGGACACACATCCAAAAACAACAACTCAATGCACGCTTCTGATAGGCAAAAAGTAGCAAAGTCTTTTCATAATCGGTCAGTACAACGCAAACTCCACTCACAGAGCCTTCATGGAAGACGAAGGGAGGACCTGAGATCTCTTCTGCAGGAAATTCTGCAGGAGGACATCTGACGAGACGAGGTCATGAGATCTCGCAGAGAAAAAAAAACGACAACATTCCAGCCAACGACTCAAGCTGCTTTATTTATTAACTCCTGTCATAGGCACCTGGTCTCCATATCAAAACACTGCAGCCCAAACATCCCAGGAATTAACCACAATAGCGCAAGAATTACATGTTTAAATAAGGTGGAAAATTGGGCCCCATTATTGCCCTGTAATTTATCAGGGGCGTAACAGGCGGCATCTGCGTCGTTCTCACTCGTTTCACTAAAAGGGAGGATGACACCGGGAATCTCAGCATAAACAATAGAGAGGCAGGGCTATATTTAGAGAGCAAATCAAAGGGGAGCATTTCTCAAGGTCGCGGCTGAGCTGTGGCAGGGATAGAGCGCTGCTGTACCGCGGCCCATCCGGTGGCCACCTGTACAGCCCGTACACCGTGCCGCCTGGCCCACCGCGCTCAGCCACGGCACGCGCGACCCTGGAGAGTTAAGCCTCCGCAGGGCCAGTCCGACAGACCTTCAGATCACGATTACGTCACCCGCCCCACCCCCTCCCGGCAGCAGACCCACACAGTACTCTGGTTACTATTTCCCTCCCTCTGCTGTAATAATAAGCCCATGATGAATTCTGCCCCAGCTGGGAGCACAACAGCGTTTCTCAGAATTTCTGTCTGGGCTATTATGTGCCTTCAGGAAAGGTCACGTGATCTGAGGCGGTAATCACAATTCGAGAACCGGAGGGACGGGAATGTGGCGAATCCTACGATAGCCGGGGATTTGTCTGTCCCCTTTTGAGGGGAAGGATGGCGCCGCTGAATCTGCTGCTTCCCAGGATGCAGCAGGAGCAGAATCTGCACACACAGTCACAGGGCTCCTCTTAAATGCAGCTCCTTCAAGTGACATCCTCTTCACTAAATTAGCTCCGTAAATAAAAATACATTTTAAGACCCTGAACTATTCCCCGCTACAGGCCACCGGCAGCTTAAATTCCTTCAAAGCAAAATATTAAAAGCACACATGCTCCTCAGAATGCAAGCGCGAGGATGCAGTTCAGAAATACCTCACAGCGCTTACTGCTCTTAAGGCATCTGTGAGGAAGCAGCAGATTTACACACTTATTTTGGGTTACTCTTGAATCCTGCAGACCATGAAGATCATATCAAGTCAGAATGGACTACACATTTCCAAGAAAAAAGACCCAAGTAATTCCTTCAAAATCTCTTCTGGGATAAGCCTGCATTGACAGGCGTCCAAAGGAGTATAGCTCGTCATCACAAAACTTCAGATCCTCAAAAAAAAAAAATTCCATCCCCGACTCCGACACAGAGCAGAGGTACAAATTGTACCTCTTTGTGAGTATTTTACATGCCTATTCAGTGTTTACTGCTTCCTGGGGTTTATGGCTCCAGTCTTTCCCAAGGCACTCAGCTGGTAACTTGCGTAATGAGAGGTAAGTTTAGGGAAGAGATAGCAGAGTACCTACCGCACAACAGAATCAGCAAACCCTACAACCGCGCTAAGCGCAACTACCTACATTTACATTGTGTTTTTACAAAATCGGTCACTACACATTCAGTGTACAATCTACAGCGATTGTCAGCTAGGTCCTCCTGCCCCCTTGTTCAGGCCACATTTTTATTGTGTTCTACCAGCCACACACCTGATTTTAATTTTCAAATAAGCTTTATTAGCTTTTCTGCTGGAAGGAAAATGTGGAGCGTATTCGGGCAGTGACGGGGCTGAGGACCGGAGTGGTAACCACTGACCCTGGGGTATGAATAGCCGTGTCATGGTCAGTGCCTGCCCTGCGCATCCCGTTACCCCAACATGCCCAGCCTGCGATCTGTAAACAAGATACCCATATATTTCTTTTCTGCTAAGTAAGGCTTCTGCTCCAGGAATATTTCCCGTGGCTTCGCTCAGGTAGGCAACTCAGCACATCTGCGTCTCCTGAAAATCATTACCAGCCACCATGGGGCACAAGAAAAAAAAACACAGGCCTGGCAAATACTTTGATATTTTCATTAAAGCGCCTTCGCCTGACGGCCCCACCGAAGGCCATCGGAAGCCACTTTCGGGAGGGGGGGACATTGACCTAAGCAACAATTTGATATGAACATCAGGTTAACCTTAGACACTTGGTCTTGAGGACAATCTCCAACAGCACGCCGTGACTCCAAAAGCACAATAAAAGACAAACAGACGGGAACCACACTCTGGATCAATTAGCGCAATTAAAAAGTCCACACAAAGCATTTCGCTCGCAATTAATTCCAAATAATGGACTTTAATGGCACGACTGCAGGACAACAGCATCCAATAAAATCCTATAAAACTGCAATTTAAAAAAGCCTGTTGAATGAAGGCAGATAAATAGATACCGTATTTCGGCCGACGACAACAGGGCGATGCTACACTGTACCCATGCCTGAAAGTGAGCCTGCGGCCGTGTGCCTGTCCATAAGGAAAGCAGTGCCGTTACGGTACGTTAGGAAGCTTCTGCTGCTCCCAGCGCCAGGCCACCTCACCGTTCACTCCGTTGTAGATGCTCCGGTGGTGCGGGGACAGCTCGTCTCCGGCCGGCCTCCTGGCCGCCACCTCCCGGCCCGGGCTTCCGAACTTCACGTGCTCGGGACTGCTGCCGTACTGGAGCCGGAGAGACTCCTGGCTTCCCCCGCCCATCCGGGCCTTGTGCAGCAGCTCAGAGGCGCCGCCCAGGGCCTGCTTGGGCTCGGGGCTGCCGCACCGGCTGCCGACGCCACCCCTGTGCTTGTGGAAGTGCTCCGGGCTGCCCGGAGCCGACCCGAGAAAGTGTTTAGGAGATAGCATCTCTGTGCTGTGTTTGGGGTGCTGCTCTGGGCTCCGGCGGCCCAGAACCAAGCTGTGCTTCTCCGGACTGAGTCCCCGCAGGGACTTGTGGTCCGGGCTGGAGATGGAGCCACCCCGTGGCCTGCAGGGCAGGGGAAAGGTCAGAGGGTAATCGAGGCTGGTGCTCCTGTGCCTGCCAGGATGCTCTGGGTTGACCCCCTCGCCCAGTCCCCCTCCGCCATCCTTGGGCTTCTGATTGTGCTCGGGACCCCCTCCGGCGGGGGCAATCAGGAGCTGCTGCTTGTGATGCAGGTGGTCGGGGCTGTCTGTGCTGCCCCCGCTGGAGGTACTGCTCCCGTCGCCCACGTCCCGCAGCAGTCCCACCCCGGGCACGCTCAGGCTGCTCTGGCTGTCAATTGAGTTGCGGCAGCCGGCCGTCCCCGGGCCGGTCCCCCCGGGACCCCCTGCCCCCTTCTCCTCATCCAGCATCAGGCAGAGCTCCTTCAGCTCCAGGTTCTCCCTGATCACCTCCTCCTGGCGGAGCTCCAGCTCCTTCAGCTTCTGCAGGTAGAGGGCCACCTCCTTGCGCATTATGCTGGCGCTGTAGCGGCCCAGGCGCTGCCACTCCCGGGACACGCGCTTCCCCTTCTGCCGGTCGTCGTCCAGGAAGCAGCAGAGGTCACGCAGCTCCTGGTTATCCTCCTGAAGCTTCTGGTTCACGTCCTGGACGTAACGAGACCGGATTGCGATATAATTAAAGACAGCAAGGAGGAAGGCCTGGAGCCAGAGGAGGGAGCGGCCTGACAGTCTGGGCCTCCCATTTCAGCCTGCTCCTACATTCCATCACACACCTTCACATACAGAACTACTAACAGCCATTCTCTGCGGCTGGCTGTCTCATGTCAGCTGATTGGGTGAAATTATTGCTCTTTTATGTCAGAGATCCCTATTGGTTAATCAGAGTCCGGCTATTTGCATTAATGAACCAACATCTTAGAACATAAAGCATTAAAATCACTCCCACAGTGGAACAGCATTAAAGCTTATTCATAGCCTCCTCATAAAGTCCTGTTATGCAATACATAATGTAACTTGGCACAGAAGCTAGTGCCCAATAAGCATTTATATTTTTATTTTGAGCCTTAGCATTTGAGAATGTTATATAATGCACTGGTCTTTTTGCTGGATAAAAAAGAAACGTGGACAGCCTAAACTCCTACTGGCACTAACTTGTGGGTTTCAGTCGAGCGCATTAAACTGCGATTCTTGGCATGATTTTAAGATCCTACACATTTATTATTCAACTTCAGAGGTAATCCAAAATTCAGAGGTAATCCAAAAACTGTCCAGCCGACAACAGGTGCTCCTCCAGCGTAGGCTGGGCCAAGTTCTTACCAGCAGCTGACGGTAATGCAGCAAATGTTCAGTATGGCATACATTAGTGTTGGTGGTTCTGATACGCGCTTCCCTGGCCTTTACCTTTTGACAGGCATCACGGCTTTCCATCACAAGTGAGCGACCACGCAACACCCATCGCGATCAGTGACATCGGCATTAAATCCAAATATTTTTACGCGTGGCACTTAAAACATTTGGAAATTTTTAGGAAGATCTGGAATTTATTACTAGGGTCGCGCAGACGCCCTTAAAGTGTAGTTTGTCACCTACGACCTGCTGATGAACACAATAATAATAATAATAAAAAGAACTATCTTTGGTGTACTGTGGTGCATCGCTCGGTCCCGCTCACCTTCAGCCCCCTGATCTCATTAAGGTGCAGCTGGAGACTGCGGTTGACCTCCCGGATCAGGTTCCCGTGGTCCAGGATGATGCTCATCTTCTCGGCTTCCGCCCTCCGCAGGCGTCGCACTAAGTCCTCCTTGCTCCACTTCAGCAGATCCTCGTCCGACAGCTTGGAGATGTCTTCCGCCGGACTTTCCGTGCTGTTGGACACCGTCGGCTGTGGCGGAGGCTGTGCTTGTGCGGCTTTCTCCATCGCCGCGATCGCAATGCTGATTTATCAAAAGGGAAAAAGAGAAAGCGGACGCTGTCTGCCCCAAGGCTGTCAACCTCTGTTCTTGCGCAACCTAAGTCGTTTTCGCCGTGCAGCTCATACGTGGCGTGGCAAGATCTCCCCGCAGCCCATCTCCACTCCAGTTTATTAGAGAGCAGGGGAAATGCAGCGGCGCATTCACAGGAAGCCTGAGCCTGTCTCCTCTATGGATGACATTATAAATAGTCCTTGGGAAGTTGGCCGATCAGGAGGACTTGCGCGCGTCCCCGCTCAGAGGGATGCTGCCGTGCATGGCTGCCCTCCCATGCGCTGCCTCTCCGCCGGTGCATTGAGCTGGGTGCAGCCCTGGCGCTGATGGCATGGGCAGGGAGACGGCGTGACGGCAGCCCAGTAGCCAGTAGCCTGCTCCATGGTACAGAGCTCCCCCTCTCTCGCTCGCTCTCTCTCTCGCCTTTAGCAGAGCACTCCCAATACGCTAGGAAGTGAACATTGGCATAGCTCGGTGTCCAGCGCCACCTACAGAGTACACCTGACATACCTCCATCAGCCTGCAATAAATACTGTATATTATTTTTGCAATTCAATTTATTTTCCTCCCAGCATTTACACTGTGTTACCGTAAAGCATTCGCAGGCAACCCTGATCATGGGTAACTACCATCTATACCTTAAGTTGCAGCCAACCAGCAGGTACTGAAGGTAAATTGGGATGCCAGAAATAACAGGCGAACATGCTGTATGTTTATGTAAAACAGAAAAATACACCTTTACTTTGAGTGATGAGAATCGATTGGCACTTAATGTTGGAAAATTATTGATTCAGTTAATTTTGTTTTATCATTGATTGACTATGCTATATAGGTTGTTATTATTTGGTTCAGTATAAATGTTTTGACAATTAGACAAATGAATGAAATGTTATACCAGGGCCGGGCAATCTTACCCGCAAAGGGCCGGTGTGTATGCAGGTTTTCGGGATAACCCTAAGGTCAGCTGTTCAAACCCAGGTGTGAGAATTATTCAGCCAATCAGTCCTCTGATTAGTGATTTTATTAGGGAGTTGCAGCCAAAACCCACACACACAACGGCCATTTCTGGTTAATATTCCCCACCCCTGTGTTATACTATACTTTACCATTATTAAAAATTCAGTTTTACTTTGGAAACGGGGAGACTGGAACCAGACCCAGGCAGCACAGGGCACAAGTCAAGCCTGACGAATTTAAGAATTATGAATAGGGTTAGCAGGGTTAAGTTTGCTGTTAGAGTTGGGTTAAATTTGTCATTGGGCTTAGGGTCAGTGTTGGCGTTCTGGATGTGTACAGGGTTCACATAATTCAAGCTAAGTTTAGGATTAGATTTGCGATTACAGTTAAAGCTAGGTTTAGGGTTGCCAGTGCTAATGCAATGTTTATTCTGTAAATATTTGTCATTATTGTATTGCTTCATTAGGGCACTGAGAACAGACATCAGATGGAGTCCAGAAGGGATTCCAGAAAAGTAAAGCACTTGCTTAAACCAGTAAACATCCAGGAAATTAGCACTGGGATGCTGGAATCATACTGGTACCTTGGTGTTCATCTGAACAACAAACTGGACTGGACTCACAATAAAAAATGCGGCACACGGGAAAGGATGGAGCTGCCTATATCTGCTGCAGAGACTTGGGTGTTCTGGAATCCAGGGGGCGCTCCTGAAGACCTTCATCAGCCACATAAGGTGTGGGCAGCGGCATCCCCACCAGGGACAGGACGAGACTGAACAGGCTGATCCGGAGGGCCAGCTCTCTGCTAGGACGCCCCCTGGACCCAGTGGAGGTACTGAACAGAATGTTGGCCAAGCTGTCTTCAATGCTGGATCACCCGCCCCATGCATGACACACTGGCAGCACGGAGCAGCTCCTTCAGTGACAGGCTGCTGCACCCACGGTGTGTAAAGGAGAGACACCACAGCTTTCTCCTCCCGGCTGCTGTCAGACTCTACAGTGAACCATACCATTCACATACACACATATACACACACATACACACATATACACGCACATACACACACATGCACACACACGCACATACACACACATGCACATACACACACATGCACACGCCAAGGATGGATTAAGTGCAATGGCTTTT
>JAODKN010000107.1:1128783-1140016 GCA_026774425.1 Petrocephalus zakoni
CAGATGGCCAAAGCAACAAACAGGGATCCCAGAGGCACCAGCGTCACAAATTTCAAACTTCGTCACAAACCCACGTATGGCACATGCAACACATACAAACTGGTATGTAAAAAATGTCTTGAATGGAGGTTGGCTTTAAAGTATACATGTGCTCAAGGCAGCGTGACGCCTCTCCTTAGATAATGCAGGCCCACAATGTAGTTTTAGCGTAGTAAGGATCCACGTAGCAAGAGAATTGCTGTTACTCACTGTTGATGACGTTGTGCAGGTAGTGTTACAGCTACATGAAGCCATGGGCACCTGTGAGAGATGACAGCAGCAAGCCTGAGGAGCAAGTGTACTGCATGGCAAGAGTGGTCACTTCATTGGTCGGACTGGCAACTTGTAAAACTAATAATCAAAAAATAAAATGCATCAGCTGGGATTAAAAAAAACGTGGCACTCATCACTGTGAATGTTTAGTAACAGAAGCAAAATGCAGTTGTGTTATAGATCTACGGGAAATTAAAATGCAGGTATAATTTGGCTGTTCTACACGGATTATTCGCTAATTAGCCAATCAGCGACAGCCACTTCACTGTTAACATAACTTAAGTGTGTGGTCTATTTACAGTGGTTGTTGGCCTTGTTATCTATTACCGACGAGTAATGTCCATAAAAATCTGCCCAGTGTTGTATGTGGGTGTGAGCTGAAGCCATTTTATTGTAATAATTTACAAGGCGATTAGTTAATATGTGCATTGAAAACTAAATTCTGCATAATATGTATCGTTTCTTATCTTCCAAGAACACAGGTCGTCAGCAGAGTCGCAAATCGGCCTCTGCGCGGTGTACATGTAAAAGTGCACACTGCTGACGTTTACAGCCCTTGTTTTTGTTGACTCGCTCTCCCAGAGACGCGCGTCAGTGGGGAGTAAGAGCGGAGGGCCGCGCGCCCGCGGGGGGGCCGGCATTCCGCGCATCGCTCCGCCGCAGTCACGTGGGCGGCCGGGGCCCGGTCCCCCTCCGCGCTGGCTTCCGGTGACGTCAGACGGCCGCTGGCCAATCGCGGCCTGCCAAATGAGCGTAAGCGTCAGAGGAAGCGGCTGTGCCGCGGCTCGCTTCGCCTCGCCTCCTCCCGTCGGCCGGAACGCTGCTGCTTTCCCCCGCATTCGCCCTCCTTTCGGCGGCACGCACTCCCCCCGGGCCGGCGCGGAGCCTTCCTTACCGATCCGTCCTTATTCGCGGCGTAGCAGGTAGGTGGCCGGTGACAGCCTGCGGTAGGCCGCGGCGCCTCGGCCTGCCGTGCCCCGCCTCGCCGTTCCTGGGCGCTGGGCGCCGGGGGAGCTCCGGCAGTGGGGGGCTCTGGCTCGCCGGCAGAAATATCACTTGGCTTGAGTGTGTTGTGTTTATTTAAGCCTATTTAAGCCTAACGGTTAATCAGACGGGGTTGGGCGCATTGATTCGCCCGGGAAGCCGTGGCTGAGGCTTCCTGGCACAGTGCTAGTTATTGTAAGTGGCACCAGCCGGTTTCTCTGTGCTGGGTCCTGCTTTTGGTTTTATTTAAGCACCTCCTGAGATGGTGACTGCTGATTATAGGTACGGGAGGGTGGCGGGGATCTCGAAATGGGGACTTATTCATTTGCAACCCCCCCCCCCTCTCGTATTATATGTATTTACCTGTTGGCAGTGGGAAATCTGATCTTGGGAGGCCTGACCTTTTCCTTCAGCAGCCAGGGCCGTTATTATTCATTTAGCCAGCTATGCTTTGTTTGCTGGGGGGTAATTCAGGTGTCAGACTGATGAGACTTGCTGACTTGCTTGAAAGGCACGGTGTACTGGGAGAGGTGTGGCACAGTCCGTACGGATGTAGAGTAAATGCCAAGTAAATTGCATGTCTAAAGATAATGACTCACTGGCTGGCTGCTTGACATAGCTAATATTTGGCTACGTTGGATGTCGTGGTAGGGTGTAGCAGCTTTTGCGCACTTCGCCTAAAATAGTTGCTGAAACTTGTAGGACAGGTTCAGCTGACGTCGTCTCCGTTGCCTTATATTAGGAACTCTTCAGATGGGCTTCAGTAGAGCACTCGCCTTCGTTACTACCTCACCTAGTTGACAGAGCCAGGCTGTCCAAGACAGTCCACAGAAATCCAGTGGTATTAGTTGTTTTTACTAATATGATATGCATATGAGGCATTTTTATCCAAAGCTTCCTTGTGATGTGTAACCTTCTGCGACTTACCGTTCTTTCGTAGGTGTGACCGGCGAATTTTTTCATGGCAACATATCAAGAGTTTATCCTGCAGAATGAGGATCGGGATGGTGTACGCTTCAGCTGGAACCTGTGGCCTTCGAGTCGACTGGAGGCCACCCGGCTGGTGGTCCCAGTCTCATGCCTCTTCACGCCTTTGAAGGAGCGCCCGGACCTGCCTCCCGTCCAGTACGAGCCTGTCCTATGTGGCCGTGCCACATGCAGGGCTGTACTCAACCCCCTCTGGTAGGACCTGCAGTCTTGCTTATTTCTCAGTCTTCAGCTTTTCTTAGTAGGGGTAACACTGGGTGTTTTTTGGTCATTGGCCAATTTCTAGCATGCTTGCCTGTAATTTTAAAAACTGTTCTGTTTGGCTACAATGGATGTTCATAACAACCAACCCTGTTGTTTGGTCTTGAATTTAGTTCTTTTTGTCTCCTATTTGTAGTCAAGTTGACTTCAGGGCTAAGATCTGGGCATGCAACTTCTGCTTCCAGAGAAACCCTGTGAGTATTTCCGCATCTGTTGATCTGTAACTAATACCCAGAATGGATTGAGCTCTTACCAGCCTCGTGTTTTATCTTTCAGTTTCCACCTACGTATGCAGGCATCTCGGATGTGAATCAGCCCGCAGAGCTTATGCCTCAGTTCTCCACCATTGAGTACATAGTTCAGGTGAATATGCACATACCTCTTTTTTGAGAATGCTGCTAAGGGAGTCCCGTGACATACTTGTGCTGGTCATATGCAGGATCCTCTCTTTGACATAACTGTAAACGTGACTCGCTTTTCCGTGTCCCGCAGCGAGGGCCTCCAACACCCTTGATCTTCCTCTATGTCGTGGATATCTGTCTGGAAGAGGAGGACCTGCAGGCACTGAAGGAGTCGCTGCAGATGTCTCTCAGCCTGCTGCCCCCCAACGCACTGGTGGGCCTCATCACCTTTGGCCGCATGGTGCAGGTTCACGAGCTCAGCTGCGAGGGCATTGCCAAGAGCTACGTCTTCAGGGGCACCAAGGACCTTTCCGCCAAGCAGATCCAGGTGAGCAGTTTTGCTTTGGACCTTTTTGATTTGCTGAATTGGCTTTGGTGACATTCATACTGCAGCCAGGACGGGTTTTTGAGTAGATTCTGCTAGATCTGATCTAATTATAATAATGCACACTAAGATTGTCAAGGTAACTGGAGGGAAAACTGGGTTAAATAAAAAAGGCTCTGTTAATTAGGTCACTGTGCTCCAGAATATATAGATTCCAGAGACAATTATCCATTCTTAATTTTCATGCCTGATTTTTGTTTCACCTGCAGGAAATGCTGGGTCTGATCAAACCAGCGGCAGCAGGGTCCCACGGCCACCCGGCGCCCCCTCAGGATGCACATACTAGCTGCAGGTATGACGCGGGGCATGTTTTTACAGTCTGCCTTCTTGTGTATAGTATGGGGGTTAGATATGCATGAATACAGTGTCAGTGGGTACTGCTCGGTAGTTCTGCGTTTATTTTTAGAAAACTCTGGGTGCAGCTTTTCCAGTATTTATCAGTTTTCCTAGTAACATACCAAGGGAATTTTCTGTTTTGAGTTGAGTCTCTCCCTACCTTTTCCTGCACAGATTCCTCCAACCTGTACAGAAGGTGGACATGAACCTGACAGACCTTCTTGGGGAGCTGCAGCGGGACCCCTGGCCCGTGGCTCAGGGCAAGAGGCCGCTGCGATCCACCGGCATTGCCCTCTCTATTGCCGTGGGGCTGCTGGAGGTACGCTGATAATACCTGCTAGATCAGGCCCGTAGACACTGGCAATAGATCCCACGATTGAACCTTGAGGTTTAAGATCCAATGATGTGATTCTATGCCAGGAAATTAGCTGTATTATTACCCCATTAAGCAGAGCTTTATTCCCATCAACAGGGCACCTTCCCCAACACAGGGGCCCGTGTGATGCTTTTCACAGGGGGCCCCCCTACGCAGGGCCCCGGGATGGTAGTGGGAGACGAGCTGAAAACCCCCATCCGCTCCTGGCACGATATCCAGAAGGACAACGCCCGCCACCTGAAGAAAGCCACCAAGGTCTGTTATGGTGCCCCTGGGCCTGATCGCATACGTGTTCTTCAGATATAATGCGCTCCTGCATGAGTGTAACACTCTGCGATCCACAGTACTACGAAGCCCTGGCGAACCGTGCGGCCGTGAACGGACACTGCATCGATATCTACGCTTGCTCTCTTGACCAGACGGGCCTTCTAGAGATGAAGTGCTGTTCCAATCTCACTGGGTGAGTCCCGTCTGCACCTTCCTAGTTCCAGGTGCCCAATACTTGTATGTGAGGGGGGTGTTTGATTTTGTTTCATTTACTTGATTGACCTTATGGTACATTGTATGACACATTCACCCTGTCTGTCCTCTTGTCTTAGGGGGCACGTTGTAATGGGAGACTCCTTCAACACCTCGCTTTTCAAACAGACCTTCCAGCGGGTCTTCAGCAAGGATTACAACCACGAGTTCCGCATGGCCTTCGGAGCCACCATGGAAGTGAAGGTAGGGGCAGCTGTAATCGTCATTCTCAACGGTGACGGGTTCCCTTGGCGATGGACCACCTCGCAGTTCAGTTCCTTTTATTTAAAGGCTACATGTGCGTCTTTCTCCTTCCCAGACTTCCAGGGAGCTGAAGGTCTCTGGTGCCATCGGTCCCTGTGTCTCACTCAACAGCAAAGGTTCTTCTGTGTCAGAGAATGTAAGTTTCTTGTCATCTTTTATGTACTTGATATGCAAACGGGCAAAATACAACAAAGCTGGTGTAGGCGTCTGAATGGTGACTTAGTCCCTGGTTTGCAGGAAATGGGCATTGGTGGCACCAGCCAGTGGAAGATCTGTGGCATGAACCCCTCCACCACGTTGGCTCTCTACTTTGAGGTTGTGAATCAGGTAGGAGCGGTTGCTCGTTATGAACGCTTGAGCGGCTGGCTTCGGGCACCTCCGAAATGCAGCACCTCACTCTTCGGTCCCCCGTTCCAGCACAACGCTCCGATTCCTCAGGGGGGTAGAGGAGCCATTCAGTTCGTCACTCAGTACCAGCACTCCAACACACAGAGGAGGATCCGCGTCACCACCATCGCCAGAAAGTGAGTGTCTCAGAAGCCACACGTCATGAGTCGCTTGAGCGGGGGTTTAACAGGCTCTGCATCTCTTACCAAGCTGCCTCCTGCCCATTCCTGCCTGTGCTTCGTGTCGAATGACATTTCTCCCGCTTTGTTTGCGTACAGCTGGGCAGATGCGCAGTCGCAGATTCAGCACATCGAGGCGTCGTTCGACCAGGAGGCATCCGCGGTGCTGATGGCCCGGCTGGGCGTGTTCCGCGCGGAGTCCGAGGAAGGACCGGACGTGCTGCGCTGGCTGGACAGACAGCTGATCCGCCTGGTGAGCACTCCTGCAGGCACAGAACTCTGTAGGAAGTCCACTGGGCTGGCACTAGGACCAGCCACCTCGACGGAACTTAAGATTAAACCACGTCTCGGTCAGCAAAACCATCAACCAGCTGGGAAACGCCTGTCCAAAACACTAAATGCTGAAATGTTCTTTTTAAACAGTGCCAGAAGTTTGGACAGTTCAACAAGGACGACCCCACCTCCTTCCGGCTTTCAGAGTCCCTCTCCCTGTACCCGCAGGTACCTGCTGCTTACAAATGCCTCAGTCAAATTCTGAGTTTTCAGAGTGAATGAACTCTGCATCTGACTGTGTCCCCTCTTCTGCTTTCTTTCAGTTCATGTTTCATTTGCGGAGGTCGCCGTTCCTCCAGGTGTTTAACAACAGCCCCGACGAGTCGTCCTACTACAGGCACCACTTCATGAGGCAGGACCTGACGCAGTCTCTGATCATGATCCAGCCCATTCTCTATTCCTACTCCTTCTACGGACCACCTGAGGTGAGCTTTCCGCCGCACGTTTCTGATTATTCCACTGCTGGTTGGGCACAAACTCCGCAGTGTCACCCTGGCAACGTGGCCTGATGATGTTTTGTTTCTTAGCCGGTGCTCCTGGACAGCAGCAGTATCCTGGCAGACCGTATACTGCTGATGGACACCTTTTTCCAGCTTGTCATCTACCATGGCGAGGTACTATTCAGTAACACACCGATGTTTGGTTGCCTTGACCTCTGTTATGTTGTCTGTTAAATCTTTTGCAGTATTTCTGGCGCTTACTTGGTCATGTGACTTCTTTCCACGCAGACCATCGCTCAGTGGCGCAAAGCTGGCTACCAGGACATGCCCGAGTATGAGAACTTCAAGCAGCTGCTGCAGGCTCCCCTAGATGACGCCCAGGAGATCTTGCAGGCGCGTTTCCCCATGCCTCGCTACATCGACACCGAGCATGGCGGATCCCAGGCCCGGTTCCTGCTGTCAAAGGTCAACCCATCCCAGACTCACAACAACCTCTACGCCTGGGGCCAAGTAAGTCGATCACATGTGTCCTTCTCCTGGAGGGTGCACTCCAGGGGCCAATTAGCTTACATCTTGGGCTAGTGCCTCTATGGCTCCGCCCCTGCTTCTCAGGTAGTCTATCCGGAGACCTGATGTTCCTCTCATTAGCAGGAGTCTGGAGCACCCATTCTCACGGATGATGTCAGCCTTCAAGTGTTCATGGATCACCTGAAGAAGTTGGCTGTGTCCAGTGCAGCATAATACCAAACTGAAGGGGTAATGGACGGGAGGAGCAGTCTTCCACTCACTTGGATACATTGACATTTCAAATCCTTAATGCTTTACAGTGTTGACTAGACTTTTTTCTATGACCTCTGCCATAAAACAAGTTGTATCAATATAACTTGTGGGAATGATTAACTTTTAAAGGACTATACTTTTAACATTCCACTATAGCCTTTAGATGTATAATTTCTTATATCTTTGTTCAAAGACAATTTGAGCAGTTGGCTTTTGGCATTTTGTTATGCTAAAATTAATGTATGTGGGCAGAAACTGATTGTCATTTCTCTGTGGTATTTTATGAAAGAGAATGAATGAATGGTTTAAATGTAGGAACACCAGTGTTGCTGTGTCTTTCAAAAAATCTGTTTGAAATTATTGTATGTTTAATACTTTTTTTGTGTTAATACTATAAAGGTTATGATCTCTCAGATTTTACCTTAAATGTCCTATTTAAATAATGCTATGGATTAAAAAGTATAGTAACTGCTAATGTCTCTTCACTTTTCATTATGATAAAACATACATATAATACCTGTTGCTGTATGAGCAGGTGTGCAGGTCAGCTCACACCAGTGGCTATACGGCCTGAGGCTTGTTGGTATCCCCGTCCAGACAGGTAGTGATTTCACTAGAGTAGCAGAGAGTAGTGTAGAGTAGTGAGGGTAGTGATCGAGGCTTCTAATCAATGTCTCTGAGAAGGTAATGTCGAATTAAATGTGCCGTGCCTTCAGGTTTTATCTCCATAATGTTTTCCGTGTCTCAATACATATGCAGCTTATGCGCTACTTACGACGGCTCGCACACATATAGATATATTGAATTAAGTAAAAGCAGGTAAACGGGAGGTATTAATACCCCATCAGCACTACGTACTATGGTTCCGCGTTAGAGTACGGTATCGTACGGCAGCGCACCATCCCAGTACACCAGCTGTCTGTCGGAAGTCTGGGGCATTCTGATAGGCTAGAACTGTACGCCCACGTGCTCCAGCTGACCAATGAGAAGGAGTGTTATTATATTCAAGATGGCAGCTCCCGTCAGTGATGCGGAATGAAGTCGGTCGCGACGCCCTTTGCTTTTAGTGCTTTAATTGAAGTGACGAATTAAAAACTGGTTCCCTAGTGGCATCTGTGATATATTAAGTAATATGAAACTGCAAGACCTGACGAGGTGGAACGCCCGGGTGTCGCTGGTGTACGCCGTAGGCATTTGGACCATGTTTGGCACTTACGCCTATTACCATACGTATGTGTGGCCACGTAAAAAGGACGAGCTTCAAATCTCCAATGGTAAGTATAAGTTCGCTACAGTTTATTTTTGGAGAAGTACTGCATTATATAAGTTTTATATTAATATTTCGTTACGGGTTAACCTCCGCAGTACCACACAAGCAGTCTAGCTTACCCTTCCAGTTGCACTAGATTCCAGTCTGACTTTAATTTACATATCTTCACGTACCGTTTGGTGTGTTGTGATGCGTTGTCTAAACTGTCAAAAATGTATTGCGTTTACAGAAATGGCTGCGTGTGAGGAGGAAATGAAGGATTGTGCAACAGAATATGATGCAGTAACAGAGGACAAGAAATCAAAAGAATCATTCGTTAGAAGCACGATTGTTTACCGGGAAAATTTTACTCCTTACTCTACAAGAGCCATCCGTTTTCTAAAATCATTAGTTGGAGGTGGAACAAATGCACCAGAAAGCCAAACGGATGAAAAGTGACTTAGCACATGCGTTGATATTTACCGGATCCCCTACATGGACACCATAAGCTGCAACTTGGAGATCACAGAGAGTGCTTGCTGAAGGTGGAATCACCACCATTGAACCAGCCCAATATGATCTGTGTTTTAGAGACCTTTTATGCTTTGCGGCTTAGCCTGTCTAGATCATTGGTCACAGGAGGTTGGGAATGTACAAAGATGGGTTTGAGATCTAAATTTAATTGGCCATTCAGTTCAGTAAGAATGTTTTTTGAACAAGATAACATTCTGTAGTTATATAAAGGTTGTAATATAAAGGTGTTTATAATTCCTTTAACAACTTTAGTTGCTGTAATACAACGAGAAACTTTAAAATTGAATTTGTGCGCATGGTGTTTACATGACAGTGCTCTACAAAAATCATGTATTTCATATTTATCAGACATTTAAAAGCAACACATTTTTGAGAAAGCGGGGTCAGACAGTTCCTAGGACAGTCGGGGATTAAGGGGCTTGATCAAGAGCCCAATGGTGAAATCATTTTGTCAACCACAGGATTCCATCTGACGACCTTCCAGCCACACTGAGCCACACATCATATCCCAGGCAAGGGCAGCTGCTGGCTTGGAATCAGTCTCAGGAAGCAGAGGGCACAAGGCAGGACACACCCTGAACAGGATACCTGTCCATCCCATGACACGCAATCACACCCGAAGGGAATTTTGGAAACTCTAGGTCACATTGGGGTGCAGATGTACAGCCGCTGGGAGGGACACCCACACAGACAGCAGTCACACCCACATTCCTGTGGATGAGGCCATAGTAATATGAAAGTGTTAGCACGTTGTTATTGTTTTCAGTAGTGAAAAGAATCAAGTTCATAAAAACTAGCTCACACATTTACATGACATGGTAACAAAGAATATCTTGCTCCCATTAATTTTCATCTTTCAGTCTCTCGTCCCATACAAGTTTGCAGGTGGCCTCTTTCAAATGTAATGCAAATTTGTTTAAACTAGTATGTGTGAATCGTCATATTATGGGTCTAACATCCTTATATACTCCTAATTCTTGTGAAACGATTCGTGTGTGTATACATGCATTTTAACAATGTCTGATAAAAACGAAAGAAAGCTACAATCATTCTAATACAAAACAGCAAGTAAAGGATGGAAGCCGGAGAGTGACCTAGAAATAATATGTGTGATAGTCTCTGCTTCTTGTAAAATGTGAATATGCTGGTAGAACTGCATATACAGATTCAGAGGCATACTTGGCATTTTCTCACAGAGAGGAATGTTATCTCATTAGATAGTTATATAAATAGTTGCATGTTGATACTTGGTATTCAGCTGTCTGTTCTTGTTAAATGCTTACACAATCTTAAACCTGTCGCGGAACAGAAGGGAATAAGAGGGAAGTATAATAAGTTTGGGACTCATATACATTCAAAGAACTGATGTGTGCGCTTGGATCAAAACCACGTGGCATGGGCAGCATATACAGCTCCACACTTACCAGAGATAAACCGGAAGTGTGAGGTGACCACATGAGCCTTAAAGCCCCACATTGTCCAGTATCACCTATATATTACGCATTCTGTGCCTCTAAATCACAATGTACAATACAGATAGCTGGGTGGGCAGACCAGGAAAAAATGCATTCTTTACAAAATATGACTAAACTATAGAAAAGTACATAAAAATATTAGCATCACACACACAAGTAACATAATGAAATAATATTCATACGTCAATCTTCCAGCTGCGTATTATTGCCAAGGTCGCGGAGGTGAGATCAGATATGTTTATCTTTCCATTGCATATTTTTTTGACACTGATTAGTTAGAAAAGCATGCACTTCCTTTCAGTCACCGGTCAGAAATTTCCGATGCATGTGAATGTATATCCCCCGCGCTGTGGTGCTTTGCATGCCAGTGAATAGGTGTGCGGCGCGCGTGCGTGCAGCCGGCACGGGCACCGGCGTCATGGCAGCGGGCGTGTGCGCATGCGCGCAGCGGTACCGGCGTGTGGCAGCGGGCGTGTGCGCATGCGCGCAGCCGGCACCGGCGCCATGGCGGCGGGCGTGCGCAGCACTCGGGGGAGTGTCTATTCCGGCTGCCCGCAGAGCGCCGCCGCGGCCAGCAGCGCCGTAATCCGTAGCCTGCTGTCGTGTGGGTGAGAAGGACGGTTCAGTACCCCGGTGATGAAAGCCATCATTCAGAGGGTGTCGCGGGCGAGCGTGACAGGTTGGTATCGCACTTCCCTGCCTGTTCGCGTGTGCGGCTCCGGAGGCTCCGGGGTGAAGGCTCGTCCTGCGCGATCGGCAGCCGGGGCCGCTGCACGGCCGGCTTTCCCTTACCGGCGCTCCGGCAGCCGGGGCCGCTGCCCCGCAGTTAGGAGCCTAGAGCATGCATGTCAGTGTCAGTGTCAGGAGCGCACTTTCATGCCCGGTGCCGGTAATACCGGGCCAGACCGGGTGCCGGTAAATACCGGGCCAGACCGGGTGCCGGTAATACCGGGACAGGCCGGGTGCCGGTAATACCGGGACAGGCCGGGTGCCCAGCCGGATGGCAGTACCGCGTGTGCTGGTTTGTCGCA
>JAODKN010000107.1:1167759-1180042 GCA_026774425.1 Petrocephalus zakoni
CCTCAGTGGCCGATCTGTCGCACCTCGCTGGCAGCACGTTCGGGATTAAGTGGCAAAGCCCTGTTGTAGCTGTGCCTTTTAATTAAAGGGCACTAATAGTCTTGCTTAGGGGCTGGTGCCGGTAACTGTTACGTACCCGCTTGGAAGTAGCGTCCTAAGCTTTTTGGGTTCTTTCCACCTACGTAAACGTTTCGAAAGACTTGATTTTCATATTTCATGCATATTTAAATTAGGCAAATGTGCGCGTTAAATAACGGTCTGGAATGGCGTGAGAAGGAGCAGCCTGGCGTGTGCTATAGGCGCGCTGGCCGGGTCCCGTACCGTGCGGAGCGCGTAACGGGAGCGCGTCTGTCCGCTGGCGGAGCGCGGAACGGGAGTGCGTCTGTCCGCTGGCGGAGCGCGTAACGGGAGCGCGTCTTCCGAAGACTGGCCGGCCGCTCCGGCGGCGCTTTGCTCCGCGGGAACTCATTTGGAGCCGATTTTCGCAAACCTATGACTCATAGGTAAACAGCCACAACTGGTTCTCTAGGGGACTTGCACAGGACTATCTTCCAATAATAATAATAATAATAATAATAATAAACAATATCAATAATCCAACACTTAGGGTTTGAGAAGAACCTGTAACAGTCAATCATCCAGGCATAATACTATTAAAATCTCTACACTCGGTTTACTTAGACCAATCTAAGCGAAATCCTGTGGTAAATTAACATCAGCTAGCTAATTACTGTTATCACTTTTGTTGTCTCAGTCTTTCTTTAAACCCTGTTACTTTAGTATAGAAGTAAAGAAACCTCAAAAGAAACTTGGTTTGGTTTCGGGTAAACATTTGGTTTATTAAAATTTTCTGAGTGTGAAATCTTATCTAAATGTACTCTTATGACACATAGACAAACAGGATGAACACTATGAATCTTCTTTATATCTTTGAAAAATGTCTAAAGCAACGTGGAGCAGAATTTCCCCAAAGCAAGACTCCCGATGGCAGGAAAGGCAAAGCTGGCCAGATGTGAATGTTGGTGTTTACAGGAATTTGTACAGTACAGACAGCTTCTACCTTCTCTACTCGCGTTTCTATTCCCTGTTAACCAGTCGACAGATAAAATGACCAGTAACACGTGACTGGTTTGGAAATGCCCCAGGATTGTACTTTCTAGCAGTTTGGATTAAATCTCATGACTGGTTGGTTATGGACGGCCACATGAAAATGTAAATGTATACAGAACATGGCTGTGAATGATCAGTAAGTCCTATTATGTAACTGCCTGCTCATTTTTTGCAAATTTTATGGAATGGTTAAAGAAAGAAAGTCAGTTACATTTTAGGCAGAAAAAAGTATATACAGCACAAAATGAATTAAGAAAGTTCTGATTTTTATTCAGTCCCTGCTGCTAGCGGGCCAAGGATGTGCATTTGTTCTGTATTTGAAGGAGATTTGGATGCTTCTGTCATGGTACCAAGCTCGCTTGACTTCACATGCTTAAAATATTTGCAGTCGTTTGCAGAAACATGATTTTTAAGACCACATGCTGTTTGAAAGCTGGTCAAACCAAAACTGTAAATAAATCCCAAGGCCTACTTTTGGGGCCAAAATGGGATGGGGCCCCTTTGGGTGGACTGTCAGGGGAACAGGTCACAGATCCATGCACATCTATGGGGGGGGGGGGAGTCTGAAAGAGGTCTATGGTTCCTAGAACCTGCGATGAGGACGAGTAAAACAGGTGAAGAGCTTTTAGTCCGTCTCATGCTGAGAAGTAATGCATCTCTCTTGTCTTGCCCCTGGCTGAGGTAAATATACCCTGCTGTGAGGTGGAAGGCCATTGATGGGCTTTCGTAACAGTGTTCCCCCCGCGGCAGGCCCTGTGATGTCGATGCCTTGACTCTCTGCCCTCTGTAGTGCAGTAGAGCATGGAAGAAAGCTCAGTAGGGAACATCTGAGGTATCTCCACAGCTTTAGCCGCTGAACCTCAGTGGTCTGGTTCTCTGTGGTTAAGACGCCCCCTGCAGTGCTCTGGAACCTCTTCTCAGGTTTGCACCGGTCTGTTAAGTAAAGTGTGACGCTGACCAAAATGAACGCACACCTTTTAGATTGTGTTAGCGTCATTGCACCTAACAGGTACGTGTATAACGTAGAGCAATGTTTCCCAGTCCGGTCCTTGGAGATGCACAGACAGTCCATGTTTTTGCTCCCTCCCAGCTCCTGCAAAAACCTGGACTGTCTGAGGGTCTCCAAGGACCGGACTGGAAAACACTGACATGGAGATGTGTGTATCTGTGGCAACCTTAACTTGTGAATGTTTAAAGACATTATTATTATTACAAATACATGTTTTATTTGCCTAACTGTGGTTTGTGAAACTTTACTGTGCTACGTTTAATGCTAAGTTTTAATGTTAAGTTTTGTCGGCGTGTTTAAAGGAGATGGTTATTAGTCTTGGTAGGGTAAAAACATACCATTACGTGTGCAGTTAGCCCTCCTGCCTGTTAACATGTGAAATCGATTGTTTCAATGGTATAATTAGATAGGGAGATGTTCTAGATGTCTCTTATAAAGGTAAAAACGTATTGCAATACGTAATTATGCTGTACTTTTATATCACGACGTTCATTGACCTGCTATGTACATATGGCAAAAAAACGTACAAAATTAGGCTCCAAACTGCAGCTCATTTTCTGAAATGGGGGAGGGGGTCTTTCTTGTGAAATCCTCAGAAAACAGACAGACTTTGTCTTTATTTACCAAGCTATTCCAACATCCAAAAACCCATGTCAGACTTGTGCTTAGTGAGCTAGAGTATGCAGCAGAATTGTCTTTGAGATGCATTGCGCTCCTTTACATATTTATTTCACTTGCTCAGTAAGTCTAGGGTAAAACAGACAGTTTAAGTCCAGTTATAGCAACACTGTAGGGCACAATACATGTTGAATTTAGAATTTTGTTGCAATATATGACATTACAGCATCCCTGTAGACTTAAAATTGTTTTCGAACACCTAGGCGTTTGCATTAAAAACATGTCCAGATATCTCCCCAAGTACATTTTCAAAATTAATTTTACTACCTTTACAGTAGTTAAAACACAGCCCTGGTGTTAATGTCATTTTAATTTGTCGAGATAATTAAAATGGTTGCATAGTCAGCTGGGATGACTCCAGGTCTGTTTCCCACACTGATGTTAATGATCAAATCGGATCCCCATTCGATTTGCCTTTACCGACACGCTGTCCCCTGGGCACGGAACGCTGGCGGATTCTGCCGGGAGCAGTAACGTGGGTCTCGGTGGTCTGCGATCCCACCCCGCCCAGGCAGAGCTGTCTTACTACTGATGTGCTTGCAAGTAGACGGCTGAGCGTCGTCTGGGGAGGTCCTGAGCTCTTAGGCGCTCCGAGGGTGCCGATCGCCGGCCAAAGCGGGTCCCGGAAACCCCATAACCGCACAAGGAGTGCGATTTTTAACGTGCTCATTTATTTACGGTATGCGGACTTATTTATAGGCCCAAGCATTTCCAGGCGTGCCTGCGAGACACAGTCGCGTTTATCTATTTATGAATGCATATGTTTTTCATATCGTCACTTTTGTTCGTTTAACTGCAGGATAATTGGTTTTATTTAATTGGATCAGGTGGCTGACATGTTATAACTGCGCTGGAATTAACGGTCGCCACGTTTTCACGTGGTTCTGCACTCAGGTGGATCTTGATTAAAATCTAAAAACATTCTGGGCAGCACTTTCTTTGGGAAACCCCCAAACGGTGTGGCTACGGCGGTCTGTACTCACTGTAACCCCCATCATCAGCAGTGAGTAGCCGTCCTGCTGAAACGCACCTTAGATGCTGCATGTCCAGGAGCCGGGTGTCGCTGAAGACGCAATGTACTGTCGCGCATGTTTTTAATGTTTCCTTTTTTACTATGTTAAAATGTCAGCTTCATGTGAACGGTACTGTTCTGGCTGGAATACCCCCTTATCAGTTTTTGCTGACTGACTGTTTCATACTCTGCACTCTCAACCCACATATGGAAAAAAGTTTTAATCTTAAAAATAAATTTCTCTCAGTAGGGCCATCTTGCGTTAACAGTCCACATTCCGTTATTCATTAAGTAATTTTTTTGTTATTTAGTGATTCAGTCACAAATGATGCTTGGGTACCTGTTAGTTACTGCTCCTACCGCAAGTGCCCCTGTATATTTACTTGGCCTAACTTCCCTACGCACCTGTACTGGCAGCAAAGACAAAGTGTGTTATTAAGCGCCGCTCGGAAGACAGATGCGAGCTTTAAATATAACGCGGTGACATTATGGGGTCAGGCTGCTTAGTACTGCTGGCACCTCTGGAGCGGCGCCCCTAGCGGCGGTCGGTGGGACTGCCGGAGCGGAGCGGGGGCCGCATTCCGAGCGGCGAAACGCCCCCAGGCCCCCGAGGTCGCATCGGTGTCAGGCTCCCGTGAAAGGCGCATTGTCCGCTGGCGAAGCAGTTCATGGCTGCCATACTCCCTCAGAGCGTCTCATGCCTCGCCACTTATACAGTAACCCTGAGTAAATCGCGGGGTCGTTATTGGAGAGATTTTTAACAGAAAGTCCCCGTGACGCACACATGAAGTACTCCTCCATTAAAATTTTTATTTCCAAAAAAAAATATCGCTCTAGAAATACTAGTGCAATATATCGCATACAGATTGCATAATAAATAATAAATATTTTTCTATTTAACATAAGCTTACATGTGTCACGAAGTGTCACTTTTTTGTCATTTGCAAGTATGGGTATATTAGTATGCTTCGTTTCACATATATGCCATCTTGAACTCCGTTGAGCAGAGGTGGGTAATCTAGGTCCAAAGAGTAAAAATCCAGACAGGGTTTTGTTTCAACCAACTAGCACTCTGTGACTGAGACTCTTAATACTCAACTTGTTGGTTGAAACAAAATCCCGGTCTGGATTTTTACTCTTTGGACCTAGATTACCCACCTCTGCCATTGAGACATTCATGGATACACTTGAGAGTGAAACTTCTGTCTGTCTGAGCACAGGGTCAGGTCATTTATCTGGCATCCGTGGAGCATTTTGGGGGGGTTTCAGGGCTTGCACAAGGGCCTACCCCACTGAGCCGAACACAATCCATGTTTTGCATTACATGTTTCTTCAATGGTCTGAGGAGAGATGTGTTTACAGTCACAGCAGTAAAGTATAGTAAAGTACCTCTTCTTCCTAGATGTCTCATCCCAGTCAGGTTACAGTTACGGCAGAGAACCCAGCGCACTTAGCTGTAGATCTACCTCAGTGGGACAGCAGCCTGGAAAATGAATACATTTGGCAAAATAAGGAAGACTCATGTGCTATTACCATGTGTTTATCCCGGTACAAGTGTGAACCCTAATTTCCGCACTTACGCCACATCTCCATAGTAACCATAGAACACTCAGCATGTTCATTCTGACTTAGTGACTTCTCAATGCATCCCCATGTCCCCGAGAAAGAACAGTGTTTACAGCTGGTCTCTGTTTAACGGAAGAGCCTTTGTGTTATCATTTAATGTAGTATTAAAGGCTGTAAGGCAGTGCTGTGATTCACTGGGTAGGACTCCTGCCTCATACCCCCAGGCCTGGGGGCTGGAATCCTTCCTCAGATCTGGGTGTGTGGAGTTTGGATGTTCTTCCCGTGCCAGTTTCCTCCTGCCATCCAAAGACTTGCAGTCAGGCTCATTGGTATCTCCAAGCGTCTGTGCCCAGCAATAGGCTAGCATCCGACCTGGGTGGGACCCCAGCCCTGTGCCCCTCGCTGCCTGGGATAAGCTCCAAGCCCCCTGTCACCCTGACCCACATAAGCAGCTGGAAGATGGATTAAATGCTGTAACAGCATAATCTGTCCAGTTGCTAATGCCCCTTCAAAAAGAACCGGTCGAAATATAGCCATGGTTCTGGAAGGAAAAAAAACAATTAATTTTCTATTGCCTGTTTATGGGAATTTTAATTGCGTGTCGAAATTGCATCGCGTGACAACACTTTGTCGCGTCAAGAACGGAATTTCAGACACATTCGAAGCCGCCCATTTACCGGCTTGTTAAGTGCGTTGTGCGCGTCTTAATTTGTGGAAGCTTACAGACTTCAGGCAGTCCTGAACAAATGGACTTGATGCGTGTGTGTGTCTTATTGGGAAATAGCCTCTTACGCACAAACCAATTTTCTCGACTTTCAAGCTCCTTGTATTCTGTTTATGCATATTGTTGTGTTTAATAGTCGTGACTTCTCATTGATGGCGTTTGATTACGAAGGCCAGTGCTGTTTTATGCTTAGCCCCCCGTGAGTTCTCAGCGTTATTGTCCTGGGCTGTCAGGTTCAGAAACACATCCAGACAAAAAGAGGGTCTTCATCAGAAGCCAGAGGACACCGTCCCTCATGTAGGAGCCTGGTGTGGGTAGACAGGCACAAAAGAGACAGTGTGTTTTAATGCCAGTCTCAGTGGCCCTGCGGTTAGCTCCACAGATCTTAGCTTTGTAGAGAAAGTGGACACACTGCACCAGTTATCGGTGTTTTAAATCCGGGACCTGGCAGTTTCTGATCTAGAAAACAAATAGCTATGCTAATGATTCGGTCATAGAGTAAATAATGAGAGAGATGGAATTCTAAATAAGAAAACAATTCTAGATAGATAAGAAGCACAGTCACAAGGCAGGGCAGACAGTGGGGCTTTATGAATGGGGAAAAGTGAAGAATGGAGGAGGAAATTTATTCTTGCACTGAGCAAGCAGAAAGGGAGATGGAGATGTCAGTTTAGTGACATTTTGTGAGTTGTTTTTATTGTTTGTGGAACTTGTCCACTGTAATTATTCCCATTAGAGGACAGAGTCCAGACAGCAGTGCTTTCGTAGACTAGATAAGATCCCAGTGAGGTGGTGCAGACTCAGTTGAGAGAGCTGTGTGAATGATCAGGCTCTGGGGGAGGAAACCCCACCTCAATTTCAGACTCTCATGCTGATCTCCGTTACTGTCACCTATAAGATCACATTGCTTAGCTGTGCAAAATTTTGTTTGTGTTGTGGACTTCATGGTCTCCATAAACGTACGAATGCTGATGTTGGCCTTGGACTGAAACGTCTTGGTGCATGATGGATCCATCGAGTTTGGGGATTTTAGTGGGAAAGACGAAAGATCACAGCATGAGGTGTCTTACTAACTCCAGATAGATCTCTGAGCTTGAAAGTAGACCTGGATGATGAGTCCGGTTTAGTAGAAAAGCCATCATCACAGAGACACTGTTTAAGGGACGCTGCATCATTTGATGAAGGCGTGACTCTGTTCCACAGGTTTTATCGTGTCTGGTCACGCTGCTGAAGAGCGCCACCTATGGGGGAGGCGAAGGCTACTGCAGGAGCTGGACAGCAATGTCACGGAGGAGCAGGAGCACCCCAAAAACTGCACAGAGCCAGGTAGGTGAGCAGCGTCCTGTCCACTGCTCAGGGGCGGCCTTGTACCGCGGTAATCTCACCACGCTCTAAACGAGAGGCCTGCCTGGGGTTCGTGGTGATTTTTATTGGGGGTTTTGGAAAGAAAAGCATCAAAATCTCACCCGAGCAGAGTCTATATTGGCGTCGGGTTCGAGATGCCACTGTGATTAGGTACTCGCAGATGCCGGGTCAAAAAGCTGGTCAATCTCCCACTCCCCGAGAGTCGACCTGGAAGTGGGCCTGCAGGTCCAGCGTGGGGTAAGACGCTGGACCCCAACCCTCCCGGCTCCTCGGTTAGCTGCTCTGTTTTGCCGTCTGTAGGCGTGTGCTGACACGGGTTCGGCTGCTGTTGCCGGGATACAAACCGTGACCAGATGGCACAGCACAGCGGTGTGGGTTTGCACAGGTGGTCCTGCAGTCAGAGAAACACTGTTGTACATGTACCTCGGCTCCTTAAGACTGTTGCTCAGGAAGAGTGTAAAGTTCCTGTCCATCTGTACATCTCACAGGCATTGATGAAGGACCCAAGTCATTCCAGGTACACGGTTTATCTTCACTAGGACTTCCTCAGCCGCTTCAAACATGCTCATTCTCTTCAGTAAGCTGGTCTACACCTTTCCTAGCAGTTCTACCTTTGTCACACTCTCCACGGCTCCCAAAGGTGTCTTCTCCTCTACCACAAGCAAACAGAGACGCCTTATTCAGCCAGTGCCTCCAACCTGGTGTACAACTGCCCTCCCGAGCGATCGCTTTTGGCATTATTGCATCGTCTGGAACACGGGCCAATGGCACCAGAGCTGGATCGAGCTCTGCCTTCCCTTCAGATACGCTATTTCATGCCTTTACTCCCCTCCCTTCTTTTGAAGTTACTGTACAGTTCCCGCAAGACAACATCACTGCTGTCTAAAGGACTCACAGATAAGGGGTGAACATGTGAATGGCCAAGGTAGGGTGCTGATGCTGAATCAGCATTGTAGCTACTGTGTGATTTATTGTAAGCTTTTGATTGTATCTGGGCTGCTGTTTGACACACTGGGCCGAATGCCCCTTGAGATGTATATATGCACATATATGTATATATGTGGAGCAGTGTTTCCCTTGGTATTAGTGAGAGGTCTTCCTTCAATACTGTGTATTTGTGATGCTTTTAAATTAAATTAATTTTCACACTCTGTGACATTTAATGTGGCATGAGTTAGCGCCACATTGTATTTCCCTGTGGATGGGAGAGAGCCTGTGTTTGGGTGACGGTGCGAGAGGACGGTGGAGAGTGACGGAAATAGGAGTGCAGCCTCACAGGAGAGCGGAATGGGTGTGGTGTCTCGGGGGCGGGGGGTCTAGGGACTGTGAGATGAAATTCAAGTCTGTGCTGTATTTTCTGCAACTCGTCACATGATGAGATAAGATAAGATAACTCTTTATTGTCATTGCACGGCCATACTTTGTACAACAGTTCAACGAAATTAGGATACTGTCCCATGTCGGTACTAAACCCCACACAACTGTGTGAGAGTATAAATAGTGTGAAAAATAAATAAATATAAATTTTTTATTGATATTTATTTTTATTATTACGGACCTGCTATCGTACTTCTAAAAAGTGACCAGCTGTTTGTACCTCGTGACATGTACACCAGCTTTTTATGAGACTTCATGGTGGATGCTGGGGGGGACAGAGGAGGCTGATGGCTCTATGTGATGTGGCCCTGGAAGCCACGCTGCGGCCCCAGACCCCTGATGCTTATCCTGCATGCACCCATCCCAGATTATAGGCAACCTGTTCTATCTTAGCATTCAATTTTTTGGTCACCTCTACAAGAAGTATTACGGCAGCAAGGTATAATCGTCCTTATTGTGAGCCTCTGAAATTTTGCTTGTATTTCTCATACAGCCCAGGTGACTCGGGAAATCCATCCAAAGGGTAAATGTCTCTTGTTCCGTTTGATGCATTCGGGGAAGTAAAAATCAAAACACGCCATCGTACCTGCTTTGCGTTCGTTCCTAAACCCAGCATAACGGCCATTCTCAGAAACGGTCTGGTCTCGGTCGTCGGAAATCTTGGACTTCTCTCTTCCTTTCTGACCGGCTTTCCAGCACGGCATGGGCTTTTCTACGGAGTTCTCTTTGACAGCCTCCCTCGCCATCGACACCACGAAGAAGCACCATAGCAACGGGTCACAAAATAGCATAATAAGCGGCTTTTGTAATGGCGTTTTGCGACCGCAGTCCTGCGTTACCCCGGTGCTGTTCCGGAATTCTCCCGTGAGTCTGGATCATCTCGCGTTCTTCTGCCCTTTAGATTGCTGCTTTGTTAAAAAAGACCCCTGGGCAGTTTTAACTGGCCCGTTAAGCACAGCACAGTACCGGTTCCCTGTAAGCACAATGCCTTATATTTGATTCATGTAAATGTTAAATAAGTTATATTTAGAAATAAATGCTTAATGGCTTGTTTCTCCTTAATTATGCTTTGCATGCCAAAATGCTGTAATTATTTTAATTGGGATTATTATTGCTGTTTTGCACAGCAGAGAGCCTGACAGTTCTTTCTCTCCTCCACTTCTTTCTTTTTCCTCCTCCCATTCCTGCCCATCCCTCCTTTTCACCTCCCTGTTCGACCACTTACGTCTTTCTTTTGAAGCCAGGCGGTCTGGGCTTTGACCCTAATTGGGCGCCTCTGCGTAGGTGTCGCTGTACGGTGTCTGAGAAGCTAACGCCGGCCTAACTCCCCACCGCAGCGGCTGAGGCCAAAAGCCAGGTGCTGACAGGGTACCAGTCAAAAGTCTGGATACACTTGCTTTTAATGCATTGGTCTATTTCAGCTAGGTAATTCACCTTATACTGCAAGGCCTCAAGGCAATGAAGTAATACATATTAAATATTCCAATGACTGAGAGAAGTCTTCAACATCTCAATTTTCTCAAATTTTGCACTCTTCAGAATAGCCCCATTTTTGCTTTGATGACAGCATTGCAGACCTTTGGCGTTCTTTCAGCCAGCTTCCAGATGTGGCCACCTGGAATGCTTCTCCTACCATCCTGAAGGAGATTGCACAAGTTGTGGGCAAAGCTCGCTGCCTTGTTCTTACTCTTTAATCCATTTCATCCCAAAGCAGCTCTGTAGGGCTTAGGGAAAAGTACATGATTTCCAGTAGGTGTGTCTAGACTTTTGACTGGTACTGTACATGTGCTGCTACACACACCTTGGGTGATGCACTTAAATGGGGATGAATGGAGATAGGAGCAGCTCACACCAAGACCTTAACGTGCAGACAGTTACAAACCTTGTGTTTTGCTGGGAAATTAGAGCTCAGTAAGGTTGCATTTTCCTGTTTCCTTTATGCCTCACTTAACATCGATATTTGGCTGTAAAACGGCGCCGCAATCCAAGGCTTAGCTTGTGCACGTGTCCCGTGACAATCTGCGATAATGTGACCAATGCGCCGAAGCTGAGGATTTAATCTTGGAGGAAATAATAACATTTATTTACTGTGCCATCGTATTTATCAGCGTTTATGTCACATAGAAATTCGCACATCCCGTAATCCACGAAAGGGGAGGACAGAAGCACAGGACTGATGACAAGTTTAAGGTCAATGAACACAAACCCAAGTCAATGATCACATTTCCAGCTCGGAAGACATAGCAAGCCAGTGAGCGGGATGATGGTGCACTGATGCGTTCCCTGCTCTGCTGAGGTCACACTCGCCCTTCAGGTGGCACGAGTCTTTGTCTTGAAGGGTGCCTCCGTTTCTCACCCTCTCTGCCTCTTCATTTTCAGTGTGTCGCGTTTCCATCATTGTGAGGTCCCTGTTTAATGACTTTCTGAGGCGCATACAACCCCCCCTTCCCCCCTGTTGCCGGTCCAGTGTGTACCCCTAAAAGGCCGGCCACCCACGTACGGTATTTCAGATTCACTCATGGAGGAAGCCAGCCGGTGACACACATGGTACGTGACCTTTGGAGGACCACGCAGACGCGGGGGGGCCGGGGCAGGGGGGGGGACGCCTTGGTGTGCAAGCCGACTCCCGGACACCCCTAGGCTTACGTGTGTGCCGTCACAGCCCAGCCATAGAATACACGCCGTCTGTCGTCTTAATCAGCGACGGGCCTCGCTTACAATCAGCACTGGAGTCGGTGTCGTCTCTCCGCAAACACCGAGTGCAGCACGTGATATCACCCCACCCCCCGTCAGCTTACCATGCTCTCCCATTAAGCAGAGCCGACACCCACGCTCCCTGTCTTACATTTTTCTGGCTCTTAAGCGACTGTGTTCCTCCGGGGCTTTTTGAGGAGCCACAGATGGGCAGGTATCACTCAGAACGACAGGTGGAATTGAAGGATGGTGTGGATGGCAGACGATCTCCAGCTATACGGTGACTATGCTCGCACCCGAGGCATCTCCATCTCTTATTTACGTGGTTCATAGAAGACAACACACCAAGGAGATGCTGTCCTCAAACAGAGACAATTCAGGTGACACTTGACTTGATGGGGCCGAATAATGTAGCAGCACTCTCTTACTTAAAGTATTGATGAACCAGAAACGAAGTGCTAATTATATACCGATCCCATGTTTGTTCATCATTAATCAGTCATAATGGTTAATGTGTTCCATGCAGTTATTATATTTGTTCATGATTTGTAATTGAGTAGTAAATGAGCCACTATCCAAACTATTACTGTAACACATCATTGTAGTACCCCCTTCATCTCTGCTAATTTACTGCACAACAGCAGAACACAAGCACTGGTTAATGACTCACGTATCCCTTACTGAGGGCTCGCATGAAGGCCAGCTGTCCTGCTGGTTTGGGTTTGAATCCCACTGCTGGCACTGGGTA
>JAODKN010000107.1:1214836-1224995 GCA_026774425.1 Petrocephalus zakoni
GCCTGAGCAGCTCGAGGTGTGGGGGGGTTTGCACGAATGGTTGTCACACATGCAGTGTGGGAGGTGGTGGCCCCCCATGGTGGGTTTATGGGGCCTAAAAAGATACCGGGAATCAGAGGTCGTGCAGAAAACACCTCCTCCCACGATTATAAAGGGATGACGAAGGCAGGGTTAAGTGGTGCTTATTAGCAGCTGGGTTTGAGCGATCAGGCGGGGGGGCAGTCCAGAACGTCACTCCCACACCGTCCAAAAATAGTGTTTCCCTTTTTTTCACCGTCATGAGAATTCCATGTTTCGTGTCACTGGGATCAACATGGATGAGATGCTATGGCCGACACACGTGGGCCAGGATTATCAAACGCACCCAGATTCCGGATTTGTGGGCAGTGCTGTTACTAAGGTGATGTCCTGGGGGAGGGGGGCGTTTGAGGATGTTGGGTGGGCACCAGGGTTTGAATTGTAAGGTTAAAAGGTCTCGGGGGGGGATGGGGTTCGGATAGTTCAATTAAATGACTAATAGTTAGTTAAATTGGATCTGACCCATTTGTATTGGGCTCACTTGTACTAATTCATGGGCCTGTACTACATGGTTCCTACCACGTCGGCCAAACGGTCAAAATTAATATACTGAAGAAAAATTACATGCACATTAATATTTCTCATGCATGAGGCACACAGTGAGCAACTTAGTGACGGTTCTGATCCATGTAAGTTCTGGTGTGAAGTTCTCACACCTACTCTATATCCATCCTCCCCTCGGCTGCCCTGGAGGGCAGAGGTGGCCCAGACTTGCCCCAGGATTCGGATGCAGTAGGATACACGCCCCGGCTCTTACACTCACACTTATTTTAACACGGGGATCACAGTGTTCTCTCTGCCGATGTCCTTGCTAACTCTAGATATGAACGTCAATGCCTTAGGACATCAGTGCCTTACCATAGTACGGCAATTTTATTTTGAACTGATATGGCGTGAGGTTACAGCCTCCCCCCCATCCCCATGCCCCCCAACACCATTGCCACCTATGTCAGCAGTGGTAGTTCAGGAAGTACTCCTCTCCTCTGGCCAATCAGAGGCCTCCTAAGTTGTCGTCTAATTGTTTGTTAGGATCGATCCAACAATATAACTATGTAAGGACTGCCATAGAAGGACATATTGCGTGCTTCTCCATGCTAACAGGAACCCTAAACTGCTCCTGGTGATGCTTCATGTTGATTTATGGAGTTTGTAGCTTCAGCTGAGCCTTTAACCTGCCGTGGGTCTTCCCTCATTTCATTGTTATTGGTGCCGTGGGCTCCCTAATTCGCCATCCGGTGTGGCTAAATCACTAATGTGATTTCCTCATCCGGCACGGTAATTAAACTGATGTGAGTCAAAGGCAGTCAAAGAGTAAACGCCGTGGTCCCTCTGAGAAATGACGGCGGGATCAGCCGCCATGGGCGTGTTAAGCGGTCCGTCGGGGGACCCCCCTCACATTAGCCACAAGCTAAGCGTTAGCAACAGTTAGCAAACGGAGAGTGAAGTGCTGCTTCTCTAGACGGATGGTCGGCTATAGGTGTGCTGCTCCTGTTCCTGTCTGGGGCTGGCAGCCGCGGAGCTGGCATCCAGCTCAAAGCACCTGATCGGGTTGGACATAGACTCGGCTCTCGCTGAGACTCTCCTGCCCCAGTTACTCTCACCAGGAGCCCAGCTGCGGGATTTTGTTTCCGGACGAGTGAGCGCTTTGTTAAAGCATCACTGGCTGTATAAAGTGCACAGGCTCTGCCTCCTCAGCCTGCTCTGCTCCCCTGACCAGGCTCTGTTGGGGGGGGGTTTGGACCGGCTTCCAGGGTGATGGTCCTGTCTTTGACCCGTCGATTCTTCTGTGTTGCAGCACTTCTTCAGACTCAGCATAACCATCCTTCCCCTCCTCCTGTGGGTTCATTTACATTCCAACTGGCCCACCCACCCCCCTGCAGTGTGGCCCAAAAACTTTGGTTCAAACCTCACCACACTATGATCTAAACCCCTCCTGCACTGATGGTCCAGACCTTCCTTATACTGAGGTCCAGACCCCCTCTGCACTGTTTTCCAGATGTTTCCCCCCACCACTACACTTAGGTCCTGACCCCCTCCCCTCTCCCATACTGCAGTCCAGACCTCCCCCATGCACTATGGTTCAGACCTCTGCTACAATAAGGTCCTTACTTCTTCCCCACTGCGATCCAGACCCCCCCCCCCCCCACTCCTGCACTATAGTCTAGACCTCCCACATGCACTGCGGTAGTGCCCCCTCTGCATTTAGGTGCAGACACCATCCCCTCACACTGTGCCAGACCCCCCCCCTCCCCGCACTGCAGTTCAGACCCCACCATCTGCACACTGCGGTCCAGACCTCTCAGCCTTACTAGGTCGCTCCAGTTCCTCTTTGTTGCTGCCCTCCTTTTTCCGCGGCTCGCCTGATGCATGCTGACCGCTCGGCGGCCCTGCGGTGCCGTGTGACCTCACTAGCGGCCTCCCTGCACGTCCTCACTCACGCGGTTACACTCAGGCACCCGCGGGGACACATGCCCCGTTTCGCTTCTCGCCTCGCCGCTTTCCGCCAGCGCTGCGTCCTGCACGCCAGCGCACCTCGCATGTACACACCTGCATTTTCTCCGCCACTCAGACTCACGTCCGGCGGGCTGATGTGCCATGTCCTGACAGAAGCCCCCGTTTCCTTCATCTGCTCTCTCTCGCCGTCTCTCCCTCGGGAGTCACTGTAGCTGTGACTGCGCGCTACGCTGGGCACGCCGGTGCGGCAAAATGCAAACCTCATGGCTGCAAGACCCCCTCCTTCAGAAATGATGTCGCTCTGATGTCGCTTGCCGGTGCTCTCCCCAGCTGCTCTGCAGTGACGTGACGTTCACAGGTCGATGATTTAGTAATAATCCTGGTTGTACTTCCCGTCTGAAGACGTCAAGCCGCAATCGATCACATGCTTCATTCACAAATGAACATATTGTATTAAATAATTTTAAGTCCCATGTTAATTGGCACCATATAGTTTATTCCATGGTCATTTTTTTACTGCAGTCATATTTGCCTCGATTTTGCGTATCATTGTTACCAGATTATTGAACCTGTGCCTACATTGGCGGATACCCAATTCACCCATAATGCACTTCTGCAACAGCCTGGCTTCACTTACAGGGCCCCCTCTGGATCACTGTAGCCATAATTAAATCGGGCTCTTACCGGAACGAGTGGAGTCCAGGTAATTAAACCTGAAAAGCCAGGTGCACAAAAGAAGTTAAGTAATTACAACGTCAATTACACCGTCAATTACACAGTCAACACAAAAACCGAAGGTTCAGATTCAGGGAATTTCCGACCCTTAATGTGATTCACCTGAATAAGCTGTTAAAATGAATGAAAAACATGTCAATTTATGATTGACCCTATGAAGGGAGATATCCTCCAATCAGATCATGAGCTGATCATGTGACCTGCGGCTGCCCCCCCACTTCCTGTCACACCTCTGACATCCATTCTTTTGCTTCCCGCAGCCCTGCACGAGTTCCCCACGGACCTCTTCTCGCACAAGGAGCGCACAGAGGGAGCCGTGGCCCTGCACGTCCTGGGTGTGAGTCCTCCCTCCTCTCTTCTCTCCGTTCGTGCGAGTCACACACACACGGCAGCCGTGAGAAAGACGGCCCCACAGAGCCTCGCCGGCTCAGAGACAAAAGCTCAGAGGAAACGGATAGCGAAGAAGTGTTTTACTGCATTAAAGTAGTTTGGTGTCTAAAGCAGGGTGTCCCAGCCCAGTCCTCAAGGACCCCTGGACAGCCCACATTTTTGCTCCCAGCACACCTGTAACAGGTATTGAGTGTTCTTGATTGTTTGGTTTGTTCTTAATGGTTTGGTTTGTTCTTGATTGTTTGGCTTGTTCTTGATGGTTTGGCTTGTTCTTGATTGTTTGGTTTGTTCTTGATGGTTTGGTTTGTTCTTAATGGTTTGGTTTGTTCTTGATTGTTTCGTTTGTTCTTGATGGTTTGGTTTGTTCTTGATTGTTTCGTTTGTTCTTGATGGTTTGGTTCAGGTGTGATGGGAGCTGGGAGGGAGAAAAAATGTGGATTGATGAGACCCGTATAAATAACTAAATTTTGGTGGGGGGTCCCCCTGGGTACATTTTACCAAATGGGACAGACACTAAATTTAAGGGGAGTTCAAACCCGCAATTTTAGTACATAGGTACATGTCTGGGACTGGAATGAGAAACACTGGTCTACACTCATCTTGACTGTGGAACCTGGAGACCCAGACAGAATATTCTGGAGAAAAGCCATCTGAACTGACACCTCGCGATGATAAACTCACCGTGGCACCACTTCACGTTTTCAATCCCTGCTGTCGCTAATTCCGCTAACAACCTGCTAAAGAAACAACTCAATTACACGGGTCTGTATTTGTCAGACGTGATGCTCCTGGTGGTCACTGACATGGGGTGAGGTCCAGGAAATGCAGGAGGATGCGAGTGTTTTACCGTAGGAAAATCGGAGGCCCATGTGCTGAGATGAAAGAATCTTTGCTGTTCGCCAAGTGCCAAGTGTACAAGGAATTGCTCTTGGTGCGAGTGTAACCACAAAGAGAATTACATGCTAAACTATACTCAGGAGATAAGTAAGTAGAAGCACAAATAGACTGTATGCAAGTGCAGTATGTGCAGTATAGCACTGTGACTCTGCATGTGTGTGACATGGACAGTGGTGGTGGAGCTGCGAGATGTTCTCCTACGGAAGGATTATGCATGGGATGGGCAGCAGATGAGTGCATTACGATGCGTGTAATAAACTGTCTGTGCAGTATTGGGTTGGGTTTATGGAAATATCTGATGCCACGCCTGCAAAGAGAAAGGATGGCGCTGGTAGCTAAGAGGCCCTCTTTTAGCAACTCATGTCCTCAAAGAAAAAGTGACTCAGGGAGAGAATGTGTAAAAGCAATGTAGCCCGTAACCCACATATGCAGAAATCCATGCAGGTTGTACTTTTTACAGTCCGATTAGCTCCATTTGTATGTCCCAAAGCATTAAATAGTTTTAAAAAGCTGTGATTTTTAAAGTGCTTTTGGATTATACCCAATGTCAGTATTTTAATTACATGCATCATGAAATTTAAAGTAAAAGTTCTGCGGGGTTCAACCGCTTTATGTTTTCAGTAGGATAAAAATAATTTAATTGAGTAAAGAAAACATAGTTTGCTGGCAACCGTCGCTAAGGAAACAGCTGCGGAGCTGCACAGCTGAGCAGAAGGCGGCGTGCGGGACCAACGCGATGCGATGTAGGGGGCGTCGCTGTGCAGACAGAGCCGGCAGGATGTAGGGGGCGTCACTGTGCAGACAGAGGCAGACGGGATGTAGGGGGCGTCACTGTGCAGACAGAGGCAGACGGAATGTAGGGGGCGTCGCTGTGCAGACAGAGGCAGACGGGATATAGGGGGCGCCGCTGTGCAGACAGAGGCAGATGGGATGTTCAATTTTCAGTTCCTATTTTCCAAAAGTGCTTAAGTAGTCGCACCTGTGGACATTAAGCAGTATCAGGATTGGGGGCGAGGGGGGGTGTGTTTGGGACATTCTAGGACAGGAGCTCTGACCTCCTGGCTGACTGATGCATCTCCCTTTGGGGGTGGTGTGAGGATCTAGTCAGAAAGCTTGTTGGTTTTAATGAAATCCTCAGCAGAACAGTCACATGTCTGTTGGGCCTTCGAGCGAGGCCCTTAACCCCCCCCCCCAAAAAATAAAGGGAGGGCCACCTCTGGCTATTAGATATTCGAAAAGGGAACAGAACCTTGACCAATGTCTGAGAATTAGGACTTGGAACTGCCAGGCAGAATTCAACTTAGCTGGTTGCAATTTGAGAAAAACTTTCTGGAATCCTGATAATGCACGCAGACAAACACAAGGCGGGGTTCTGCTCATTTCAGCGAAGTGCCGCAGTGCTTTATCCACTGCAGCTAGGTGATGCATTTTCTGCTAACATTAACAGAAGAGCTTGGCCTATCTTGACTGCAGTATATTATATTATAGCATGAATGAAGGCCCAGCCTGTAGCGGGATGTAGGGGGAGCCTGTAGGTACTTCAGGGCATTATGAGGGCCTAGAGAGAAGTGAGGATCCCTACCGTCACTGTGTAACAAAGCACTTTCAAATCACTCCTGTAAAAAAGTAGCCAGTCACAGAATAACAATACACGCCGTTTACTTTTTCTAGGGGCTGTTTAACAGGCAGCCACACTCTGGTCGGCACAGTGATGCATTTATAATAATTGATACTTTTTAACTTACCCTCATGGGGCAATTCTTTTTTCACCTCCCCCTGCCTTGCTCACCATGAGAGGAAGGTTGGCCAGGGAGCTGGGGGTTGCTTAAGGGCTCACAGCCGTGCCGAGGCTGGGCTTGAACCGGCAACCTTCCAATCACAAGCACAGCGCCTAACCCGCTGAGCCGCTCTGAATGGTGTATTTCGGGCGAGTGACATGTGGGGGCAAGTAGCTGGGTGCCCAGGTGCTGGATCAGAGCGGCCAGCCGGCCCTGCAGAGCCAGTGCGCCTGCCGATGGCCGACATGGGTCACTACTGGAGCTGGCTTCTTCGTCAGTGTCGGGCTACGTGATGTTTCTAAGCATGCCCAGTCTGCTCCTTCCCGCTCACAATCGCTGGGTGTCTGTCAGACCAGATGGTCATGGTGGCCTACGCCGGGGGTCTCTGAGTGACGGCTGTGGCCCCTCATTTCACGGAGGGGCTCTCATGACCCCTACATAGGCTCTCACCCCGGGCCCCGGGGCCATCTGCCGCTCTGCCCGAGCTTAACCATCATATCACACTGCAATTCAAAGAGCCAAAGCATGGACTGACCACAAATACCCTCACCCGATTGTTTCTTTTCATGCTGGTCGCATGAACCAGCCCTCTCATCGTCATGGGAACGCCCTGTTGGGATGATGACATCATCGGCAGACTCCTGTACATACAGATGGCCTGACAGTTTGGCCAAGCACAATGAAAGTTTGGTGCTAGTGTACAGTATGGTGGCTCAGGGTGGTGCCCTGTTGTCTCATACCTACACGCCAGTTGAAACCCTCCCCCTCCGTGTGTGTGTGTGTGTGAGTGCGTGCATGCAGTTTGTATGTTCTCCCTGTGCTGTGAGGCTTTGCCCCCCCCCATTTGGAGTTGCCCAGTTCCCTGTAGATGTGTACTGCGTGTGTGCCGCGCCCTGGGTGATTCCTTGTTGTGCACATTTAGCTTCCGGGATAGACTCCGGACCCCCCACGAACCTGTGAAGTGGGTACACAAAGCGGATGGATGGGTGGTACAGGGATATGTGCAGGGATGTGTACCCCCCCCCCCACGAGGCTAACGTGACCCTCTCCCATAATGCCGTTCCCCATGTCTTCCCCTCCCCAGGCTATGTACATGTTCTACGCCCTGGCCCTGGTCTGTGACGACTACTTCGTTCCCTCCCTGGAGAAGATCAGCGAGGTAAATCAAACCCTGAGCTGGTGCCTCACTGTGTGGGTTGGGAGGAGGGCAAAGGTGTGCAAAGGTGGGCTCATGGTCTGCTGCTACCTGGTCGACAGTTGGCGGTAGGACTGCCAAATCACCATGTTAAAGGGAAGTGATGCATGCTGGGAGAAAGCGAGGTATTGGAACAGCTAATCTACAGCGAACAGCTGTCTACACTTCAATTAACCACCAGCTGTCAGCGAGCTCGTTAGGAAGTCGGCGGCTTTGTTTCCGCGCTGAAAAGATATAGATAGATGAGTGTTCATTCCTCTACTTAATCAGCGATCACACAATCATTCCCAGCCCGTGAACAATTAAGTAGCCAAAGATGGATCGATCTGTATTAATTTCTGTGTTGATTTATTTTGCACAAACATAATTTCGCCATTACGGCAGGTAGGCCGCTCTTCAGCCGACGGCAAATTGCTTCGACGCCAATGAAAAATTATAGCTGGCCGTCGGGTAATGAAGTTCGGTCTGTTGAATGTGTTTGGAATCGTGGATTAATTAAAGCAATGGCTTGATCAACTTGAATTAATTAAGAGCTGAGAGTGGGGAAAAAAATCAGCATGCATGAGAGAACCTGGACAAGAGCTGCGTGTCGTGAGGGTTTATCACAAAGTGGCCATCTTCTCACACATTTGGAGATATAACCATTCTGGTTAGTGGCGCGAGGAGCTGCATAGCGTAGCATTGAGACCACGCAGCTGGTGTGATGCTCTCCCCACGTTTCCCTCCACAGCGCCTGCACCTCAGCGAGGACGTAGCGGGGGCCACCTTTATGGCTGCCGGCAGCTCAGCACCCGAGCTCTTCACCTCCGTCATCGGTGACAACCTTCCCTACTACATTAGCATTAGCCACGTTAGCGTTAGCCACGTTAGTGTTAGCCACGTTAGCGTTAGCCACGTTAGCATTAGCCACGTTGTTAGCATCGCTCCCAGAGGCTGATGTTGCATGAAGATGACTGTTTATAGAACATTAAACCTCTCCACAGCATTGTAGGATAATTCAAAGAAAAGCAGCCGCATAGTAAGTCAAACACTTTAGGTTAATGAGTTCCTGATAATCCAGTTATTATTTACCAAAATCATACGAAGAGTCTGCTCTCTTGCTCCTGTATATGCGGGAGAACGTCATGTGTACAGCCAGGTTTTGAATCCTCCCTGATGTCCTCTCTGTAGGTGTTTTCATCACCAAGGGCGACGTTGGTGTGGGAACCATCGTGGGCTCTGCAGTCTTCAACGTCCTCTGTATCATCGGGGTGTGTGGCATCTTCGCAGGTCAGGTAAGAGTGGCCGCCTTTGGCTTGCAGCTTGTAGGGTCATGCTGAAGCCTTGCATTGATGTGAGAAGGGAGGCCTCAGGAACCTCATCAGACCCCAAACCGCGTCCGAGAATTAGGCTTTGGATGCTGCAGGGTTACACAGGTCAACTTAAAAAAATGGATTCCTGTGAGATGAGGCCATAGCATCTTTGGCCTTAAAACCAGTTTGGTTTATAAAACTCAATAATGTCTTTTTTTCCAACTGTTTCAATCCTCCCCTTTTCAGGCCTTTCCGTGTAGTGTGGGTTTGATATAGAAACACTTTCCATACTGCCTGGGACAAATTTTATGAAATCCTTTCCAAAACCCTTGTGTCCAATCAGACAGGCACTCATTAGACGACTCGGGTCCTAATACAGAGCCTGCTAACTCAGTGGACCTATACATTGGGATGTCCAGGAACCAGACCCAGCCTGGTAGATTCCCTGGCCTGCCGCTGGGATAGTGAGGGACAGAGCCACATTTACTGGTTCTCTTTATGGCTCAGACACACCGGTGTGTCCTTTCTGGCCCAGCTGTTGTGACCCGCATCCCAGCAAGCGCAGCTTTGGAACAGCTGTTTTCAGAATCTCTCCATCTTCCCAGGGCATGCTGCCTCACTGGATTATCACTTAATTTCTGGTGCATTCTTTAGCTTGGCTTGCGTTGGCCTCTGGTCTCGGCATCCTTGCACTGCATCCGAAGGGCTAAGCCTCTAAATAAATAAGATAATTCAGATGGAATCCCTCAGGCTGTACTCCGTACGCAAAGAGTCAATGATAAGCTGACCGAAATGGATTCAAAGTAGTAATTGAATACAGATTACACATTATGTAAGGATTAAAGGCTGGCCAGAAGTGTATTAAACTGCTCTAATACTATTAGGGTTCCTTTATGATTTATTTAAGAGCCATAAAGGGCCACCATTGTTGTATTAATAATAACACGAGTCACATAAATGCAGAGGCTTTGTATAGCCGGGCGAGCTGAGAGAGCGGAAAGTGGGCACTTGATAACTGGTTGGGCACTTGAGGGAGATTTAGGGGCCTGCCAGTATGGCTGCACTCGTGCAGAGCCCAAATCCATCTCTCTGACGGGACGGCGCTTGAACAGCGAGCTTCCGGCAGATCGGCGAGTGGAGTGTGAGAGAAGCAGTACTTCACCGTGCTGTATAAATATCAGGCTGGCAATTATAAACAATCAGACGGCATTCAATTTGCACAGAGCACTTCCTAGATTGTGACACAGAAATGATTGTGGGAAATTAAAAGCATAAACGATTAAAAGACACTCCTGCTGTGCTCTGCTGTCTGGGGTGTGAGAGGGTGATGGGCGGGGGAA
>JAODKN010000107.1:1233360-1246503 GCA_026774425.1 Petrocephalus zakoni
GAAGTTATGAATGTCGCATACGGAGAGTCGTGGGGGATGATTGGCTAGCTCAGACTGAAATAACATCCTATTATAAGCCTTGCACCTCATAAATACCATGTAGTTTGTATGTGTACACATGTACGCTGTACTGTACTGTTCATGTTCTAAGTTACGGGCATCTCTTACCCCTCGGTCCCATTCTGCCCGGATAGGGGAGGTCTGAGTGTACAGCTCTGTCCCACTTCAGTCTGACTTCACTCGACTAAAACAAGCTGCTGTGATAAGTATAAACACCTCCCCCCCCCGCACTCTAGCTAACTTCCACTGCAGGCCCTCGGTGCTGATGGTGGACGAGCTCCTGTCTGCATACCCCCACCAGATGTCCTTCTCCGAGGCCGGCATGCGCATCATGATCACCAGCCACTTCTCCCCCCGCACACGCCTCACCATGGCCTCCCGTATGCTCATCATGGAGGTACGGGGGGCGGGGTCTGATGTTTTGTGCTAAACCATTCCAAGGGACCACCACCCAATCTCACCCCGATGCCGGTCCACAGAGGCAGCGACTGAGCAACTGCAAGCCCTTTAGTAACGGCGACTCGGAGGGCGTGGTCAGGGTCCTGGGGAGGCGGGGCCTGGAGAACGGCCTGGGCGGGCCCGAGAGGGGCTTTAACGGACACGGAAAGCGGCGCGGCGAGGACGAGGGTGGCGGGGTGGAGGCCGGTAACGACACGGAGAATGAGGACAACGAGAATGACGGGGAGGAGGAAGAGGAGGAGGACGACAACGAGGGACCATTACAGCCCTTTCACATCCCGTGTAAGTCACTCCTTGGGTGGCTGCTTGTCGACGTATCGCATGGATGGATGGATGAGCCCGAGACGGATGTCAAATTCAGCTGTGGACAATAACTGATATAACAAAACCAGCCAAGTTTGATTTTGTGGCCTTTCAAAGGGTGATAAGAGGTTCTAGTGAATGATTTCCTTATTGATTGGTCAGCAGACTGATTGTTCGTTTGTTTGATTGGCTGACTGACACTCTCTCCGCCCTCTGCTCCACCTCCAGCCGGGGTCTGTAACAAGGTGAAGTGGGTGACGGCCTGGCCTCTCTGCCTGGTTCTGTTCTTCACCGTGCCCAACTGCGCCAACCCCCGCTGGGAGCGCTGGTTCATGGTGACCTTTGTCAACTCCACCATCTGGATCGCCGCCTTCTCCTACATCATGGTGTGGATGGTGAGCGTGCGTGAGTCCATTCTTGGGAGCGTAAAACTCCCTCGGCAATGATTCAGATGCCTGAGTTAACCGGGAGGGGGTGTAGCTGCGGTTAGGGATCTGAGCCAGTCTCCAGAAGGTCATGGGTTTCAATCCCACGGCCTGCAAAGCAAACAGTTTCAGCAAGAGTGTTAGCCCCAGCTCCTCCTGAGATGCTGGCTAGCCCTCTTCTCTGACCCCAGGCTTTCCTCATTTGTATGTAGACAAAGGTATCTCCTCCATAAATGAATGTATATTTACGGAGATTCTGCTGGGATGAGTCAAATAAGGTCATTGTCCTCCAGCTCTTACGCTCAACTCTGTCCCAGTCCCAGCCCTCATTTTTTTGTTTAATGTAACCTTTGTTTAATGCAGGCCACCACCCAGCCCTTAGATCTGCTTCAGATGTCATATAATCCTGGGCAGGACACCCTGCTACTATACCTATAACCTGAGGCTTGAGTTCTTACATTTTTTATGCTATTGTGAATCCTTCCTTTTGTAACTTGCTGCTTTATGTCGCACCGCAGTCCTGGGGGAACGTTATCTCATGCCACTGTATACTTGAAAATGAATGCTTAGGCAATAAAGGCCAACTGGCATAATTTAAATGTGCTGCTGTGTGGTGATGTCGTACAGCTGTCTCTTCTCTGGGCCGTGCTAAGCGGTGTCGTGTAGTCATAGGTGACTGTGCTTGGCTGGGGTTAGGGAGTGCCGCTGATGTGTCGTACAGATGGCTCTTCTCTGGAGGGGGCGGGACTAAGCGGTGCCATGTCGCCACAGGTGACTGTGATTGGCTACACATTGGGCATCCCCGACGTCATCATGGGCATCACCTTCCTGGCAGCTGGCACCAGCGTCCCCGACTGCATGGCCAGCCTCATCGTGGCGCGCCAGGGTAGGCCCAACCGCCCCCCTACTGTTTGTTGGTTTTTTTGTGAGTTGTTTTTGTGTGTTGCTAACTTTGGGGCTTCATACCGCGCCACAATTATCCGACACCCATGACCACAGCGTTGAGGTTTCAAAGCGGCTCGCAAACCGGGAGTTAGCAGGCAGGGAGGGGTCGCTCGCCAGCTCCGGGAAGAGGGCTGGCCTCCGCTCTTTCATCTTTATCTTTCATGCTGACTTTGTCGCCCAGGTATGACACGTTCATCCCTGAAGCGCTGTTAGAATACGAGCCGCCGATGTTCTCGTCAGTCCTGCTCGCCGGTTTCTGAACAGCGACTTTCCCCTCCGTCAGTAAGGCATGCCCCTCTTTGCCCCAAGGTCTGGGAGACATGGCCGTCTCCAATTCCATTGGCAGCAACGTGTTTGACATCCTGATGGGGCTGGGCTTGCCCTGGGCGCTGCAGACCTTGGCTATTGACTATGGATCCTATGTGAGTACTACAGCACGGCAGCCTGGCTCAACTCTGCCCTCTAGTGGCCACACATTACATTTACATTATGGTTTCTTATTAGACTTATTTGTCCAAAACAACATCCAAATGAGGCTGATAAACCTTTATGCTTTGGACAGAAGTAGGTAGTTCAGGTCCAGAGAGTAAAATTCCAGACCAAGGTTTTATATCAACCAACCTTTGTTGAGTACTCTCTGACTGTGACTGAGGCTCTTTATACTCAACTGGTTGGTAGAAACAAAATCCTGGTCTGGACTTTTATTTCCTGGACCCGAATTACCCACCTCTGGCTTTGGATATAAATGGAACTGTTCATTATTAACTTAACTGCTAGTTAACTTATAGTTAAAGCCATCTGTTTTATTTTGTAGTAGGTTCTTACTAATGTTTTTTTTTGTCTAAAATATGATACCTGTTAGTTTGAAATAATGTGTATGATGCGTGATACTTGTCTTGTTACTCTGATAATGTTCATATGTCTTATATGTAGTATTAATGTTCCATTTAAACTGATTCATTCAGGGCCCATAAGGACTATGTGTAAAGTTTTATCCTTTGCTGCATGATTGGGTTTTCTGTCTATGACCGCTTAAATTACCTGCTAACCTGGGCTGGTCTGAGTGGGGATAGTGTAACTGAGTTTGCATCTGCTGGATCCCAAGCCTCTTCCCTTTGTGACAGTGTCTGATGACGCTGCTACCCTGTGTCCCTTTTGCGCAGGTGATTGTTAGGGATTAGCCTTCTGTGTAGGGTAGTGATGGCCAAATGAAACCTCATGAACCATTTGCTGTATTTTTGACCCCACTAGATGGTGCTCTTGGCTTGCTTTGAGGCATGCTTAGAGCCCTTTTTTGAACAGACAGCACCATCTAGTGGGGTCAGAAAAGAAACCTCTTAAGAAAAGAAACCTCTACTGTACCATCTCACCAAAAGTTCACATTTTTAAATACATGATCCTGTACTTGGTATACATTTAAATGAAACATTCCCATAACTAGAGTTCTTTAATCAAAACTCACCCACGAAAGACATTTAAGTGTAAATGCTTCGCTGGTCCAGTGAGGGGCAGCAGAGAGCTGAACGGGATCTGCAGAATTCCATTGGCTCTTATCAGATTTCTCCCCCCAGTAAGAACTTCTAAATTCTTTCCACTCTGCAATAGAAAGCTAAAACCCGACCTGAACAGGCATGTTGTGCCCTTCTCCAGCTGATTAGCTAGCAAAATCTACTCGTAGCCTACTTACGTGCAAACTTATGCACTTGGGTGCGGTTTCAGTATCTCTGACACGCCATATCACTTTGGCGTGCCTCTCTGTGTGATGTCACTGTGTCCCCAATGCTCTGCCCGGAGTGATGCTGGTCAGTGTGTAACCTTCCTTTACACTGTGCTTACTCTGTGTGAGTTTTATGCTGGTCCCTAGGGTCAAAAGCTATTAAATAAATGTAAACAGAAATTCCATCCATCTACCTTCTAGCTTCGTATTCAGGTCAGGGTTGTGAGGGGCCTGGAGCCAATCCCAGGCAGCGTAGGGCACAATGAGTCCAAATTTAATAATGTTATTTATTTTCTTAATAAACATTTAAATGTATAATGATCAGTTTTAGGTCAGTATGGCCATTTTAAGAGTTATGCTTATTTAAGAGTGGCTAGCAAACTGTTCTAGTTAAAGGTCCTGAAAGTTTAGATTTATATGCCAGTTTCCCCCAACCCAGTCCTCGGGGACTGACAGACGGTGCATGTTTTCACTCACTCCCAGCTCCCTGCCAGACAGTCCACATGTTTGAGCCCTCACTGCTCCTGATAGGACCAAAAACGTGCCTCCTCCCCAAAGCTGCACACACCCCTCCCTTTCATTCTTTGCAGATCCATCTGAACAGCAAAGGACTCATCTTCTCAGTTGCCTTGCTGCTGGCCTCAGTTTTCCTCACCGTGAGTGCGGACGCGCGTCCAGGGGAACACCTTAAATGTACAGGGTCTTGGGGGAGGGGTGGAGCCTATTCCAGGGGGTGAAACAATAGGGTAGGGGAACACCTTAAATGTACAGGGTCTTGGGGGAGGGGTGGAGCCTATACCAGGAGGTGGAGCCACAGGGCAGGGGAACACCCTAAATGTACAGGGTCTTGGGGGAGGGGTGGAGCCTATACCAGGAGGTGGAGCCACAGGGCAGGGGAACACACGGGATGTACAGGGTCATATGGGGAGGGGTGGAGTCATATGGCAGGCGTACACTCTGGATGTGATACCATTGTATTGTAGAGCACTAATTGCAGGCACACACACAACCATACACTGCGGGCAAGAGACACCAGTTACCCTGACTGCATGTCTTTGGCCTGTGCCAGGAAATGGGGGATATGCAAACTCCACCCACACAGGGATTTAACCCCCCCTCCCTGTAAGTGTGAGGCAGTAACGCAGCCCACTGACCCAGTGTGATACCTGTTAGTTACATACCTTTTAATGCACTCCAAACTGTGCATTATATCTTTTTAAACACACATCTGCGGAGGCAAAGAACACCCCGACACGCAGTAGAGTGCATTACCCCTCTTATGCCACAGTTATCACCTGGCTCACACATTTCTACCTAAAGGCATTTTATTCTCGTTGACAAGCTGAAAGCATATTCATCAGTAGAACCAAATTTATGTTTAGTTTACACTAATTTTAAATTGTGTGCTACATTTGGAATTTTAAGTTAATGTGACATTAATGTAAATTAATGTTAGTTAGAATTAAAGATTATAATAATGATTTGGGTTACTGCTGTGACTGGTTTGGCCGACACCTCAGGTGCGGTCACCTTCTGACCTTTCAGATTAGAGAATTGAATGAATAGTGACAGAGGTTGAAGAGCACCCCCCCTCCTCTCTGCCCAGGTTCTGGGTGTGCACCTCAACAAATGGACCCTGGACCGGCGGCTGGGCATCATGTGCATGCTGATGTATGCCGTCTTCTTGTGCTTCTCCATCCTCATCGAGTTCAACGTCTTCATCTTCGTCAACCTGCCCATGTGTCGCGAGGTCCTGCTCTGAAGATCGACGGGCCACCGTCCACGTGGATCTTCTGTTGTGTACATTTGTTTTACTTTAAGTAATTTGGGAATAGATCATCCGTGCAATATACGCAGAAGTCCAACAGCACCTCCTGTGGAAGAAAGGGGAATTGCAGAGCAGGAAACTGGAGTCTCTGAGGAGTCAAACCATAACGGGGGATGACATTTCCTCCACTAACTCCTGCTTCGGCGTGGACTGAAACGTTTCAGAATTTTGTATGGATGGAACTTTCTTACTGCAATTATCACTACTATATTTTACATTTAGATTTTGTTTGTAGGCTGCTAACTGGTTGAGGAAAACCCAGTCTGAACATAATGGTATACTTGATTATTATGATGTGTAAGATATACAGGGTGGCAGTGACTTTTTCAATAGTATGGTTTATTATTATCGTTATTGTATCAGTTGGTCACGTTTGTGACAGTATGAAAGGTACCGGTGACCTAATTATACATTTTTCTAGACAGCAGCTGTGTGTCTGAAGCAGCTTTGGCGCCCCCTTCCGGTTAACCACAGCAGCGTAGCCTCCCCACTTTGGGCTAAGCTGTCACAGCAGGTGAGCCGGGTTGGTCGGTGCATCCTTGGCGATGGTGTAACACTGGTGGGATGGATCGCTGGTGGCTAGCTCGCTGCAGCCAGGCCGTGGTGTCATAAGCAGCCGTTCGGGGCGGTATTACACTCGAATTGTTTGCCAGTAGCCTGGCCGTAACTGAGTGTTATGGCCAGTAATTTAGATTTGTAGTTTTCTGTTTCGGTTTGCTCTCCTCTCTTTGCCTTGCTACGAGGCACAGTATTTATTAATTTATTAAATGAAAAAAAAACTATTTATATCGTTGATCTCGCGTGTTTGTTTTTTTTCCCCCAAAAGTAACCAGTCCCCTCTGAAAGCTGCCCCAAAGACGAGATCTCTGTGTAGTTTCAGTCTCGCACTGTCACTTTATTGTACAGGGGTTTTTATGCAATGGTTTTGTAGGACATGCCTTGTGACGACTCTGTTTCTGCCTGTATAATAACCCTTTTAACCTTTATGAACTTTCACAAGCCTCCGGATTCTCTGCTGTCTGTAACTCTGGATTGTGACGCACTACTTTTTCCGAAACACGTCTGCAGAAAAGAGTGTAATATAAGCTGCCAGGCATTAACTAGTATCTCTGCCAGGCATTAACTACTAGTATCTGTTAAATAGCATTGCAGCGGGAGCAGTACTCTGCGGACGGGCGGGATCTGGAGTTATCCGAGGCAAAGCGGGCGTTTGTCCCCGGCTGCCTGCTCGGAGAGCTAGCCGGGACCCTTGCTAGCCTTTTAACTGGATTTCCTCCTCTTATTGAGCACTTATTAAATGATTTTTAGCGAAAGAATGTGTATTGTGTACTGGTTATAAAGCATATCTAGGAAAATAATTCTTGTTTTGTGAGTATAGTCTGTTGGCACATTACCGGGGGATGCTGTAAAAGCTGTCGGTAGAAATTACAAGTATTTCTATGAATAATCTTTTTTTATTATTATTATTATTGGCATTTCGTAATGAGAATTTAAAAGTATTTTCTGCTGATATGTAGTTTTTGCTTTTAAAATAATTACCCTCTGGTCTCCTTTTATAAAATGTAAATACTTGATTAATACATTTGCGTCATACGTATGATTATCTTAAGTTACTGTTACTTGGAGAGACAGCACAACTATTCCTTAACATTTTTTCCCCACGCGAAATGTACATCTATTCCTTATCACTTCCAGAACAAGTTTTAATAGCATGTTATTAGTTTTCAAAGTTAAAATATATGCCCTTTCAACTAAGAAGGGAAATTTATAAGGATTTATATTTGACAGCTCACTAAAATGAACTGCATGAGAATATGCCATAGAAATAAACCCAAGAGCAATATCCTACTTATCAGCTGACAAACACGCGCACTGCAAACATTTGATAAACTACATACAAGACGTCATTATAAATCATAGAGACTAGCAATAATTTAGGTGTACTGAACGACATTGCCAGAATAAACATACTGTAATTTATCTGGTCTCTCTACTAATCAATTCTATACTTTGTGCCCCCAATATTACAATAGAAATCAATACATTACCCTATAACGCAATATTCGTTATCAATTATAGTCACATAATGTATTAGTTAAATTAGACTCACCTATTCACCACCAGAGGGCAGTGTAGTGGCACAGTGGTTAGCACCGTTACCTCACAGTTCTGGGACGGGGATTTGTGTCCCTGCACAGGCTCCAAGTGCGCTTTCCATCTACCACCAGTTTCCACCAGTTTCCGCCCCATAGTCCAAAAACAAAGTTAAGGTGAATTGGAGTTGCTAAACTGCTAAACTGCTTGTAGGTGTGAATGGCGCCCCACGCTGGACTGTTACCTGCCTTGCGCCCGTAGTTTCCGGGAAAGGCTTTTGACTCCTGTGACCCTGAGTAGTACACGCAGGTAGAGATGATGGATGTCGGTATCCAATTAAAACATTGCTCTCTGCTAAAGTCCATGCAGACTATTGGCTTTGAATTACTGCTCCATTTTTGCAAAAGTGGTATTCACTCTAATTTACAGTGCTTTCGAACACACATACCTTTAAACTTTAATAGATAACATTTCTTGGATAACTGTAAAAACATTGCTGTTAACACAGGGAACAGCATAGGGCTTAACAACGAATATAAAAGGAGAAACTGCTCTCAGATCAGCTAACTTTGCGTGGCACTGTGCGACACAGTGTGTGTGCACCTTAGACTTACCAGTAGGGGTCAGTGCAGTGCCATGTATTGTATGGGTTAAACGTAGGTTGGATTATTGTTTTGGATTTTCGGAGAATAGTTTTATGTCGTACGTAAAATGTATTTCCATACTAGTATAAGTGCGCTTGAGGCACACTGGATTTCATTTTTTGAGGGATTGTTGTTTTATATGTATAATTGTCTTGAACCCAGTATAATACTCCGCCGCTCAGGAGGAAGTTGATTTTGACGCAGCTGTTCACAGCTGGATTTAAATAAGATTGACTGAACATTGACAGTACGTGATTATGCTATGTGAATGATATGGCATTGCATTTCCTTATATATATTTATGTACATATAAACGTATATACGCATATAGACTTAATCTGTATATTTTTGCTATTCAGTTTTCCTCAGAATAATCCTAATAATTATTTTCCTTGTCGGTTACGTTAGATTCACCAGTGGTGCATATTTTGTGGTGACACCTTCACTCCGTATCAGAGGGTGTGAATTGCATGGCGAAACAATCTTTAATCTCTGTTTTTCTCAAATTAAAATCAGAAGACAGCAAGAGCCTGTGGGTGTTTGGCCTGGTGACGCTCAGCGCTGCATCTGATTGGATGTACCACCACTTGGTCTCTTCTGCTATAATGAACATGTTGCCCGGATTGTAAGGAGCTCTGGGCTTTCCCATTCCCCAGCCCAGCCAGGTCCCCTGGGCGTAAGGGTTTGCGCACCTAAACTTTGCAAAAAAAAATTAAGGAAATGACTGGTGATATACAGTCAGACAAGACACCAGCAAGACATGGCGATTAGATGGACATGAGCATGAGGGTGGATACAGCAGCATGAGGCCGGGCCAAGGAATGTGCCAGTATGTCCAAAAGGTCCTCTGTCCTTTTAGAAGGGTGTAGAACATTGTGTCGTTATTTACCGTAATCGGGTCACCCGATTATTCACAAATATTTAGCAATTTGGCTTTTCAGAGATACTAGATAAGGACACTCGGATAACTAAATCCATTTGAACAATTATAGGGATATGGTTGAATGGATAACTCGGCTGTTCTTCATGCATGCGACATCCAACGATTGCGGGGTTGACTTGAGTTAAAGCCAGTGATGTTTTGTTTTTCTGATTACTTACGCAGGTTTTGCTGTTTACCGCGTAAAAGATTTTGTTTAAAATGCTGAAAGATTTTCAGTAGGCCTAATACTTTTAACTACTCTAAGTATTACTACTCATAAGGATGCTTAGGTTGAACACATTTGTTCATCAACGTGACTGCAGTGTAATTTGAGACTGTTGAGTTTAAATTCTGAAGCTCAATATTGCCTTCATTGCTAGACTTTTGATACGGAAACGTTTTTTTTTTCTGAAAATGACTTAAGTCTTAAATGCACAATCAGTTTCAGGAACCATGTAAAAAGAGATTCGTATGTATTTGTAATATCCTTCGGCAACGACGTATTTTTGACAAGGAGCATTGGGGGTCGGTTTGACTCGCAGTGTTTATACTTTGAAAAGCAACTGTCCGTACTAAAAACGAATACGCCAGCTCTCTCACCTGATTGTCACATGGGGAAGGTGCTGATGACGACTTGACTCAGACCTGCAGTTTCTGTCATGAGGCGGGACTGTGGGACGGATCGTCTCATTACGGGATGGTGTTCTTTTCTGGGTCACGTGCTGCTTCTGTGCTATTTCCACATCACGTGAAATCCTGCAGACTGGGGGACATCTAAGGATCCTGCACGCGCCATACACGTCACCCTGGGTAACCTGTAACCAGGGTGCATCTCTTATGAAGTTTTACGTGGGTTTTCAGGGCTCATTGGTCCCTGGCAGGTGTTTGAAAAATTTCTGCAGCCATCTCTCACCGGAGCAGAGAACTTTTAGCTTTTTGGTGTCGTTCCTTTTGTATTTAATCCCAGGTTCAAACTGAAATTGAAAATGTACCATAGTATGTATTTTATAGAAAGTCTTGTTCTTGTAAAGATTTCTTTTAAGAGATTTATATGTTGAATCCAACATTTTACGCAAATATATTTGCGGAGCACAAGGGAAAAGTATAAAATGTAAGTCTGCATGTCTTATGTCGAAAAACGTTATGATCGTGTATATATTTTAGAAACTTAAACAATGAAAATATTTGATGATGTATATATCTGGAAATATATAATAAATGAGAAGAATGTCATAGAAGCGTCAGAACAAAAGCATTTTAAAGAAATATCTAGAATGTCAGTAAGTTGATAGTTTTGCATAATCCGGTGTAATTTTACTCTTCCTTTATTTGCGACTGTGAAAGATGGGGATCGTTTGTGAACATTAAACATCTGCAAAGACTCCTGATAAGCTGTGCTTCACATCGACGCTCCGATGCTTTGTTCTTTGACGCAGTCTTCTGGCAATAAAATGGAAGTGTGTACAGGCCCCAGCTGTTTCCTTTGGAAAAGCCGTTCAGTGCCACTAGGCGTACTGAGCGTCGCGCATCTTCACACTGAATAAACGGCGATAAGAGAGCGTCGGACCGGAGTCTCTCACAAGGCTCTTTATCCGGAATAGGATGGTGATGAATACACTGCCTATCCCAGGAAGCTCGGGGCACCAAGCACCGGGCAAACCCTGGCTGGGATGCCAGCACACCACAGGGCACGATCACAAACGCACATTTTGGCCAATTTAGAATAGCAACCTTTAGAGTGTAAAAGGAAACACAAAATACATTGCTGGCCATGGGTAGTGTGCTGTAATTATTTATAGATTAAATATGTTTCCCCCTTTCACAGTCAAAATGGTTTTCCTTTTTCTAAAATCAGCTGTCTGAACACGCTAACAGTACAGAAAATGATGATTGTAGACAGTGTATTGCACAATTCAAATAAAATCATAATCGCTCCATGAAGTGCATGGATACAACACTATGGCATTTGCACATCTCAAAGAACAAGCTATACCCGGGTTTGGAGACATTCCCTTGGAAGGGTGTCCAGTCCAGGAAAACATCTGGCAAAGTCTGAGTCAGAGTGATGTGTCAGCATAACAATAAAACAGGTCTTACCCACACATCGCCCCCATTGTTAGCTGGGTTAGACGGGAATCTGCTGAAGGAACTCGGGTTTGCACCAAAACCAGTGTATTTATCTGAGCCAGGGTGCAGTATCAACATCTCTTGGTTTTTCTCTAATTATCTAGTTATCTAGTACAGAATAACAAGCTCCGTACCATCAGGGCCATAGCCAGCTGTGAGGACACACAGAGGTCCCGACCTCTGGCATTTTTTAAGAACTAAAAATAAAATTTTAAGCTAAATATTCACCTGAATAAAGAATGGCTCCTATTCTTCCTACTTTAAGCCTAACCCAAACCAAAACCAGCTCAAACTTATTTCGTTTCATTTTTGTAAACATGTACGCTATAGTCCCCCCACAATGGTATGCCCGTGACCATATTGGTGTCGGCCTAACTCAAAGGCAGATGCATATAATTCAGCCAAAAGCATTTGACGTTAAATTTGCGTTAACTGATTTTTGTTGAAATGGTGTTTTAGTTTAGCCTGGAATTTTAAGTGACGGGCCATTTGCGAAATGCAAGGATGCGTGGCCATCTTTGTGAACAAACGAGTGACCTGTGGTGGGCTCAGGCTGCTCGGAGGGGAGGCGGCCATCTCACGACGTGTGCACTCTCCAAGGTGAAGCAGTCTACATCCACCATTAAGATTATTCTGCTAATGATTTGTCAATGACAGAAGCAAGCTAGATATCACACGTTCTTCGCTTTTCCCGCAAATAGAGAAAACCGCACCTCGTCGTGGGACACTGTACCTCATTTCCTCCCCTGGAAGGGCAGCCATCTTCTCTCCATTATAAGGGCACTTCATCGTGGTTTCTCGCTCAGAAGGGCACATCAGACGGAACCACGTTTTCTCGAATAGAAGGGCGTTTTATAATGCCCCCTTTTTCCATTGGAAGGGTACCCCATAGGGGCTGTTCACGCCATTGTAAGGGCACCTTATAGGGCACATTTTCTCCACTAGATGGCACTCATTAAGACGCTACATCACATTCTCTTGCTCAATATGGCACATCATCTCACATGAGAGGGGCAGTGTTGCCAGATTGGACGGTTTTCCGCCCAATTGGGCTTCTTTTGGTTATGTTGGGCCGGGAAAATTGGCATTGGGCAGGTCTATAAAATTTGGGCTGCTTTTTAAAATATTTAGCGGATTTTACTGTCATTATTATTATCATTTAAAAAGTATATATTAAAAATATACTAAGAATATATAAAAAAATCATGGTGATTATATGGAGAAACATTAAAAATGTAGGTGTCCCTTAGCTGTCCAGTCAGCCGTCACAGTTTCCCTGGGTGCAGTCAGATTGCTCACTCTGCCCGTCTCTAACGCTCACGCTGAGAGGGCATCTTCCCAAGTGACGCTGCTAAAGGATGACCCGAGAAAGCGAATGGGTCTGCCGCTCCTCTCAGGCCCCATGGATGTGCGCTCCCGCCTGGGCAGGAATGGGGGGACATCAGCCAGTTTCAAACCTCCCCGGCAATTGTTGGGGCCCTGTGTCATGTTTGGCTTTCATGGACTGTACATAGTTATTAGTGTTCAGCATTCTTCAGTGCAAGAAAAGAGTAATAAACTTCGAAAAGGTAAGATCCGTTCTATAAAAACTGCATGTGACTGACTAAATAGTTCTAATT
>JAODKN010000107.1:1310026-1323367 GCA_026774425.1 Petrocephalus zakoni
ATATATTCAACACTTTTGAAAGTGTTACTTAAACACCAGACTGGTGGGACCTATATATACACTAGAGAAGTGTAAAACGTACACTTTTGGAGTTAAATGAACACTGGACAATTTGCTGTGCAGCGAATGAATCCGTTGGTAATCCGTTACTGCGGCAAAACTCCACATTAGGGTGGATATATATCTGTAATCTCCTTCCCCCATCTCCTCTGTGAAATAGGCCTGCAACAGGAACGTTAACAAAACGTTTTTCTGCTCTGAACATCTTACCGAGAAACGTTTTTTGTGAGATCTCTTTGATATATTGTTTGGGGCAATTCAGTTCTCCCGCAAGGAACATCCTAAGGCGCGTAACGTGGAAAAAGCTTAATGCGGCTTAATGTAGCAAAACAGCGTGCAATAATCACCAAATGTCTCTCAGATATATCTGATAATAAGCACGTATACCTGCTAAAAATCAGAACCGAAATCCTAGCAATATGGACACTTTCGCGTTAAGCGTTTTCCTCACCATAGACGCCCCTAATAAGGAAAAGGCATAATGCGGCTTAATGTAGCAAAACTGCGACCCAAAAATCACCAAATTTCTCTTAGACATATCTGATAATAAGCACGTATGCCTGGTAAAACTCAGAGCCGAAATTCTAGGAATATGGACTATATTTCACGTTAAGCGCATGGCAAGCCAAATGTCTTTTATTCGCAAAAGCTTACTTGTCAAAACTAGTAATTCTTACTAGTAATAAAAACATTCTTACTAGTAAAAAATGCAATTCTAAAATATCTACAATGAAATTCCTACTAGTAAGTACTATACTAAGAATTGTATTTTTACTTGTAAGAATTCGTATTACACCGCTCTATAATTACATTTTTACTAGTCATGTATTTCCATTGACATCCATTGTATTTTCAGCGACATTGTAGAGATATGAAAGTTACATATCCAAAAGAATTGGAGTCAATAGAAAGAAACAGAGCTACTTAATACCTTACCATCCTTCCATTTGATTTTATATATTTATTATTCTTAGTCGTAGTCGTAGTTTTAAAGTTTCCCGCTTAAAGGCATGCACGCTGTCTAAGCAGCGGCGGATCTAGAAAAAATTACACGGGGTGGCAAGAGATGTTTGCATATCCTCTTGGTTCTCCAATTTTTTTTTGTTACGGGCTAATTTTAACGAATAATTCAGTGTTTGTGTGCGCACTTCACGTTCAATAGCACCCAGTGCAAGGCTTCTTCACCCTGCTGCCATCGGGGAGGAGACTGCGGTGTCTCCAGGCCAGGACCAACTGCCATCAGGGAGGAGACTGCGGCGTCTCCAGGCCAGGACCAGAAGGCTGAAGGACAGCTTCATCTATCAGGCTGTTAGGAAGCTCAACTCTCTCCCGGCTCTGCCCCCACCCCCCTCTCTCCCGGCTCTGCCCCTCGGACTCTCTGATGCTCTGATATACACACACTCACACCCACACACACACTCACTGACCTGCACTGTCACTTTGTGTAGCATTGGTTTGCTAATCACCTCATCCTACTCATAGTCTACCTCATAATGACTCTGTTTGTTCAAGGCTGCTCTTTATCGATTATCAGTTATCGTACTTACAAGCTCTATTTGCACTTTATGTCTGATTTGCACTCTCTTCACGTGCCCGTACTTGTATATTGTATTTATTCATATTTTCTTACTTGTATTTTTAAATTTTATTCTCTGTATTAATGTTTCATGTTTATACATCCAATCCCGTGGCCGTAAAAAATCGTGTACAATATAGCGACGATAGTTGTCCTGTATAGTCTTCCTGTTAGTGTAGTGCAAGCTAAAACCTTGGGTTCCTTTAAATCAGAGCCAGAGATTTTAACAACTCTGAGCTATTAGTTGAGTTCTCCCCAAATGAGCTTGATGGGCCGATTGGCCTCCTCAAGTTTGTATGCTTCTTATGTTCTAATGTTCTAATGTACCCCCAATGACACAAAACAGTTCCTCATAGTCTATTTCTGTATCTTGAGGGTACCGCCCCAGGTGTACACGGTGCATTTATTATTAGTAACGCAAAAGTATTGTGAGGGCACACAAAATTATTTCCAAAAACATTTTCCTGCCCGGACCTCTTAGGGGCTCAGTGAGACAATGAGAGGCCTTAAATAAAAATAAGATTTAACACAGTTAAACAGTTATATTTAGACTACTTAATCTCACCGCGGTTAATATATTCCCATTTCCAGTTTGACAGTCAAAGACGCAGACTGCTTTTGTGCAGTTTTGTGCTGCGCCATAGTACAGTACGTACATTTTGAAATATATTGACGATAATAATAATAATAATAATAATACGGATTCAAACATACCAGTGTTGGACACTGCAACGCGGCATCTCCAGCTCTTTTGGTCTTTTACCAAAAACGAAAGCTATCTGACCACACCTAAAATGCTCCTAAAAATCAGTGTCACGGGGAGCGGTTCTGACGTCACCCGAAGTTGCGGGCCAGCGCAGGCGCGCCTCTCCTGCACCTGCATGCAGGCGGACTGCAGGCTCCGGCTTTTGCGGCTTGGCTGCTCTCCGTGTATTATTCGTTTCAGGTTATCGACGTAGCAGCGAATGCTTTTTTTTGGATTGCAGTTATAGGAAATGAAAAGTGGGGCGCCTACAGAGTGGAGGGGAGGCGGCCCTGTAGATCAGCCCCTGCCCAACATATACGGTGACAAAAAGTAAAACTGTAGAGAAAACGTGGGCGGGACAGCTGGCCACTCTTCGCGGGGGAGGGGGGGGGGTGTACGCCAGCCCCTGCCTGAGATATACGTTGACAAGAAGTGAAATTCTACGGAAGATGTGGGCGGGATAGCTGGCAACTTTTCTCGGGGTGGGGGTGTACATCAGCAAGATATACGGTGAAAATGAAGTGAAATAATATAGAGAGCGTGAGCATTGCATAGGAAATAAAGAGGACGCCATCCATCCAGGGGGCGCCGCAAACGGTGTGACATTCCACTATTCTTAAAACAAATAGGCGGCATCGGCGGCTGAATAGGGCGCCAACTTCTCAGGGGCCGCCGACTTACCGGCCAAGTTCACTTTGTCTCCGACGAGGGGCGGCGGCAGAGATGCTCGCCTAGGGCGCCGCATCGGCCAGCACCGGTACCGGCGTGGGCATATCCACGCAGAGTAGAACGGCGCCCTCTTGCGATCATTTCACGGTACAGTTCATTAATGAACGAAAAAATTGCTCTAACCATTTTTTCATCATTTCATTCTTTCTCTATAATGACTTACATCATTGAAATTATACATTTTAGGAACACGTCGAATAATGTAGGATGTTACTAGTTTGGTTAACACATGACATGATTGAGCCCCTGAAAAAAAAACAATTAAATACCCCTCCACCCGACGCAGCGTTGGGTTTTACAAAATAATAACCTCTAAGCCGCACTTTTTGATGTCCTTGGTTTATTGAAGTATGAGAATAAAAGTCAATTTTGCAATTTCATTTACATTACAGGGTTCACAAACCTTGTATGTGCACAAGTTCCTTGAAATAAATAAGGTTAATGGATATATAATATTTAGAAGCGTGCAATTTTAAGGCCTCCTCTGTGTAATGAATTACCCGCCGGGTGGGTCCTTATATGATCAAACGATGCATCAGATTTTTTATTTATTTTTTTTGCAAAAATAACAACTGACGTTTGGGAGACAATCTGTGCTTTTTTGATAATCAGTTGTTCGAAGGAGGACAGACATGTAATCATATTCATATGCGAGAAAGGCACCATAAAACATTTCAGCAAAACAAGGCCAATATAAGACATTAAAAGACCGGATACTTCGTACATCGGCGAAACCAAAAGACACACGTCGGAAACGGCGCTGGACTCCTCCGTTTCTGATTTCTGTAGATGTTCCGTTTCCAAAATTCCAGGTCCGCCGCTGTCACGAAGACGCGCGCCCCCTCGCGGACATTTGTGCTTCCGCGACTCGTACCGGCCGCTGCTTCTCTCGATAGAATTAGAGCTGACAATTCATCTGTAAAATCTCAACTACAACTAAAAAAAAAAGTGTCATATACATATTAACATGTTGATATATACATTCTACAGTATGTTAGAGCTCAGTTAAAGAAAAGCTATTGTGACATCCAAAAATATTACGTAGAAACAAATAAAAATAAGAATCTGTCAAGTAGAGATTCGTTGCGGTCTGGAGCATTTTAGATTGCAGCCGGTAACGTGAAACACACAGCCTTGAATGACTGCCTGCAGAAGCCAAACTGCTGTGCCTGAGTGCATCTGACAGTAAGGGTAGCACATTCTGACGATCAAATCAACGCTCCAGGTAATAGGAGGCAGAATCATTTAGAGTGAGTGAAACCAGACCTGTCTGCATATACTGTAAGGTGGTCATATGTGTAAACACGTGAGTTACCTACAGGCATTGTCACAACCCTGCCACCTCACCTCCTCCGACATGGGATTTCACCATACCGTCAGCCCCATCCCTTAATGACACAGAAACTCCACTTTAATCACCCCTTTAAGCCCCTTAAATTGGTAGCCTCTTCCTGTTGGCCTTTGAACTGACAGAGATTTGGGAGAAACCATGTATGTCTTGGCGGGGGTGTCCGCTGCACCCTCCCTACATGACTGAGCCTTAATGTAAATGCCACTGCGTGGATTCGCTTTGGACATGCAGAGCACATGCAGGACTAATTTCGTTCACTCATGCCGTGGTCGTTTCTCACCTGCTCCATTCAGGCCTGCCCACATCCCGAATCCCACTTCCCCTCACTCAGGTTCCTGCATTTATTTTAAGCAGTGCTTCTCAATTCAGTCCTCAGGGACCCCCAATCCCTGTTTCTGCTCCTTCTCAGCTCCCTAGCAGACAGACCGTGTTTTTGCTCCCTCCCAGCTCCCAGTAGGAAGCACATGGACTGTCTGGGGGTCCCTGAGGAGCGGGATGGGAAGCACTGCTTTACCAGAAAGTCCATGCAGTGATATATGGGGGAAGGTGCAGAGCTGGAGGAGCAGTACAATTCGCTGATTACCGAATTTAAAAACCGGGCGCTGGCAAGAATGTCAGCCTGCCCGTTCCGTGACTCTGCCCCCAGTCTGTTTCTCACCAGAGAGAGGCGTGGCCTCTGAGCCCGTGCAGTGCAGTGTGTGACAGGGGGCAGGGGGGAGGGGGTTATTTTAGCCGCACGTGTGGCATGCTAAGAGACTCAGAGCTGCCGCCGGCGGCCCGGCCGCCGGACTGGCTGTAGGACGACCCGCTGGCTCCTGTCCTCAACAGCTCAGAGGTGCGGTTGGCGCCTGGAGTCCGCTCCGCCAGGAACTCAAAGGCGCCCCCTGCTGGCGTGTCCAGGTCCCTGTCGCTGATGAAGAGCTCGGCTTCTTCCCAGCGGCCTGCCGCGTCCCGGCTGCCGCGGCTGGAGTTGTTGCTGCTGCTACTGCTGTGGGAGAGGCTGGCTGGGCCTTCTGCCGGTCCCCGCTGCATCAGGTCCTGGGCCGACAAGGACTTGCCCAGGGTGTGGGCGGCCGGTGTCAGGGGGTCTATCTCCAGGCTCATATGCCTCCGCCAGGAGAACTCCTCTTTGGTGCCAGATTTGTTCCTAAGCTGCACCTCCGGCCTTGGGCAGGGCTGGACACCGACGGGGGCATCGGTGACTAGGCGATGGGGGGCCAGGGCCGCAGGCAACTGGAGCGTTGTTGGGGCGGTGGGCGGAGGTGGGGGCCGGGCCAGACTAGGGAACGAGGCCCCCGAGAGGTTATTTGGAGTCAGGATGGGTGGGGGGGTCCCCTCGGGGCCTGAGGGCACCACCGAGGGGCTGAAGGAGACGGGGGGGCTGTGGAGGTTTAGGCTGAGCTCGTTGGGGGCCAGGATGAGGTGCAGGCCTCGGGGGAGAGGGGAGCCAGTGGAGAGGCTGCTAGCCTGGGTGGAGCAGGACGCGTCTTTGGTGAGGACGGAACCCTGGTAGTCGGACGTCTGCTCCAGCTCGAAGAGCGGCAGGGAGGACAGCGCCAGCGCAGAGGACGTGCCCTTACGCAGCACCTGCCTGTAGACGTCCAGGAGGGAGTCCAGCTTCGACTCAATGGACTGGACCTGCAGGCCAAGCGGGGATTTACTGGGAGACGGCCTCACCCGATTGGTCAGAAAACATCTGCTCGCCGGGGTCTGTTTACAGGTTATCATCATTACGGAAAACTATTGCCAGAACAAAACATCCTCCTAACTGGCATAAGATATGAAAAGAAAATTAACCACAAATCCACTAAACAAAAACCATAAATATTACTTCTGAGACTAACAAATAAAAACAAACGTCAAATACTTTCTAAATACCGTTTAGCTAAAGTAACAATTTATTTATTTTTAATCACCATTAATAATACCCGGTACATGCTTTGCCTATTTTGAGGACATCAGCCCATGATGTGCAGTGCATTCATAGATTCTTTAAAGATCAGACACATGAAATAACTCTTAATTGTCTATTCATAGAAATAAAATTACTAAAATTTAAACTGAAACCATAATATATAAAAACAAAAAAGAAATATATTTAAAATTAAAACTAATTAAAACTAACAAAGCCACACTGAAAATAACTGAAACTAAACTGGATTTCAAACTAAACTAGAGTTAAGAATGCAGGTTGAAATTAGGTTATAACCCACATTCATTTGAGAACATTGATTCTGTACATGCCGGCTGTAAAGGACCAGACTTAATGGAGGTGTCCATCCCAGTTGGGGAGAGGCAGCCTGCTGCTATACTTGGTTACGTTGTGCAAGACTTAGTGAGTCACAAAAGACTGGGGACACCAACAACTAACTTGGAGAGTGCTTACCATGACTGGACATTATGACACACTGCCCTCATGGCAGAGAGCCTTTAGGATCTGCTCTGAATAGGTGAGACTTACAACTTACAATGCGCTTGTGTAAGTTGGCGGTGCGGCCCGCTCGTCCCGCTAAGACCCACCTGCCGCTCCACCTTGCACACCCGCCCGAGCATGCTCACATCCTCCAGGACCTCACTCTCGGACAGCAGCTTCTCCCTCTTCCTGTCCACAGGGACCTGGCCCTTGCCCAGAATCTGGTCCACTCTGTGGCATGGGGCGAGAGCAGGGCCCAGTTACACTGGTGCCAGACGGCTGTCAGTCAAACTGTTCCATGCTCAGGGCAAACTCGCCGACAGGGGTGGAATTCTTGGTTCTGGGGCCCCACTCAAAAAATCACTTCGGGCCCCCAACTAGTGTAGTGACTGTTTGTTGCCAGCAGGGGGCCCTCCAAATCTAAGGACCCCCATACAAATGTGTGGTTTGAGTGATGGGAAACGCTGCACAGTGAAGGGACAGGGGAATCTGTCATTCATTAGTAGGTGGTAAGTTATCCATTTGAGAATCTCTCTTTACATTACAGCAAAGGTAGAAAGATTCGGGGTGAATGCACCAGTTAGAATGTTAATGTGTTCCTCTTAATACAGCATTCAGAATTCCAAGATGGTAACAGCTGTCTGTAATGCCGTGAGTCACCGGACGTCTGGTATTTGCTGGGAACTGCATGAAGGTGTGGTAACCAAAATGGTTTGTGGTAACCAAAATGCACAAACATCTACCAGGTGACTCAGGACTGCAGGGCTTAACACCCAGGATGAGCTGTGCTGTTGTACCTTTTTACAGGATCTGGAGTCGCACACAGAATCTAAACAGCCCGACTGTCAAAATCCAGAACTGCGTTAGCTTTCCAGATACACATCAACAAGTCGCATCAATTTTACAAATAATCTATGTGCCCAAGGTGCCAAAGCTGCCGGCTGAGGTAAAACCCAGAGGCAGGCCTACCCACTCCTGCAGACGAAGAAGGAAAAGTTACCCCCCAGGCACAAGTCTTTAGGAGGACGACGAGGGCTTAGGTGTTGGCGTTATTGGTCGAGGTTTCCAAACCACCATCCCGCGAGAGGGCTTTATATGGTCTGCCATGTTTTTAATCCATTATTAAATCTGGCCGGCAGTCTGTTTATATTTTGCTCCCACCACCCCCCCCCACCCAGCCCCAGGCGCTGATTAGCAGCTTATTGAAGCTAAATCATTTTAATCCTCTTGTTTAAATTTTGGCTGAAAGAGTAGCTGAAGTGTCCCGCTTGGGAGAGACTCTCCTGGAGCTAACTGTCGAGTCGGGGCCTCGCGGAGAGGGCCCGCAAGTGGGGGCGAGCTACAGAAGTCGCGCTCCCACAGCTGTGCCTGGCCTTGCATGGGGGGGGGAGACACACCGGGTCTGTAGGCTCTTGATCCTGCACAGCATGTCCAGGTGGCCGGCGGAGTACTGCTCGATCACGTCCTTAACGTCATACGGACGCAGCGTCTCCTTGAACTTCTTCTTCGCCACGTGGAACTTCATTATCCTGCGGGGGGGGGGGGAAGGATAAATTTTGTTGGAGGTACAGTTTGCGGACCGCAGGGGTCACCCTAGCAGAGGAGAATTTTCTGATTGGTGGGGGGTTCTGACTTGTTATTTTACTACCTGCCTACCTTCTTGGGGCCTGGGCCTGCGAGGGGGGGGGGGGGGAGTGCTGCAGCCATGGTTAGGATGATAAGGATGGTGCTCTGGAGGATGCTAAGCTAATGCTAAGTATGAATGGCTATGAAATGCTAACAGGGACCCTGGGAGGTTGGCGAGTTCCAGCCGGCCCTCTGACTGCAGCGCTTCTCCACGGCTCGCTTCTCGCTCCTGCTCCATGCTGGAGTTCAGCCCCGTGGTCAAGATCTGCGGAGATACTACACACTAACGACTCCTGGCCAGAAACCCCTGGTCTCTCTGCGCTGCAGCATTATCTGCTCAGGGGTCTTGTGGGGGATAAACAGCATGATCTGCTCAGGGGTCTTGTGGGGGATAAACTGGGCTTTGCGCACAATGGCGACCAAACGCATTGTTAGCGCTTTCGCCGTTTAAGTTGCACTGAGCAAAAGTGCCACAAGAGGGCGACAAAAAACTAAAAATTATTGGCTTATGTAGGCCACATGAAGAACAGGATTGGATTTTATATAACTGTAATAATAAGCTTAAAATAATAATAAGCTTAAGAAATACAATACAAAGCATGGGACTCTACCCCCTGGGGTATTTCAAAGATAACAGTAATAACATTTCAGGTCTTTTATTGTTCCGTGTATTTTTCAATGGCTCCTCCTGTCAGTAAAAGATCTGCAATTTCTAAAAAAAAAACAAGCAAAGGAGAGCTGTTCTTTCCATTTCCACAGTCACAAGTGGAATCAACCTCCCTGAGAAGACAGGTGGGGTATACGGGCCTGGCGTCACCATGGAGACCACCCAGGGGGCGCGGGGAAGGCTGCTGAAATCGTACCTTCCTGAGGGGCTTTACCGTGCACCCCGAGCTGCGAGGGGCAGCAGTGGCCGAGCCCAGGTCCAAACAAAGACAGCGTGCGGTCAGCCGGGGGGACTGAAGTCAAACTGTGTAACCAAAACAACATGGCTGACCTAACAACCATGTTCCCGGTAAAACGATACATCCTGCACAGCGTGTTCCCCCGGAGGTCCAGCAGGTCCTTCTCAGGAAACAGGATATGGTAGGATACCGAGAGCATTATGGCAGCACACTGAGAAGCAAACAGCCACCCGGGCCACCAGGGGGCAGTGTGGGACATTAGCTCTCTCACCTCACCGCCCTGATCACTGACTTCAGCGCCGGAGTCAGGTCGTCCACAGAGATCTCGCAGTGGCAGCCCTTGTCGTCGAAGCCATCGTCTGGGCCCAGGCCGGTGTCAGCTGGTGGTGGGGGGGTTAATGAGTGGTGAAAGAGAGGCGACAAAGGACATGACTGGTGGTAGATGGGGGCCCCGAACCTTCCGGACTGGACACAGCACTAACGAGGTCGGTAAGAGCAAACGTGACTGAGATACAGGAGGGAGAAGTGCAGAGTCAGGCCTCTCCTGACGCCCACCCAACCTGAAGGCACCAGCTAATAGGCCGTGGTGGAGGAGGTCAGCCCAAACTGGTAGCTTCTGCACAGCACCGAGCCTTAACAGGATGCCTCAAGCAGAACTAATTCGGCTTCATATTACTGTAATCATTATGTTAGATGTTGTTGCTGTAGTCACCATGCCACACTCCCGCATCGTCCACAGCAAGTGCTACCTCAGGAGAAGCAGCACAAGTTTGGATGGAGGTTCTGTGTTATCTGCCCCACTGGCCCTCTGCTTGTGGGGGGGTTACCATCTGGGCCCAGCAATGCGGGAAGTCCCCAAGTCCGTAATGTCACCACCAAGTGCTACCATAATGATCCTTAAATGCAGGCAGTGCTAAATCCATCACCAGCATGGTGTAAAATGACCCCCCCCATTATGGGCCTGACATGCCATATCTAACTGTGCTCCTTTGCACATGGACATGAGGCAGGGAATCATGGGTAATGTGGAAGACCATCTTCCCAGCAGTGATGATATACACCTTTTGGGGCGGTGGGCAGCTCTAAGTAAATACGCTGCTGGTGAGATTTCGCAGGGGGCGGTGGTGGGCCCAGGGCTGCCGGTTCGCTCGGCCCGGCCACTTCCGGAACCGGCAGGCGGGGGCAGGCTGTGGTCAGCCAGCATGGGTCACGTTTCACCTCGTTTATGAAGAAAAGGGAAAAAGCCCCAGCTCAGCAAAACACTGCATTTCTGGGCACTGCATTTTGGAGGGGGGGGCAGCCCGCGGTCAGGGGCTGTGAAGGGACCCCTAACAGCCTGTGCCGAGTCGCCTGGGGGGCTTGGAAATTTGTTCTGCAGCCGTAATGAGTCTCCCCAGTGGCCGGTAGGAGCCGGTGGGCTTTGTTCTGTATTTGGGGGGGGGGGTAGCCTGTCAGCAGTGGGGGGGGCGGCACCTGGATCGCTGCTACGGCTGAGATAACGCCTCCGGCAAAGCTGACAGGACAGCGTCAGCACGAGGAGTGCGTCCCGGGGAGGGGGGCTATGGGCGAGCTGGCCACCCTACCCCCCCCATTTCCCTGAAGGGATCCTTTTTCGTGAGTTTTATTACTTTTTCCTAGAAGTTACGAGCAAACTGCTTTGAAAGAGGAATCCCTGCACTACTCAGCACCGCCGTGGACTGAAAAAGCACTTTCAGTGGGGGGGGGGGGTTGGGTGTATCTAAGAGAGCTCAAATCACAATGTGTCCAGCCTGGCTGGCTGCACAGAGCAAACCCATTGGGGCGCAGCTATGAGATTTTGGGCCCCATGAAAGTATATCATATTGGGCTCCCAACCCAGACCAATCTGATTAAGTTCCACATTTTTTTAGGGGCCCTGTCACTCTGGGGCTCAAAAGTACCCCATCCCAGATATTTCAGCTACTCATGGAGAAACAGCCGGGTCCAGTCTGGTGACTCTGGCTGATATCAGATAAAACTCCAAATTCCAAACAAAGCTACTAACTGCTACTCAGAGAAAGGGGCATCCCATACATCATATAATATTCACCAGAACTGCCCAGAAAGCAAAGGTGCTTTTATTTGTATATTTATGGTAGTTCCTGCTCCATCACCATGGCAACAGCAGCAGGGAGGGGCTCACCTTCCGGGGTGGTGCGCGATTGGCTCTTGAGCCGTAAGGAGGGCCGGAAGCGGGTGCGGTCGTTGAAGCTCCAGCTCTTCTGCACCTTGGCCGGGCTGGTGCCCTCGGCACTGACATCAGTGCCGGGGGAACGCCGGTCTCCGCTGGACATGTGGCGGCCCTTGATGGTCTGGCCGCGCGGGCTGGCCAGGCGCACCCGTTCCTTAAAGCTCAGCTTCTGGCTGCGGGGGGGGGGGCACAATCACAGGTCTGACCAGCTGACTCATGTCTACGCGTCAAAGGAAACAGAGGGGTCCCCGATCCACACAGGCGCACAGGGCTTTATGGCAATCACAGAGCCCGGGCGAGGGGGGGGGGGGACCGTACATATCCTGTGAGTCAGTGATCGAAGTGGGGCTCACTGGGATGCCAGGCATGGAGCGGCGCGCACCCCGAGACCCGCACGCACACACGCATGCACACGCACGCAGACACACCATCCTGGGAGAACCCAGCATGCACGGTGGTGAGCGTACAGGCCCGGTGTTGCCACCGAGCGACTCCATCTCTGTGCCTCTTGTCAGTGTAGTGCCTGACACAGCCAATGGGCACTGAGAAGATGACCCGCCCCCTATCTGTAAACAGACTCCGCCCTGTGGGAGGGGCTATGGGTTCAGGGGCTCCTACGCAACAGCAGAAACAAAACCACATACAGGGTCTGCATCCACAGGGGTTTGGATGCAGGTTGCTCAGATTCTGGGTGAGCTGGGGTGGGGGGGGATTTCAAGACAGAATCATGCCGGGTGGGTGAGTCAGAATGGGCACAGGCAGCAGGCAGAGGGAGGGGCCGGGCCTGACCACTCTCCGCTGGTCCTTAGAGACTCTGAACTGTGAACCGTTACTGTTATTAGTATTAGTAATGCTGGCTGTTACTAGGGTTACCACCTCATCCACGGGAGAAAGCACACTTTGGGCTACTTTAGGCTTCACAAGTCACTTTATAACTGAAAATCTACTGCACTCGGCTAAATGGTTTGGCTCTTCCTGTGCTCTGACTGGTTTGCTTCATTGTCTGAGAGACTCATCCAGCTGTTTCACATTAACATTAGTGACACGTGCGTGATTATAGGAGACTGACCAATCAGCACACAGCAAGAATGCAGCGCTGAAATCCAGGCCCTTTTAATTGAAATGGTAGTTTACGAATCCTGTCCTAGCTCAAAGTGTTCTCCCTGACATGGATTAAGTGGTAATTCTAGCTGGTACTGATGTAGCACTTGGTGAACAGTTGGTTATAAAGTATGATTTTAAAGACTAACATGTCTAATAAAGGCCATAATGACAACTTATCAACATCCACTGAAGGTCAATGGTATTTCTGCCTGGACACAAAGCTGTATTGTACCAACAGGAAGTGAGCAGGGTCAGGACCTGCCAGTGCACTCTACTGTAATGCAAATGCAGTTACTATAATCTATGCTTAATAATCTAAGGAACAGTCACTAATGGTTTATTGATGTATATTGTATATTTATTTTTCTTTCTTGGACAGCTAAAATAACAAATCACAGGTTTAGATACATCTTTGTACATATTCATGCAACAGCAGAACTACATATAACAGCACTCCCCCATTGGTGTGGATGTCTTAAAACACTATGCGCGGGCTGCAGCTTGGGTTTGGGATTTAGAAAAAGGGGTGACAATTCAACAATTAGTGCGAAATTCAGTAACAACACTGCAGTTCACACGTGTGTTTCTTTACAGTCTAGTGGCGCGTGGTGATATACCTCTGT
>JAODKN010000107.1:1358867-1371237 GCA_026774425.1 Petrocephalus zakoni
CCTCACACCGTCCCCGCCCCCCCGCCCCTCCCTACCCCCCTCTACATCCCTCCTGTGCCCATATCCCCCCCCCTCCCCCAATAAAAAAAAAATGTGCCGGTTCAAATCAGGGACACTATTTCTGTCCCCCTAAGAGGCAAACTGCTGACGGTGCCCTTGTTCCCAAATGTCACACATGTGGGACACAAACACTAATGCAGCACCGTCGGGGGTGTCAGCTGCCCCCTGCGGCCGATCACTTCCACCCCGCACTGTGCAGCAAAAGGAAAACTGTCACCAGAGACCCAGGAGACGATTATCAGATCCCAGCCCGGACATTACCGTTACATCCTCCCCCTTACCGTGTCTGGCCTGGGATTCAAACCTGAGATGTTACAGGCTGTGGGATTCAAAGTATGGAGGAGACAAGAGTACACAAAGGAAAACCATGATCCCACTGTTTTAAATGGTGGCCGTAGCTTAGTGGGACAGGAGGCGGTGCCCTTCGCCAGAAGGTTGGTGGTTCTAATCCCAAGGTCAACAGGATGATTTCACCATTAATCCCCAGAGTAAGGCCCTTAACCATCACTTGTACCAGGGACAGTGTGACCCTGCTTTCATAATTTGTATGTCACCTTGGATCTGCAAAATAAATAAAATGGCTCTAACATTAAATATGAAATCCGCTTTCCAGCTCTCTTCCACTTTTTACTCCCAACCACCGCACCTGGACATGAGAGACATCTCCAAACATAGACATCAAACCCCCTACCTGCAGCAAGGCCAGAAATCAAGTCTGAGAAGATCGGGGGGGGGCTTAAGCTGTCGCCCAATCGCATGTCTCCGGCCCACCGCGGATGGCCAGTGGAAAATGAAATAAATCTACACGCTACAGTCATTAGGATGGAGACTGCTCTTCTGAGGAGCCCTCGGCTCTGGAACAGGGGCGAGGACATATTTTCCGTCCATTAGAGTCTTCCTTGAGATACACACATAATTCACTTCCCACATCTTCACATAATTAACTAATCGCGTCGTAATCAAAATTGCTCTTGTCATAACTCATCCTGAAGCTGCGTGTCAGGCCTGAAGGCGGGGGGTAAAACCAAAGCATCCTCATCGTTTTTAAACAAAGCATACATGAGGATCACGCCAGAAGGGACCGGAGTCACCATGGCCCAATCCGTCATAGCCAGTCTAAAATTAAAGGAAGAACTGACTTCACGCGAATGCTATGAGCCTTTACGTGAACACCGATATATCTCCAATAGCTTTTTTTATTATGTGACAAAAGCCCGTCTTTGCCCGTCACCGTTATCGTGACGCCTGTATCGTAGGCCGTGTGACTCATGGCACGACGGGGGCTGGGACACACGACACAGAGCCTCTCGGCTCGCAGGAAGCGGCCGAGATAAACAGGCACTTACGTCCGATAAAACGCAAATCTAACGTTACGCTCCTCTTTCTGTTTCCTCCCATTTCCCCCTGGTCTGGATCAACCCCCCCAAATAACACGGCGGGGTATGACCCAGCAATGCCCGCGACCCCCATCTCGACGCCTGTGGAGCCTTGGCCCGGGGGCGTGCCCTCGTGTCCTACCAGCCGGAGAACGCACATCTGGCCGTCTGGATAGTATTGCCCGCGTGAACATCGAGCGCAGAAATGGAAGATCAAAGGGGCTTTCGGGGAGCTTTTCGGTTTGTTTACTCAGACGCAGAAGCCCGAGCGAGTCCTTGCTCCCGTAGCCACCCGCCGGGTCTTCGGGGACCGCGACGCTTCTCACAAGCACGCCGGCTCTCTCTCATAAAACAAGCAAAGGCCATTAAAACGCCCCCCCCCCCACGAGAGCTTTTTGTGGGAAGGGGGAGGGTGGCGTACATTCAGGGGCTCAAGACACGAAATTTTCCGAGACGTATATGTTTAATTTCATTGTCGGGGTCTTGTATTGTTAGAGGACAATCAATTTGGGGGGGGGGGGGCGGGTTCGTGCAGAACAGAGATAAATCACCAGCACTGGTAACAATGGGAACATGTGTGTCAGACATCGGGAAGCTCTGGAGATTAAGAGGCAATGTTCTCCAGAGCTATACAGGGTGTTTAAGTAACTGCTCCAAGAAACTCCCCAAATTTTCCACGACAGGCCCAGATTTAATTCCCCTGACCTGGGGCTCAGATCATCTCAAGAGGGCATTGTGAACTCGAGGTCAGCCGAATGTCCAGGTACGTCTTCAGCTCACCACCTGGTGGCCAAGTGGCCCAGCTCTTCTGGTCCCCACCTGCTGCGTCACTGTTATAAGATGACAGATAGGGGGCGCTACTGCAGAGCGACACGTTACGTCATAGGCTTACATTCTTTTACTCGTTTATCTTCCGCCAATCTCTCCTAGACTAAATGATAGAATCCTTTACTTACGAACTGTAACATTGTGGGTGCTGACTTACAAATTGTAACATTGTGGGTACTGACTTACGAACTGTAACATTGTGGGTGCTGACTTACAAATTGTAACATTGTGGGCGCTGACTTACGAACTGTAACGTCGTGGGCGCTGACTTATAAACTGTAACATCGTGGGCGCTGACTTACAAACCGTAACATCGTGGGTACTGACTTACGAACTGTAACATCGTGGGCGCTGACTTACGAACCGTAACATCGTGGGCGCTGACTTACAAATTGTAACATCGTGGGCGCTGACTTACGAACCGTAACATCGTGGGCGCTGACTTACAAACCGTAACATCGTGGATACTGACTTACGAACTGTAACATTGTGGGCGCTGACTTACAAATTGTAACATCGTGGGCGCTGACTTACGAACCGTAACATCGTGGGCGCTGACTTACAAGTTGTAACATAGTGGGCGCTGACTTACAAACTGTAACATCGTGGGCGCTGACTTACAAACCGTAACATTGTGGGTGTTGACTTACAAACCGTAACATCGTGGGCGCTGACTTACAAATTGTAACATCGTGGGTGCTGACTTACAAACTGTAACATCGTGGGTGCTGACTTACAAATTGTAACATCGTGGGTGCTGACTTACGAATTGTAACATCGTGGGTGCTGACTTACAAACTGTAACATCGTAGGTGCTGACTTACAAATTGTAACATCGTGGGTGCTGACTTACAAACCGTAACATCGTGGGTGCTGACTTACAAATTGTAACATCGTGGGCGCTGACTTACGAACTGTAACATCGTGGGTGCTGACTTACAAATTGTAACATCGTGGGCGCTGACTTACAAACCGTAACATCGTGGGCGCTGACTTACAAATTGTAACATCGTGGGCGCTGACATCACAGGTCGGCACGGAGACCCGACTCATTGATGGATTTTGGCTTTGCCCTTAGCCCTTTTAACAAGCCAGCCCACTCTTTCTTTTTCAATAATGTTAGCATTCCCCCGGGGGGGGCAGCCAGTTGACCTTGGACCCCCAGAGTTTTTTTCACCCTACTTGGGAGTTCTTGATTCCACTCTTCCGTGGTCATGTGGCTTCTTTCTTATTTTGTGTTTCCTTCCCTTTTCCCCATTTTTTAATTATTCTGTATAAACGACGTAGGAATGAATTACGACACACCCATGAAAGCACTTTGGGGAGACCACTGAAAAGGCGCTATATAAAAGATTCATGGGGGAGGAGGCTGCAGACTGGCATCAACAGGAATGCCTTCCTGTTACCTTCTGGATTGTATGCCCTCTGTTTCCACCTAACGGGTCTGCTCCCCGAAGCTAATCGCTCATCCACCTTTCCCCCGGCGCTCGGCCTCAGCCTTTCTCTGCTGGTCCCAATCCCCTTCTCCTCCCACCGACCTCTTCCCCCCGCCAGGAACAGACCCGGATGCCTCTCAGACCGGCGTGACGTCAGAGAGGGTATGCAGCTCAGCCCACTGGCACCTCCAGGGAGTGGACCCAGTGCGCCTGACGGCATAGTCAGCCAGGCACCGATGTAGCTGAACGTCGCTAAGCAGGAGCATGTTTCTGCACCTCCCTATAACCGTTACACACATTAATCGCTCACATTCCACATGTTCGGCTCCCAAAGTCCTCCACTGGGTTCATGCTACTGGCAAGGCGGTTCGATTAGCGGTGACGTGGGATCTGCTAACCAGGCACTGGAGCGAGCACTCTGTCAGATGCACTGGGTTAGAGCCTGTAGTTAGGCCGGGCCAGGCAGCATATGGAGGTAAGAGGTAAGAGGTGTCCCGGGCTTGGACAGAGACCTCCATTGTGGAGCACCCCCCCCACTGCCCACCCCTGTCTCTGCTCGTGGCTTCTGGGCGCACTGGCTCTTGTCACAGTCATAAACATGACAGGCCCCTCTTTTTCCACGAGGCTCAGGAAACCTGCGCACAGTCATGCGAAGGAACCGAAGCGGCTGCGCCACGCGGACGCGTCGGAAAAAGACGCGCGCGCATTTGTCAGAGAAGGGCGGCCGGGATTAAGCGCGTCTCCCTGCTTACACTTTGGCCCGCAGATAAAAGCGGCGCTCGTTTCTCAGCACGCCTGCTTGTCAGGCTCACAGAAGCCACGGCGCATTCTGGCACGTTTTCTGAGCGCCGGCCAATCCCCAGACTGCCACCAAGAGTCGAGGTCCAGCCGCGTGTCCGCGACTGCGCTTAGCGGGTCAGAGATGACATGTCATAAACACATCGGCTTTTAAAAAGTCATTTTATTGATTTCATTTTTATCTATTTTAACATATGGCCATTACACAGTTCCCCTGGACCCTTGGCACATGTTTAAACGCTCTAAACAAGTTTCCTGAGTTGATTTATACAGCAATTAGTAAAAAGCAATTAGCAGGTAATTAAAGAGATTTCAATGAATGGCCCTTTTACAGCCTGTTAACGTAGCTGCTCGTCCTTGGAGATCGTTATTAATTCTGTAGCTTGTTCGCGGCCGATCGCATATAAGCTCAGAGATTAAAACGACTATAAAGCACCAGCTGAGAGTTAAAAGGCAGACTTTGTTAGCGCAGTTAGTTATGAGTTTGCTGCTGCAAACGACCACATCAGCAGCTGTGCCTCAGAGCTTCACGGGAGTTCGGGTTCTGGACCCAATCCAGCACAGCTCCTTTCAAATTGCTCAGCCCAAATCTCACGCGAGACGCTTAAGGCTGAGTGTTCTTAAGTTTGTACATTTGGACAGGGCCGGCAACCGGCACTGGTGTAGGTGTGAATCACGAATCAGAATAAAGAGCTCTAAGAGGTTCAAATCCTGGTTTGACTCTTGGTCTGATCTTAATCGCGCTGACATCACTGAGGAATAAATCCATGTGCATTGTGGCTCGGCTGGAGCAGGACAGAGACATCTGTTCCCCATTTCGCTACTCGACGATGGCAGGAAGTCCTCCACTTATTTGTTTAATTTTCCACTTCATTTTTTCACTTCTCCCCTTGTCTCCAAGCTCCCGTCTCACTCTCCTTCCCTGGCTGTCGTGCGACTCCCAGGGGCAGGTGCCGCAGGAACGCCTGCAAACCGCCACCCAGCGATGACGACGGCGATAAATTCGGGCCCATGCAGCGACAGCAGAACCATAACGAAAAGAAAAAAACGACGACAAACTAAACAGTTAGATGGAGAGAACAATGGACCACGTCAAACAAACAGTAACAACCTAACAGCAACCAAACCAATGCAAAAAACAACAACAAACTAAATAAAAGTCAGAGACAAAAAAATGAACCACATCAAATGAACTGTAACATTCTAACAGCAAACAAACCATAGCGAAAAGCAACAATTAGTGTTAAAGAGACAACAATAAACCACAATAAGAAACAACAATCTAAGCATTTAGTGGTTTGGTATAACCAAACACCCGCAAATCGCCTGGCTGTCAGGGAGTTCCAGCTCACTGCAGGAGCACTTTTGGGAGATGGACAGAAGCTGCCTGGATGACCAAAGGGCACCCTCAGGAACCTCCCGATGACATCCTGCTTGGGGAAGGCCTGAGAAGGATACCCTCTGAGCTCTCTATAGCTCGGTTTCACTAGGACCTCTCTGTCCTGGGAGAGTACACCTGACAGACCAAGCGATCGTCACCGTAAGACCGGCTGGAGTGCAGGCCGCATCCCTTGGCCTACGCTGTTGGCATCCTCGTGGGATCCTCTCAGCAATGTGCTGGTACACCTTCTGTTAAATGGGTCTTATGGTAATGGGGGCAGCACGTGGGGCATGTTTGGGAGTCGATGTGTGCTTTGAAATGCCGCCACTTTAACAGCACACCATGAGCTCAGTACCCGGGCCGACAGCACTCACGATTCACTGGAGCAACCCGATCCCATGCGCATACCTCCCCGGCGGAGAAGGACTCGATTCCGCCGAGTCCCGGTACGACCTTGGCCAGCCACCCGAGAGGAAATTTGGAAAAATCGGCCGACGCCGTTTTGGGGAGAACAACAGTGAGTCTCGTCTGATCCCTGGAGAAGCGGCGGAAAGGCACTTGCGTACGAACTGTCCCGTTTAACGGAAAGCAGGAAGGGAAGAGTGACGGCCTCCTTTGACTCTCAACTGAGAACGGAGAGGCTGACTAGAGGCTGTCACTCTGCTGGGTGGCAGAAGGCGGGAGAAGCTCAACTGAAAAGGAAAGGAACCCGTGCAGTAAATCACAGCCGCTACGCGCGGCTGCCAGGAATGCTAACGGCAGTTAGCGATTTATAGCGCGGCTTCTCCCGCGACCCTGGCGCACCGAGCTTCGCCGTGACGATGGCTTCCAGCAGCACGCGGCTTCCTGCGTTCCGATGAGAGGTGGTCCGTCCCGACCCGGAGCGGCTGGGGGGTCGGCCCGTGCATAAACAGACACGCATGCGAGCGCACTCTGCCGGCAAACGCGCCCACGCACATACGCTAACAGAGAAATGCCGGCAGCTGTATACACACACAAACACAGTCATGCGCACACACATCCAATCATAAACACAGGCATCCACACACTGAGAACTGTTCACAAACACACAACCCCCCCCCCCCACCTACATTCAGCAACACAGCTGTGGACATCTCCCCCCATTACCGTGACTCTGGGAGCCCGACTGCACTAATGTAAACAAAAGATATTAAATTATGTAAAACGACTGGAAATGGTGACAAGCAATATTGTTTAGCTGGCAAAAAAGAAAGAGCAGGTTATGTGCCACGTCCGCAGAGCGTGGGGGTGGGGGCGTGATGTTCTGCACACGCCAATCTCCCAGCACATGGCACTCAGCGCTTAATTTGGTGCCACAGGTAACGAACTCAGGATACCAGCTAGGACAGACCACATGAAAGCCCAAGATTTGTCCCTCAGGGGGGCTCAGTCTGCTGAAATGATCTGAGACTCCACCTCACGCTCCCTCCGACAAGCAGGGTCTGGTCCGATGTGGTCATGATCCAACGTCCAGGTTCTGCTCTCAGGCGATACCTTGCGATCGGACCTGGGCGCTGCCGATAAATGCGCCGCGTGCCGGTACCTCGCTGACGCTGACCGCGGCGAGGCCCGGCGAGCGCACGGCGTGAGGACTGGAAACACAAGCTCCCCACATTTTCCGTTAATAAAACTCCTCGCGTCGGAATGAGGGAAGTGAAGAAATCGGGCGACTTTACGAGTGCCTTTGGCTGCTGGCTCGCGCTCCGCCGGGACCCCGCCGCCAGGACCACGCCGCCGGGACCACGCCGCCAGGACCCCGCCGCCTCGCTGGTAATGCCACCCCACACGGGAATTGTGCAGCTCCGTACGACGGCTGGGTACGGGAATGTTCCCGCTGTCCGCACGTAGCACACCATCCCCATGGCCAACACCCCCCCTTCCAGGAATAATGTGTCCCTGTGCTGCCGAGACCCGTCCTTCAGGCCCCAGATTCAAAAGGAAAGAAAGATACCAATTAATCTCCTGTGGCCCTTGAAGTGAGAGGCCACATAATCACCATGATATAAAACAGTACGTCAGCAGCAAGTGGCATAATAAAGGCCACTCCCAACAGTTAATCACCTTGATCATTGGCTAATAAACAGTACTGGGGAAGTTACTCACAAAAAGCCATTACAGACATGCTCAGGTTCCGAAAGTACAAATTCAGACCAGGTTTTTGTCTCAACCAACAAGTTGAGCGCACTGTGACTGACTCTTTATGTGCAACTGCTTGGCTGGAACAAAACCTTGGTCTGGATTTGTACTTTCTGGACCTAAACTTACCTGTAATGGATTACTTTGGTGAGTAACTTCCCCAACACTGCTAATAAATCACCCTGCTGGGCCTGGGATCTCACTACTGGGTATTTATAGATCGACTCGTGGGATAGCCCTCCCCAGGTGTGTGTGTGTTGGGTGGGGGAGGGGGTGCTAACTGGGCTATATCTCTGTTCACACTTCCCAATAAACCCCCTTATTGGTGTCAGCCACTGTGCTCCCCAAACACAGAGGGTACAGGCAGAATGCACCAGCAGGGACCCCTGAACTTCCTAGGAGCGAATCCCCCTGTCCAACTTCAAGCTGAGGTGCTTGTTTCGGTAGATTAACGCTGTTCAATCAGGATTAACTGTTCCCAGTCCTAAAGCCGCCCATGTCTAAAGAGGGGTCACCCATCCGGCCCGGGGGGGGTGGGCCGTTATTTTAGAGTGCGGCCCCCTCTCTAAATCCACATGTGAGTAATCAATCAGAAGCAGCACTTCCCAGCTCTGATAAGATGATGCCCTATACAGGGTTTGGGGGGGGGGGGCAGAAGGTTATAGGGTCAGCATTTGTGTGTGGCCCCCAGAAGGGAGGCCAGGTCTGGCAGACAGCGCGCCCATCAGGCCGCCACGGGACACTGCGGCTCGTGGGCGTGACCCATGCGAGGCTGGCGCCAGGGCCCAGCAGCGCGGCACCTATGAAGACAGAACACGCACTGTGTCCATGCACTGCCACAGATTTAAAGAGACAGTGCACCTTTTCAGGGTAGAGGGTGACACAAGAGTGCATTTTATCTCATGTCCCATCCCACTCCAACAAAAAAATCCTGTCACGACCCAGTCCTGGCAGAATTAATCCCGGTCCCATGCCAATCCCAGGGTAGAGGGCATGGATGATTTTCAGATCGCTATCCTAGCTAGGCTATGGTTTTGCACCAAGTCTAATAGCACAACAAGACCATAAACACAACTACAACCACGCAGCAACCCTCCCCATAACTGAAACCACACTCGCCATGCACACAGTCTAACCTGACACACTAGCAGTTTTCTGTCACTGCACAACTCAAACCCGACACCGGGGTTGGTAAATGTCTGTAATATCTGTACTTCCAGTTTAAAAACACTACTATTGAATTCTCCGGTTCGCCATTGCTGCGTGTGTCTCTTTGGTCGTTTGTGTGTGCGACTGTGCGTGCGTGTTTCTGTTTGTGTTTGTTTGTAAACACCCGCCCAGTTCTGCCTCTGATTGGCTTACCGTGAAATTGTATTCTTCCTTAGCCAATCATCATCACTTATGCGGGTGTCTCGCCCCGCCCCTCCCCTCCTCCCTCCTGTGGCTGAGAGAGCTTGGTTGGATGAAAATGGCTTCAATGAGCTTAACTATAGTAAGGCGCCGCATTTTATCGCCAGTAACGGCAACAGCGTTTTAATAATGGAAACGGTAATTAGTCAGATTACCCGTTACTGTAAAGAATAACACTATTAGTAACGCCCGTTTATTTTAAAGCTGTTATTCCCAGTGCTGCTCCTTAATGCCACGCAGCGTGCACCACCGCAGCAGAAAAGGCCCTGGGGCCAGGGGGGTTCAACGCATTTCCAGACGCAATAAAATTGAGCTGAGCGGTAACGCAGCGTGTGGAATTTCACGGGAGCTAAGGAATTTCCGTCCCTGCCCGGCGCATGCCGGTCCTCCTGCCCCCCCACCCCTGGCCGCCAGTGTCGTTTTTCATCTGGGACATGGGGCCCGGCCGCTGTAGGCAACCCCCTGGGCCCCCACCTAGCTAATTTCTGAGACCCGGTAGCACAATCTGGGCTAGATAATGGGCCTGGACAGAACAACGTTCCGGCAGTACAAAGTCCCCCATAACTAAGCGATTAGCATCCCTATGACATGCCCCCCCCGGCGGCCGGATCACCCACGGAGCGACCGGCTCACCTTAACCTTGTTAAAGGCGCCCGACTGCTACTGACCCTGTAACCAGGGGGTGTGTGGGGGGCAAGTGGCCAGGGCTGGGATCTCTGAAGGCCTCTTTCAGAACATTCTCCTGTTTCAGTTTCCAAGAGCAGACGAGGAGGGGAAACAGGTAGCCTCTTTTTAAGGGTGTTTCACTGTTGGTGTCAGTGGCGGGCAGGAATCTGGACGGAGTTAGATGGGAAATGGAAAAGAACACGTCTGAATGTGGGCGGAAGCCACCGCTGGGGAGGAGCAAAGGCGCGGTACGAAGAAAACCACGCGACTGGAAAGGGCAGAAGGCGGCGACCCGTTTCCCCCGTGAGGGAAGCCTGTCCGTGGCGACCCCTCACAGGCCGCTCGCGCGCTCCCCGCGTCTGCAGCGTTAACACGGCTTTCAGTGAACGCCCCCCCCCCCACACACACACACACAGTTTAATTAAAATACATCTGCTTTGCTGTAAATGGGGAAAATAAAACTGTTGGTGAAAGCCGTAATTTTCCATTTAAAAAGAAAGGCGAATTCCATTACGCGCAAATGTGTCGTTTTATATCTGTCGCTCGTAACTGCATTCTCTTATGTATAAATAATGGGATTCATTAAGAAGTCAGGACTAATTACAAATCCCAAAACAATTCTTCCATTACAAGAACAATATTTGTCGCCCCTGAGAGTAACTGACACCTACAGGCCCCTAAGAGGCCAATTGGGTCGGGGGGTGGGGGGGTTCTTTTTTGTTGCTGGCCCCATTTTGCATGTCTGCCCAGGGGTCATGTGACATGGCCACACCCCCCCAGCGGTAAATGTGGCACAGACTCACAAAGCCAGCTTTGACCCAAACACTTGGTTAATAGCCAATCAAAATCATTAAAAAAAATATGCCAGGTCAGCTGACACCACCTCAATAGGAAAGAATGCCTATCTATTAGCTCTGAAAAACAAGAAAGCATTTAATATATCCCAAATTCCATAATAAGGAACATGGGCAGTTATAGAGTCCATATGTGTGCTATTCTTGAAGGGCATTCGGCGGTGGGTGGTGCTGAGGCCTGGACTCGATTCTCCTGTTCCTCAGCTTGACATCATTAATGCCACCCAGTTGTGCACCTTGATCATGTGACTACATATCCCAGCATGCAACAAACTGCAGAGACAATAACAGACAATTACAGAAAAGGATCCTCATCCTTTTATTGACAAATGCTGAACAGAAATCCTTTAAGACAATTGCTTTGGCCTGCCTCGGGAATAGGCATTACGGACACGTGCTCTTTGTGTTTTGGCTTCTTGTAGTAGATGTTTTTTATTAGCTTGAGTCTTTAAAGAGCTTTAATCAGACCCAGGAGCAATGAATGCATTACTCCTGCAAAACACCTCATGCGAACTTGACACGACCCTCATTTGCCGAACGTGTGAGAGTAGGGGGGGGGGCGTGGTTTCAGAATCCCAAGCACTGGCTCATTGTCTGGACTGCCCACCTCTGTATCTATGCCCAATCTCAACGCACCCCTGGCCCCCCGGCCCGTATCGGGGCCCCTGGAAATAGCAAAGTGTCATTTTGATAGGCAGACGGTCCTCGCTACAGCTCGTTAAAGGTGCCTGTTAAAATTTACACACTGTGACCAGCGCCGAGTCGACCCTCCCCTATTTTCCGTAGTAAAACTTTCTCTGGGGTGGATAGTGGGGATGGGGCTGGATCCCGGCTAACAGCCCGAGATGGGATTACTGGGGTTATTGGAATTACTGGGATTGGGACCCTGGAACAAAGGTACCATGTGACGATACTAGGGTAAGACCCGAAACCCGGCCCCCAAAAATACAGGGCACTCTAGGCAGGAGGCCAGTCTGTCACAGTAATAAAAAGTACTAACAATATTAATCATAAAAGTAATAGGAGGTTTTTGCAAAACGGAGGAAAAATCTCATTGAATTTCAAGACAGTGTAATTCCTAAACTATATGGAACATTTTGGATTTTTCATATTGGGCCGGGGACAAACTAAATGGCACAAAATGGATGAATTCTGAGACGGTTCAGCGTGGACCATTTCCTAAGATTAGCTAGAATGACCCAATAATAATAACAACAACGCATAATAATAATAGCATACTACACTTAAATACGGTCTTAGTCACGTTAGTAATCAATAGATGGTGTGCGGCTGCTTTAGTGCTGTGTGGCTCTGACTGTTTGCCATGACCAAGGGCCTCCGAGAAGGAGCTCAGGTGGGGGCTTAAGGGAGGGGGGGCGTTAAGGCCGAGGGCGGGAGGGCGGA
>JAODKN010000107.1:1383001-1411125 GCA_026774425.1 Petrocephalus zakoni
ACAAAGGAGGTGAGAAGAGTCCCCCCCCCAAAACCTGTAGGCTTGCGGTAACAGTGAAACACACCGTGCCACAATTAAAGCATCAGAATCAAAAGATCAACACCGTCTAGTAACCGACAGCAGACAAGAGAAAGCCCCGGAAGGAAAGGCCCCCAAAGGCCAAGCGCCTTCCGCTCGGCGAAGCAGGAGGCAGCCACGCTTAGAGTTACCGCTGCGTTGCAGAAGCCGGAAAAGTGCCCGTCTTACATAACGCGGAAAGCGACCTTCTCCCCCTCCCCCTCAGCACCGCCGGCTGATTCACAGGAGCAACCTGCCGCGGACGCAGCAGTCAGAACGCGGCGAAACCCAGGCGTCTGCGCGTAAAGTCACCGGCGGGTATGCGGATGGCTTTCTCCGGGCTGAGCGTCACTGAGCCACTCGTTTACATAATGCGCGTATAATATAGCGGGGAATAAAATACTGTAAATAAAGAGAAACGAAATGGTGTAATCGTTGCACTAATGTCGCTGCAGGAACTTGCGTGCTCTCCATGTCATGCTGGCTTCCTGCAGGCCCTGTAACTTCCTCCCGCAAAAAGGCTAGCTAGGTTAGGCTAGCAGGCGTCTCAGAATTGCTCAATGTGCTTTAGCGAGTTCCAGCTTCCCTGCGACGGACTAGCATCCCATCCAGGGCACACCCCCGCGCCGTGTCCCATACCGTCTTTCCCTTGGGAAAAATAAGACTGGATATGGATATGAAATGCCGTAGCTCTTAACGCAACTCATTTATACGTAAAGCAGCAGTCACACGTGTCGATCGGCAAACTGTAAAAAATTGTAACACTGAACGGGCCTCAGAACTGCTTCCCACAAAACTAAATGTTCAGATTTACTCCAGATCGTGCATTTAAGCTGCGGTTAGATATTTTTGATCATATGGAGGCTTCTCCTTAATTAATGGCCAGATGTCATACCTAACAATGAATGGGGCCATTTGCTAGTGTGTAATGAACCCGGTTTTATTTGACACGACAGTCAGGCTTTCCTGTTCATCCCATCTATGGGAAACATGTATCTTTCCTGATGGAAACTCTCTGCTTCGCCCCCCCCCATTCACATAAACTGGAGCTGATGGATAATTTGGCCTGTACCATTTGCTTACATTTCCAGCATAAAGTCCATCTAGCGACTGCCATCCACGCAATGTTTCCGATCCCATGTTACTTGGCCAGAATCACCCTTAATCCCAGAATCCCAAATATTTGTGAGGATGCTAGGACGGTGCAGAGGTCAGCGATCAGCCCCCCCCTCCCTTCACAGCCGGCAGGTTTGGTACATGCTGCATCCCTAACCCCATGCACCACGCCATTTATTATCACGCTGGCCCTTTAAGAAGCCAGGCCTGTCCATTACAGTGCCTGACTCCGCTTCCCCTCGTTTAAGTGACAGGTACTTAGCGTGGGGAGAGCAGCCTCCGCATTCCTGCTCCTCTTCTCCCTGATGGACGTCGGCCCAAAGGGACAGATGTAGTACTTCCCCGCTGTTTGAGTAAAGAACCCCGTGGGGGGGGGTTAGGATGTAGAAACAACGTCCCCTCTGAGCCCAGTTGCCCCGATTCAGAAACTGCTGCCATTTTAATTCCTTTCCTGCCAGGCACATGTATACATTCTCCTTAGGTTTCCTCCTCGTTGGTATCTTCCACACTGTACGTCATCGTCATTTAGGCTGCCTGGGAGACGGCGAGAATGCAGGCTGAGGCCGTATGTGTGTGCGTGTATGTCTCAGAGCGAGAGACAAACACAAAGACAAACCCAGGAGCACGCGAAGGCAGACACAGGGAATAGGGCTCGACAGAGGTGGCGGTGAAAGGGGCGGGGCCCCGCAGCCGTGGTTACCGCCACTCCTCACGTCAGCATGTTGTTGGGGGGGTGTGACTGGGGCCGTCAGGGTGCTGCCCCGTAACACAGGCGCTCCAGATTAAATAGGGGCCCCCAGCAGCCCTTTGCCCGGAGGCAAGCGCCTGGCAGAGCTTGGGGGGCCCGCCCGCTACCGATCCATCTCTGCGTTTCCCTGGTACCCGCCTTACATCCCCCCCCCCCCGCATCCTCTGAACACTCAGTCCGTTGGCGGGGCGAGAGGCTGACGGAGGCGGGGGGCTTTAGGGGTTGCCGTGGATACCCTCGCGACTGATGTGTGTGAGTGAGCCTGCCAGCTCCTGAGAGCACAGAGCCTTCTTCCTCAGCCACTGCTGGGCACTTTCTGGGCGACTTGATCGGGATTGGCCGGTGGAAAGCTGGGCGGAGCCAAACCACGGCAGCTGTCAATCAGGCCCTGTACTTACATACCCTTTGTTGTCAAGCTAATAGTGCTCCCACTATTAAATCAGGCTGTTAAATTACCCAGGTAATCTCCAAGGCAACAGACGATGACAGATATACCAGACTAGGCATACAAATTATACGGAAAAGCTCCAGAAATTACTGCATCGCGAGGAGCTGCTGACCTGACAGACAGAGATGGATTAGAGTAGTTAGTTTAACCAGTGAGAACCTCAGTTAACAGCACGGTAACCCAGAGGAAGCTTATTTTCCAGTTGCCATCCTGGAATATGGGGCTGACTGCTCAGATAGCAGCCCCCCCCCCCGCCCCGTAGGGCATCCATAGCCACGGCTGGCTGCAGCATGGTGTGAGATATTCCAGAGTGGTTTACGGGGGGCACTGGGCAGGAGTGTCGCATCCTGCAGCCTGAGCGGGATCCCTGTGGCGGGGGAAGACACCCCAGAGGGGGCAGGAAGTGAAATTCTGCCGGAAATGCGAGAAGGGCAAGCAGGTGATGGCCAGCGCGGGTGAATAGAGACACTGCAGATTTCCTCCAAATTCCTGTCCGGGGGGGGTGGAGGGGGACCTCCCCGGGCATCCTCTGCCACTCCCGTCTGGCCCTCTGCCTCCCCCCTCAGCAAGACAGTGGTCAGCCATGACTGGGGGAGCATCCAGAAGCAAGGGGGGGGGGGGGGGCATAAAAATACCTAACGTGAGAAAAACATAATGTAGCTTAATGAAGGACAGACAGCACATTTCTCTCGGACGCGTTTCGCCATAGACACTTCAACAGGAGGAATTGTTTCTGACCAGAAGTGTCCAAGAGAAATTTGGTGTCTGTCATTCGCAGATTTCGGATTGGTTTGGATCATTAAGCCACATTATCTTTTTTTTCAGGTTAAGTGTTTTAGAATGTCCCAGAGACTGCTCTGGTCTTGTTACAAAAATGGGAAACTTTAAGAGAAAGAGTACAGCAGACTTGGCGGAGAAGGCCGCAGGAACGTCACACAAATCCAGCCCGAAAAAGGCAGACGATTGTGAAGAGCCGCTTGAAAATGGCGCCGCGTGATTAACTGCTGTGATAACTGCTGACAGCATCTCTGCTCGAGTTGGGCGAGGGCGATTTGCCCGGGTGCCAGAAGCCGCCGTCGCTCACATGCCGGCAGTTAAACACGGATGGCGCACCGCTCGCGAGGCCACATCCCCCTCCCGTTTGGACGCCCCGTTTAATTGCAAAGTTCCACAAAGCCACGTGGCGGCCCAGTAAAACACCCCAGTCCCGGCACCGGCAGACTGAACGATGACAGCTTTAGCGTGTCGAGATCTCACCTCGGATTTATATGCTTCTTTTTCGGTTAATAATAGAAACCAGAATGACAATAAAACCCCCGAGCCGTTTAATTGGTGACTTCGGAAAATTCATCACGTCTCGCCTCAGAGGAAGGATCGCCCAGCCGACATTGAGCGGGGGAATAGCTCTCACGCTCCCTTCCAGATGGAGACCCAGCCAGCCCTCGTCAGCTGGATGCGGGGCAGCCGGCCGCGTCGGCCCTCGTCAGCCACCTCGTTCCTCTGATGATGCTTGCAGGAAGTCAGAGCCGTGTGCGGGAATCCCACAATCCCCAAGCTGGTCACCCACTCTATCCATAAACTGTACAGCTATGCCGGGGAAACCCAGCCATTCAACTGTGCCGGTGGGCATGGATCCTCGGCCAGGTAGCACAGAGCACAGGGCAGGGGACAGAATGCCCACCAATCAGGGGGGACAATGTAAGGGTCAGGATGGCAGCCAATCAGAGGGCTCAACGCAGAGGACACACAGCCAGTGCATCACGGGGCACAAGGAAAGGACAGGATATTGGTCCATGACAGGGCACAATGCAGGGGACAGAGCCAATCATAGAACACAGTGCAGGGGGCCGGAAGCCAGCCAATCACAGGACACAATGCAGGGGACAGGATGCCAGCCAATCATGGGTCACAATGCAGGGGACAGGGTACCAGCCAATCACAGGACACAATGCAGGGGACAGGGTGCCAGCCAATCACAGGACACAATGCAGGGGACAAGATGCCAGCCAATCATGGGACACAATGCAGGGAACAGCATGCCAGCCAATCACAGGACACAATGCAAGGAACAAGATGCCAATGCATCACAGGGCACAATTCAAGGGACAGGGTGCCAGCCAATCAGAGGACACAATGCAGGGGACAGGGTACCAGTGCACCATAGGGCACAATGCAGGGAATCTATTTAAGATGGTGTTGGTTATATAATGGTGTTTGTAGTCGTAGTACACCCCCCATGATAACGCCCCCACCACGGCTGCCCCCCCAAGGCCCTCTAGCCAGGTTTCAGCCTCCGTCGCTGCACCAGCTCATGCTAAATACATACCCCCCCCCCACCATCACACAGGCTCAGTGAGCCCGGGGGCTTGGTGCTGCAAATAGCAACAACAAAAAAAAATGTATGCAAACTCAGAGTGGAGCCTCTCGGGGGGTCACTCGATCTCAGTCGTGCATGCAAAGCGGGGGGGCAGGCAAATGAGCCCCACCCCCCGAGAACCAGTCACCTAGGCTGGCAGACTGAACCGATATAAGCATGTAAGGCGGGTCCTACCTCCCCATTCAGGTGGCTAAACCTCTGCCAGAGAACAATTCACTGTGACTTTTAGGACAAACAAAAACTAGTAAGTAAAACCTCCAGGGTTCACGCCTTCATAAAACTAATTCCAGCTCATTTTTAACCCCAGACTGTTTTTCCCCTTACTAGTTCCTCCATGGTCACCCAACACCAGCTAATAACAGGCGCGATGAAAATTAAACCAAGACACGTAGGACATGGCAGGAGAGTCTGGGTATGTCGGCAGTAGTGACCAGTGACCCGAGTTTGTGACCCTTTGGTGGGGAGGTGGGGGCATGTTCAGAGTTTAAAGGTCAAAAGTCAACCTTAAACGAATCTCAGCCCTGTGACGGAAGGCAGCGTAGTGGTATCCATGAGAGAGAGCGAGAGAGATAGGGAGAGGGTGTGTGTGTGTGTGTGTGTGTGTGTGTGTGTGCGCGCGCTTATCTGCTCAAACATCGACACACAACCAGCCATCCTACATCCAATTCTCAAGCGAGCCATGATTAAGCACTTAGCGGAAGGGCAACATCTCTTAATCGTGTTAATGAATCTATTATAACAGCGTGCGAGCACGCTGAGCTGGTCCGCCATCCATCCGTCTCTTAAAAGGATTAAAAGGTTGGGGGATTTACTGATGCCCCATCGAAAGACTCTCCCGGCCAGGCCCCTGTGGCCTAGATCACGGCCCACAGCACAGATGCGTCAGTGGCATCACACCACAACCCTCTTCCGTGATATTAGAGCACAATAGAGTCCCAGATGTGAAAACATTTAAAGCCATTTACATACCAGCAATAGCCCCCTACCAACGTTACCATGACTTGGTTGACAGTGGTTCTGAGGGCCCAGTAGATGGTGGGGGTGCTGGGGGGGCGAGGTGAGCTTGTGCTTACACCCGACAGAGCCTCTAAGCCTCAAGCCGTCTTTTAAAATTTTATTTATTCTTATATTTAATTTCTTTAATTTATTCACCCCCCCGTCCTTTAAATGTAATTTTAATGTCTTTTATTTAAATGTATCCTTCTGCCTTTGTAAAGCACTTGCCTTGCATCTGAGTTGTGCTATATAAATAAGGTTGCCTTGCTTTCCCTCGTGCGTGTTTGGCGTGTAGGTGGATACTAGGGCAGCTGGGGGGGGTAAGCCACCCCAATTAGGCGGCCTCACGGCACTCTGCCCTACCGGCGTGTCTCCGGACAGACGCGTCCACGCGCTGTCAGCTCTGACCGGAGGCCTTCCCGGACACAGCAGGCTGCGTCCTCACACACGCATGACGGACATGGACGAGAGCCTCTGAGAACAGGCCAGCTCGTCGGAAAGCCATGTGTGACATGCCCATCTTACCCCCCCGAGAAACGCCTTTGATGGAGGTCGTCTAACCACCACTAACCGTAAGAAGTACACAAAAATGCATGCGGATACAAACAGAGAGATAAAAGAAAATGCGGAACGGGACGAGATAAACATCAGCATGAAGAGCGGGACGTCTAATGCTTTAAGAGCATTTTGTATAAACCGGGTCATTCCTCAAAAGGTATGCAGCTGCGTAGCAGGTAGAGATGCAGATTGGTCTTGGACGATATTTATTAAAAATCTAAATAAAATCGGTACGACGCATCAGTATTGGATAGTATTGCTGACGGATATTTAAACTTTATCAGTATTCAAAATTTGCCACCAAAAGCCAGCACAAAAGTACCAGCTACTATAATAATGTAGATGATCGCATTGGATGTGCCGGGATTTTATCAACTCATTTACCTTCATAACTAATTATTAAATCTGGCCCCTAGATCGATTTTTCGTTGTCCGCAGAATAGGAAATTGCTGGTATAACTACCGCCCACTAACGTGCGACGGTGAGTGGGGAAAGCTACTGGCTCAGAGGCCAGCAGTGTCGCTATCGGAATCAGCAAAGTTAGACAAAATGATATCAGTTATTAGCATCAGTTAAAATATCCGCTCTGGTGAACCCTTGATAACAGGGTGGCAGGAGTTAGGAGAGGGCAGAGTGTAACTGGTCCCGTAATGATAGTTCTAATGGGCTCCCTAATCTTGTAAAGGGAAGAAAATGCAATTCTGCATATTTTAACAACCCCCCCATATGGTGTTCTTAGCCCCACAGCTGAAAAGGGGTACCGAGGGGGTGACCCCCCCCCCCGACACCTACGGTAATCTGCATGAGTCCTTCAGAGTCCCCCACCCAGACAAAGATATCTGACAGGATGTGCAATTTATAAAGACTGATCTCATCCGAAGTTACATAACTACTGGATTTCTGTCGTGTCCTACGAGCTGGGGTTGCTATGCGCGGCGAGACCCAGGACGGGACGGCTCCTTACCCCTCCCAGACCCCCCCGACCCTGACCCGCAGGCCCCCCGACACGGGTCTGAATGAGGCCCGCAGACACCTGAATCACAGATGCAGACGTAGAGCGGGCCGGACTCCAGCAGGACGACAGCCCCAAGAGCCGAATAAACACGCAGAACAGCTGCCAGAGGAAAAACACTCCGCGGGAAGCGGACACGCAGCCATCATACTTGTGGGATTATAACTAAATATAAGTTATATATAAATCTCTCGTTAAAAATCTTTAACTTCCCAATAAAGCCAATAACCGCGTTGGGTTTTCCATTTCCTGTAAACTGCCAGAGACAATAATTCTGTTTCACAATCCTCACCAGGGCCCCAAACAAACATAAATTATTTCGACAAATATTTCCAAACCTCTGAAATCTGATTTTCCTTGAATGCAAAACAAGGAGACTGGAGCGGCACGTGGGACTAAATCATCAGGGAGGGGCGGCCCCCACTGCCCCCAGGAACCAGGCATGACCAGTGAGATGTCTACTGACCAGAAGGAGGTGCCCTCCCAAAGAGTAGGTGTGTTTGCCAAGATATGTGTAAAATAGACAGCAGCGGTCAGTTGAAATATCCCTTTAAATTAACAAATGTGGTATTAATAGAGCAGCTCGATGCTCACCCCCGCTAACCACCGGCCAGTGGTTAATACCACCTCTTCCCCTCACAGGATCCCTTTTGTGTTGGCTTTCGGGAAAGGTACACTGAGACTCGTGAGACACTCTGACTCCGAGTCACAGCTAAGCGAGCCTGGCCAAGGCAGCGGAGAAAGAGACGGCCCGAAAGAGTAAGGGATGGTAGCGGCGAGCAGCCGTGTGCTGGCATGCGGCTTTCCTCCAGCGGGCCTGCCCGGGGTAACCAAGAGGCGGCTGAGTAATGACTAGCACGTGATTTCAGGTGCTCCCTGTAACTTTCCCTGATCTAGGGGCGGAGCATAAAACGGGTTTCGGTTGGCCAGCCACCGGCAGGAATGTTGGGCCAGATGATTCTTTGCCAGTGGCAGGCAGATGGGGACCTCTCAGGCCAGGGAGTGACCCCAATCTCATGGGGGGGGAGGGGGGGGCGGCTCACCAACAGGACCACCCTCCACCTGGTGTCCCACAACATTCAATATTCAGCATTAATTACTGTTTCTTTCCTTATTCAACAGTTATCATGTAACTCAGAGGTGGACAATCTTATCCGCAAAGGGCCGGTGTGTGTCGAGGTTTTTCGGGATAACCCTAAGGCCAGCTGTTCAAACCCAGGTGTGAGGGGTCTTCAACCAATCAGTCCTCTAATTAGTAATGTAATTAAGGAATTGCAGTGAAAACCCACACACACACTTTCTGGATAAGATTTGCCACCCCTGATCTAAAGCAACGTACAAGTGGCATCTGACCCAACAACCTTCTGTCCATACGCACAGCCTCCTAATGCAAGTAATGCCAATCACACACCACCCCCAAATTAAGCTAATCTGTGCCTTTAAGTGCCTGCTAAAGACATGACCCTTAAGAGACCCAAACTATTTATTTGCATTTGTTATATTTTAATATATCGTATAGAGGCTTCTCGTCCTTAACCGTGAAGTGGACTTGGAGCCCAGCTGAGCGGGACACAGCAGGAAGGTGTCCTGCCGTAACACCCACCCCAGCCCCGCGCCGTCCGCGAGCCGCCCGCTGTTTATTTCAATACAAACGCACCTCTTCATGCAGCTTACACAGTGGGCTTTTATACACCGCTAACAGGTCTGGCCGGGGTGCCGTTGCCATTAGCAACGGGCACTTTGGAGAGAAGAGAACTTAATATGGGATGGGTTGTTTGGAGCAGCCGGGCAAGGTCGCTGAATGGAGAGCGGAAAACCTCGACCCCCCTCCCCTCCACGCAGGCCTGGTTTTTCCACCCGGGAATGGATACCGCGGGGGTGCCGGAGAAACGCCCTGCCCACAATGGCCTCAAGGTGGCGCCATATTCGCCGGACTACGTCTCCTCACTTTTGTCGTGCAATTATTAGGTCTCAAATTATTATATTTGTTAGGATACAACTCATACGGAGGTGGCAGAAATACGCTGGCGCTCATTTTCTGACGTGTGTGTGAAGCAGTTTTTCAGGACTCCATAGCAGTCACTTACTGAGAGGACACTCCCTCGGGGGATCCCGGAGCACCTTAGCTACGATATTCCAAGCCTGTCCCAGATGTTGCAAGAGCATTATGACGTGGAGGGGGAGCAACAGACACTCACCTGTGCTAACAAAGCGCAAAATATGCTGAGCTCCAGCTCTCGGTGGGTAGCACGGGTAAAGCGCAGGCCAAGCGCAGCCCTGAATTATAAGCATGTAACAGCTGACATAGCGGCCGCGGTAAATTAGCTCCGCGTGTGATTAGCGAGCCGTTAGAGAGACGGGGAAACCGTTTACTGCACACCTGCTTTCGCGCGCTCGAGGCACAGGCTTCACGGGGTGCAATAGCTGGCTGCAGCAAGGACTAACTTCTGTGTTTGACGCATCCAAGGCCAGGGATAAGATGGGTGTTGGCAGTGGCCGAGTTGGTACCCCAGTTGGGGTCGGGAAGGGGTGTAGCACGGGGAGACCGGAGCCAAATAATACAAAGCCAGCGACTTCAGAGTCGAGACCCCTTGCCCTGAATCACTGGGGTGTAAACCATGTGGTCTCCACGGCAGAAAGCTCCGACACGACGTGGGCTTGGGGATGCCATTTCTGCACAGGTGCGAAAATAGCACAACGAACAACAAGGGCACGTGTTTGTTTGCAATTTGGTGGGCGGAAGGGTTTGAAGGCACGACCAAAAACTGTGCTATGGCGAAGTGTAGCATCTTCACTGTGGAATGATGGCATATTACCGCCCCGAGCCTGTAATCAGCCAATCAGAAGCCTTCGCAGTCTCGCCCTCGTCCTCTCACTGTAATATCACACACGTCGATCGGGAGGCCTACATCTGGCAGGTCCCAGCAAGCCCCGGCCAAATGATGCGAGGGGTTCCCTCTCACGCCCCCAAGGCGACCCCCCTGCCGGGCCACAACGTTTGTCTTTCCATCCAGGGCTCTGGTAGGCGGGCAGCGACGACAAGGCAAAGGAACGCGTTGCCACGGCAACAGAGCGGTCCAGCAGGCCATGCCGAAACGTATTCAAATCGGACTGAAATGAGGGCTGGGGCGCTGGGGGGGGGGTCCACACAGGTAACGGTCGATAAGGGCCTGATAAAATAAGGAGAGCAGCAGAAGAGCAGGAGGCCGCAGAGTACCGGCGCTTCCAGATCTCCTCACCTCCATCCTCTACGGTGATGGAGAACAACACACAAGGTTCTCGAGGTATGGGGATAGAAGTGCCCCCCCACCATACACAGAGACAGAAGTCCCCCCCCCCCGAGATATGGAGATAGAAGTACCCCCCCTTCGAAAAGAGATGAAAAAAGATGTTTGGTGGCAGACAAGAGCCCTCCCCCAGTGATGGACGACTCTGTGAAAATGCAGGCTGACTGGCAGGCAGGATGAAGATGAGTCTCCTCCTCGCCCTCATCACCTCCTCCTCGAGCCCCCAGCTCTCAGCCTACCAACTCGCTCTCAGGGTCCTAATTACACTCAACCACCCCCCCCCCCCCACACACACCCGCAGCGGGCTAAAAAAAACACGGCTTTCAAGCAGCAGAAGGCAACATTATCAACAACAAAGCATTACCCCCCCGACGCACATCCACGCTGCTTGAGTCGCGTCTGAAGTCGTCCGGGAGAGGGACAAGTGCTTCACCTCCATCATTTCGAGAAAATGCATTTCTTCAAATAGAAAGTTACGTTGAGAGGCATGGCTGTACAGCGGGGTGGGATGGGGGGGGGGGGCTTTCACTTTTCTTAGCAGTGCTGGGAAAATCCCCTTCACCGACATTCACACTGGGCCTCTAGACAGGTCCCTGCCGAAAAGGCGCCATGCTGATTGGCTGAGGGACATCCAGGGCCCGCCCTCACCCAGAATGACGGCACACACACGGGACGAGGCACTTCGCAGGGCGAATGGCTGTTTCAGTCAATCAGGAGAGGGTCCCCTGGGAGTCCAGGCTCCGCCCACAAGGGCTTAGAGTTACATTTCCACATACTCTGGGTGCCCCGCGCAAAGCAATCACTTTTAACGTCATTAACTTCAAAGGCAAACTTCCAACCAAGCCACAGCAAAAAAAAAAAAAGGGAAGCATCCCCACGCTTGGCTGGATTCACACGGTGGTCATGGGCGACTGGAGCTACTGTATGTTGCCTGATCATTTTCTTCATTAACTCAAGATGATGGCGCTCTTGAGTGGGTCCTTGTGGCCTTCTGGGGCTGGCGAAGGAGGGGAGACTCGCCCATTCTCTCATGGGGGTCAAAGTTCTCCCAGAGGACAATTACATACCCGTCAGATAAACCTGTGAATGCTCAGCGTCTCCCCCGACAGGAAGAGGGCTGCATGGGACGTGTCCTGCTGACTGGGTGCGATGGGACCCGACCTTCAGGAAGCCCGGCAGGAGTGACAAGGGAGCCACCGTCTGGTGTTTGAGCGTGGCCTCTGTCTTGTGTCACTGGTGCGCTGGTGATCAAAACAATGAGCCTTTCAAAGGGCCCAGTGCGGCACTTACGCAGCAGCTACAGTGTGTGTTTACTTACTCCCAGCCGCCCGCCTTTAAATACATCATCTTCAATTGGGTTTGACACAGACTTTTTCCATTGAGTCAGAGCCGGGTTTAGTCTAACATACCTTCCAGTGGTTAAAAAAAAAAAACAACGCACGCACACACACGTGGGGACACGCAGGAGTGCGAGAACCATACTGGACAAGAGCAGAGCACCAGGATTAATGATGCAACGTGCTGGCTCAAGCCAAACACAGATGAAACGCGTGGGACGGATCAGCGAGGATGTCGCCTACCCTGTGCCAGCGCGTGGTGTGGTGGCTAAGGACCCGGCCGGGGAACCAGGAAGAACCCATTCGCATTTAAATGGAAGTGTCCAGGTACAGAGAGACAAAATCACCACATGGCGTCTACCAGCAAAGCCAGGAAATGCCAATAACTGCTAACGCTAACAATGAGTCGATGTATCCGCTTTAAAAACCAAACTAGAGTCATGAAAAAAGAACAAAGAATGTATACATAAAAAAAGCAAGTAATTCCCGAGCCATATGTGGCGAATCTCGGTGAACGTAAAAACACTCGGCCTTTTTTAGCTAGTAAGTGTTCCCGGAGTCAGCCAGCTGGCCGTGTAACGGGACTCGAGGCTTGACAGGCAGGCGTGTGGGGTCTGAGCGCGCCACACGGCCGACATTCACGTGCTATTAATACGGACCCAGGCCTAAGCGCCATGCCTCGGGGCTGTCACACGTTACTGTTCCCGGCGTTTACACGCTGGGTAACCAAATCCACAGTGTTGATCTGCGGAGAAGGGGGGGGGGGCAGGGAGAGAGAGGAGGGGAGAGAGATGCAGAGCGACTGCCTCCCTATTTTAAGACACATAATTAGCAGGTGCGCCCGGCCGCTGAGACTGGCAGCCTCCTGGCATGGGTGCGTCAGGACAGCCTCTGCCAGTGCAGTACTGCACAGTTACACTGCTCAGTAATGACGCACTGTAACAATATGCTGTGATGACACACTGTAATGGGGCGCTGTAACAACGTGCTGTAATGATACGCCGTAATGGCGTGCTGTAACAACGTTCTGTAATGACACACTGTAATGACGTGCTGTAACAATATGCTATAACGACACACTGTAATGGTGCGCCTTAACGACGAGCTGTAATGACACGCTGTAATGGCATGTTGTACCGACGTGCTGTAATGACGTGCTGTGACGGCATGCTGTAACAACGTGCTGTAATGACGCGCTGTGACAGCGTGCTGTAACAACGGGCTGTAATGACGCACTGTGACGGCGTGCTGTAACAACGTGCTGTAATGACGTGCTGTGACGGCATGCTGTAACAACGTGCTGTAATGACGTGCTGTGACGGCGTGCTGTAACATCGTGCTGTAATGACGCACTGTGACGGCGTGCTGTAACAACGTGCTGTAATGACGTGCTGTAACAACGTGCTGTAATGACACGCTGTGACGGCGTGCTGTAACAACGTGCTGTAATGACGCACTGTGACGGCGTGCTGTAACAACGTGCTGTAATGACGCACTGTGACGGCGTGCTGTAACAACGTGCTGTCATGCCGTAATGAACATGAACCCGGGAAGCTTCATGTGCACTGTGGATGGGCAGAGCCCTGCAGCGAGGATGGGACACCATGCACTCCAAATCCGACGCTACGCTACATGCCAGCCCGGACCCCCGATTCCCCGCGTCACCTGCAGACCTGCAGAGCGGGACAGTGAGCAGCAACAAGGCTCTAGCAAGATTCCGACGGCAGACACCCGCCCATGTACTGTCATGTGACCTGTGGCATACCGAGAAACAAATAAGGGAGCAAATGCAAGGGGTGCATGTTCACCGAGAGCCCCCGGGGGGGGGCAGGGAGGGACCGGGGCAAATGCAAGGGGTGCATGCTCACCGAGAGCCCCCGGGGGGGCAGGGAGGGACCGGGTCACAGCTGCATTGAGTTGCACTGTGCAGGATGACATGCACGCCTGCCGATTGGGCATCCTAGGTGGCGCATGGGGGCATGGAACAGCACCGTTAAGAGTGGTGAGGGGGGCGGTTTCTCTGGGTCCTGACAGGGTCGAAGCAGTGGCGTTCCCAGGGTGCCACCCTGAGGTAAGCATTTGGCGATGCTGCATGAGAATTTTTGATTTTGGAGGGAAGGGGATTAGCGACATTAGAAGCTGTCAAAAAGTAGTGGCTGCCGCCTGCTGGCACAGAGCCACGCTGACAGTGGCAGCGCTGTGAGGTCCAGCTGCAGGCCAAAGGGCAGGATGTCAGTCATTGGGGCGTCTGGCAAAGTGAGAAAAGGGGGCAGATGAGATCAGGCCCCCTCCCCCGCGGTCAGCTGTGAACCAGCCGGCACGAGCGCGTATCTGTTTACCGGTTCCTTCCTGCATCCGACATACTTGCAGGGATAAGGGTGCCTTAATCCCAGGGTGAGCTGAATGCCAGCACTGTCAGAATGGGGGGGGGGGCACGACAGCCCTTACAAAAGCCCGCTTTACTGCGCCCCACCGGAGCACGCAGCGCACTGAAACCGTGCTAAAGTTCAGGCCAAAATAAACCCGTGTCACGCTGCAGGAAGTGGGCGGCGGCCTCTACAAAGCCCGCCCGCCTCATTCGACGCCGGAAATTTCACTTTCCCGCTATGTGGAAGTGTGCAGGATGTTCAGAGACGAAGATGCAATTACATACATTGTTCAATTATAAAATATAAAGTGAAACTGCTATTGGAGGGGGTGGGGGGGGGTTGCTCTACTTTGATGTTGGAAAGCTTATCTCTACAGCAGGATAGAGGAGGATCAGGGGGAACAGGCTGCCATCAATGTCGCATTTTTGCGAGAGAGCACCCCCACGCTCACAGAGATGAGCATTTCATTTTGGACAAACCGCCCCACTCTGATCTGCCCCCCCCCCCACAAGAAACTTCACAGAGCAGACAAAAAGCATATAATTAACCAGGCACGACTCTCCCTCTCGTCGTCTCGGGGGGGGGGGGGGGAGGGGGGCGATAGTGGAGGTTGCAGGTCCTCCTGCGCCTGCCACCTTTGATAAGGACCGGCCCGTTCCCGTGGCGACAGCCTCCAAAGGCGCCGAGGGGCCAAGCTGACCGCGCGTCGATCGGCCGATTCTCGTCAGCGCCGTCTCTCAGCCGCGCTCTGCGGCGGCTAAGTGCTACTGGGCTGTGACTACGCAAAAGAGGAAGCGTTACCAGTTACTGGAAGTGTAACTGAAGGGTGCCCTGAAACGGCGAGGTTAAGGCGGCCGTGGGAGGAACCGAGAGGCCTTCGTATTAAGGCAAATGTTATTTATTCATCACATAGATTATTACTCTGTACTGGATAAGCAGCTATGGATGGATGGACGGGTGGGTGAATATTTGTGATGTATTTATTACACAATAAGTCAATATTAAGGTTAATAGATAGCAGTAAGCAGTCTTTCTTCATTCTACTTAAATAACCAAATCACTCTCAGTGGGTAGTGGGTTCGAATCCCGCTCGTGGTGTGAGGGCCGTCTGTAAGCATTCCCTGGGTTTGCGTGGGATCTCTGGCCAAAGGTCAAACGAAGTTGGTGAACTGGGGTCTCTGGTTTGGCTTTTGTATGTAGCAGTGTGTCGCTGTGCAGGGCTGGCAGCACATTCCAGGGAGCAGCCCTGTGTCCTCCCTGAGAAAGGCTCGAGGCCGTCTCTGACCACACGCACGCACAGACGCAAATATATCATTTATTATACACCCTATATATGCTTGTCCTTATTGCATACACCATCCATCACCCACAGACAGTGCACTGACCTCAAGCAAAAAGAGGGCTCACTTGTTTTTCAAAGGCCGTGAAAATACTACAGACCATCTGAGGATTTAACACATAGTGCTTTCATCTTCCCTCCATAATCAGGTAGTCAGGGCGGCGTGCCCATCTATCCCAGCGGTGTCCCACTATGCACTTCCACGGTGCCATTTCTGCTACTCTGCAGGTTCAGACACGACAGCCTGGGGGCGCCACAGCGGCCATGAACATCAATAGTGCTTAAATTTAGAACAGAGTGGCACCAAAGGGGTCGGAAAGTTGGGACCCACAGGAAATTCTCCTGCAGAAAAGTGTTTTTTTAAGGTTATTTGAGTCCAGGTTGCATCAAGGCTTCATCTGAGGATGTATTTTAGCAAGCAAAATTTCTGTATATCATTATTTCTCCAGACTCTTTTAACCCGTAATCTCAGCAGTCATGATCCGTTCTTTAGCAGTTGCTTTTACACAAAGGGGGGGGGCGTGCACAATCAGAATTGGTGAATAAGAGCCCAATAGTGAAATCACTGCACCAATGCAGGGATTTGAACCGGCAACCTTCCGGCTGCAGAGCCTGCATCCTTGACCACTAAGCTGCAGGTTTGCAGCTGCTGGTTTGGAGACTCAGCTGCTGGTTCTAACCATTAGACTACCCAAACCCATTATAAGCAGATCTTCTGGGCCTGGAGCCTTGTGGGACGCAAATGCGTGTAACCCTAAAGTCAGACCCACTCAGTCTCATGCCCCGCCCCTCTAACTGGTACGCGACAGCGGCCGATTCCGCGTTGGGCTAACGTCCGTGCACGCTCCGCTATGTCTAATGCTCTGTTCTGTGACCCCACAAGAGCACATAATCTTAATCTTCAACGCTTTGCTTCCGCTTATATATGCTGATATCTCCAAATGATCAAACACCAGCTCCGCCCGCCTATGTCATCTGGCCACACCAAATATAGAAATATAGAATAAAGAATGTCATGACTAGAAAACGCCGGTCTATAGAAGACATAACCATTTCTACAGTGCTGAGTACTCAACTGGTCAGTTGAAAGAAAATATCTTTGTCTTGAGTTCTGTTTTCTGGACCTGTACAACTACACAAAATAAATAAAACAATAGTAATAATAATAATAATAATAATAAACATTATTTGCACTTTATACAACATAAAATCAGTTTCAAGAAGCTGAAAGAACAGGTGAGGGATTTCAAAACAAACGTATTTTTGTGTTTACAATTCAAAGTACCAAGCGCTTCACAATTTGAAAAGGACGCTATATAACTGCAAAAATACAAAAGATAAACACAACATGTCATTCAGAACCAGGGCTGGCTCTACATTTTCAGGGGCCCTAGGCGAAGCTTTACTTGGGAGGCCCCCCCTACCAAGAAAACAGATGATAATTTCACTTCCTCTGCGACATGAGTGACGCCGGGGCGCCGGGCAGCTGTCTCTTCAGCCTTCAGCAGAAGCCTTCCCTGCTCAGAACCAATGTTCAAGACCATGCAAATCCTCAAACCATCAGCAGGGGGTCACCCAAAGCCGTGAGCTAATATGCAACTAGCAAAAATACAATTCCTGTTCTGGCATGAAGCAACAGCTAAGAGTTAGCGTAATAAGTAACTTATCTACCCACACTTCCACTAACTGCTTACCCTATACACAGTTGTGATAACTCTCTGTGTGACGGTTGGGTAAATAACCACACAAAAAAAACTGGCAGTTAGTTAAGCGGATGTAAAATATTAGTAGCCTAAAAATCAGCAATGCAATGCTTCCAGTGATCAAAAGCAACAGCAAAATTTGTTTCTTAATGGAAAAAAAAATCTATCAACTGCCAACACACAGCCAAAGAATCACAGAGATGGAAAAAATACTACCTATTTTATACCATTATTATTAAAAATGTTCAATGAGAAGAACAGAATGACAAACACCTGTAGAAACACAGGTGCATTATGGGAATCGTACCTCCCACATACCGACGCCCACCAATTTTCAGTATTCAGTCTTAAAGCCGCTGGCTAATTCAGGTATTATTGAAATACGCAGAGCTGTATTGAGTGTTGTTACATTTCTTTCTTTTAATAATTCAAAAAAAATTAAGTATTTTAAAAGCATCGATGACTTTTTAATATATATAAGGTTATTTCTCATTTAATTTTGAAGTCTGAAGGCTTTTTGCATGTATCGTGCATTTACTGAATTAGCATTTATATGTATCTGTCAGACTCGGAAATCTCGAAATGAAAATTCATTGCCTTGGAGTTCAGATAGAAATGACCAAAGTCTAGTCAATAGATTAGATTTCAAAAAATCCCCCATCAAACAATAAGATACAAACTGCCAGTGAAGTCCCAGCACTGACTTTTTTTCTAAACAGGTGGCAGATCTGGTTTGGTTTTTGCAATGAGATGATGTGACATCTAAGGAAGCAACGTTTTCTGTAACCATGGGAGTTTTGCGACTGCCTGAAGTGATGCAATTGTAGTCTGATGACATGCCAAATTCGTGACCCATCAGCAAGTTCCAACCGGATGATGATATTGGTGACCTTTAACAATGAAAATAAATAGGCCAGTGTGCTTCTGAATTGGGGCAGATGTTCACATTAAACTGATCTAGTATCAATCCATCTGTTGGATGCTAAATGGTCAAGCCATTTTCAGCCCATTCAATATGGTGGTGCTATTTCACTCTTCTGACCGAGTTCCCATCCATTCAACGAGCCTCTGACTGCAGTCTAATGCTGAGCCGACATTCTGTGCACATCCCCTTTACCAAAAAACCAGACGACCGCCCGGCGTTCCACTAACCTGCCCCAACAGGAAGGTCACGACACTGAGGGACCAAGGAGGTCACCAGAGCCCAGCCCTCAGACCAGAGTCAGCTTGGAGACGGCGTCGTCCCATCCGTCACACACAGGCCAGCTTGAGGACGACGTTTGGGAAAATCACTTCATTTGCACACTTCGCATTTGAAGGCTACTACTTCTGCTTGTTTTCACTTCTGTTGCCACACACTCCCCGAGGCTAACGGAAACCGAGTCCGCGGTCCCCGAGTTCGCATACCGCAGACTTGTTTTAGGAGCGGGCTCCAGGAAAGCGCTCTTTGGGTCAGTTTGGCAAACACTGGCCTGTCCAAAATATCAGTGACGTTTCCTCAACCCTGACACGACACGACGACGACGACCAGATGAGATTTGTGGTGCTACCATAGCCATCAGAGCATAGTAACAAACTCCCAGTTACATCACTGCCAGTCACCCATACCGTTACGATCTACCCAGTCGTCGTGGAAACGAACACAGTCACATCATGGCCAATCACCCTTACCGTCACATTCTACCCAGCTGTCATTAAAGCAAACACCTTGTTACGTCATTCCCAACCCCTGAGATTGTTACATACTGCCCAGTTGTTGTAAAAACAAACACCGTTACATAACAGCCAATCAGCCATGCCGTTACATACGGACAAGTCACTACAGCACCCCTTTACATCAAGTTGCCCAAAAAACACTGAATACAAAGTTTCAAATACAGGAGTCTCACCTCCATTATGCAATCTTTGCTCAGGGACAACTGCTACTGCTGGTATAAACCGGTCTATAACATGAGTTTACTATTCATAAAAAATGTTAATGTCTGAAAACAAAATTACTTCACACGGCCTTTTTGATGTGTCCCTATAAAATAAATAAAGAAAGAAAAAAAGACGCCTAACCATAACCACCCACTGCGATCCCACCAAACGTAATTAACTGCGGTTAACAACTGCTGCTTTCAGAAGAGGCAATAACCAACTCATAGCCCACGGATAAATGCAACCTTTCCCCCAAAATTATTTAATATTAACCAAGGCATCTGACGTTTTTTATCTCACGTGCTCACTTTAGTTAAAAAAAAAAAAACTTGATTCCATACATTAAGATGAATCACATTTTTAACAGGCTAATGATTAACCGCTGCTCATGTCTGGTTATACTAGTCAAATAGCGGTGTGGAAACCAGCGCTTCAGACATCGCGGACTAAAGACTGTGTATGAGTCTCAAAAATGCCATTAGTATCATTGTAATGAACCGATTTCTCTCACATTTATATATTGTTATTCCTTTAAACACTTGTTAGTGGTTACAGTGTGAATATAATTGCACAGAAACACGTTTTAATTTAAATGGCAGGGTACCGTACGTTTCCTCTCCAAAAAAAAAAAGTCTGTAAATAACGAGATCTGTAGGAAAACTGTAGGAATATTAGCGATAGGGCTGCTCGGGTTCTCACGCTGGATGGGGGGTCTGTCTGGGAATAACTTGACATGCCAAAGTATGTTCAGGGGCTGGAAAGCAGAGCTGGGAGTCGGGAAGGCAAATCTGTGACTTTAAAAAGTAGCTTCCATCGATATATCGATGGCGAGTAAGTCAAAGGCAATCGCGGGATTAACCTGGACAGACGGTCGATGCGCAGCAACAGGTCGCCGGCAGCGCTTAGCGCGGCGAGACGCGCCTGGGCTGCGGCGCTGGTGTTTACGCGGCGATCCGTGTTTATTTACGCGGCGATCCGCGTTTGTTTACGCGCATTTATCGGAAAGACGCGTGGGCGCAGGTGGATCGCGGCCGCAGGTACTCACACGAAGGCGTGGTAGACGAAAGCCCAGGCGCGGGGTCTCTCCAGCACGTTGTACAGGTAGTTCTGCAGCCGCCGGTAGCGCACGTTGCGGCGGCCGCCCTGCGCGCTGTAGACGAGCGGCTTCCCCAACAGGCTCAGCCGGGCCGCCTGCTTCCCCGTCTGGTTCTCCGCACCTGTCGCGGCGGGCGATCCGGCCGACGGCGGGCCGTCCCTCGCCCTGTTCATCCTTCGGCCGGACTCCACATCTTTCAGGGCATAGTTCTTCATCCAGAGGCCAGAGCCGCCTTCATCTCCGCTGTGGTTGCGGGGCATGGCATCACCAGCTGGGGCTGGGAGTGCGCTGCGGGGTCCCGGGTCATGCACATATAATTATCACTGAACGGGATAGGATCGTGTCGATAATTTAAAAAAAATAATAATAATATTAATCAATTGTGGCCTCCAGCCCCGAGAGAAAAGCCAAGTTGAATAGGTTGTAGAATAATAAAGCGCCGCTCCATCTAATTGCGCGCACTGATCAGTCGGACTTGGCTCGTCACCCCACTGAATGGCTCCGATGGTCGTAGGAAGCCTTGGATATATGTTGATTATGCCGTGGCCATCTGCGAGACAGGGTATTAGATGGAGGTTTTGGGGGAGTGTCACTGTCTCCTGGGTAGAGGTTTGGTAAGGGGAGGGTGTGCCAGCAGACCTGTGGGGCTTCCTGCGCACACAGCTTACTTCGATCAGCCGCGGTTCGCCTTATTGGAGAATGGCTACACCAACTTGAGTACTTGAGCTAAGTACATGCTTGTTGCTTTCGATCCAAACGACACCCCATTGCGGCTTTTGAGTCTTTTCTCTTCCATCTTGTATTAATGGTTGGGGGGGTACATATAAAGTGAAAGCGGAGGAGGGGTGTAAATGTAAAAATGTGCGAGTGCAGTAACATGCAAAGGCTGTCAGGCTGGTCTGCTGCAGATGTGCGCGCGCCCCATTTCCTCCTCCTGCAAACTGTTCAGGGGAATTTACGGCAAACGGCACCGACGTCGCCCCTGCAGTCCTCACAACATCATGCCACTTGTGCCTTCGCGCTATTCCATCACGGTAAATCACAGACGCGAATTACAGCGAGCCACTTCGTATTTATACTTGGTGATCGCGATCTCCGACCACGAGATCCGTACCAAAAAAAAAAAAAAAATGTCACACGCGCCTTTCAATATCTGCCAACATATCGTAAGAAATAAAAAAAAATATTAAGTTTCCATTCTGGGGTTAAGCGACTATTCCCGACGAATAACAAGCAAACAAATATCTGTCCAGCACAAAGAATGTTTCTCTAACGATCGCGCTGTACTTACATCCAGAAAGGGGCACCAATCTTATAAGAGGACTTAAATGGAAAGAATCACCCGGTGCGCAGTAATCTCTCCAAAGACGCGTCCATTTTCCAAGAAGCCGGTGCTTTTTTTCAGCTTTCTGATTTATCTCCCTCTTCGGCTGAAATCGCCTCCTTTCCTCATTGAAATAATGTTTTAAGTGCTTTCACACAGAGTGCTCCTTACAGCTTCCCCATTCCGACAGCGAGCCGCTGTCACCGGACCACGTGACAGGCGCTGAAATAAAATACAGTGGCAGGCAGGCGGTGCGGCTGCTGTCTGCACCCGCGCCAAAGTGGTTATAAAAAAAAGACACCCAAAGGCAGGCCAGCACTGCCGCCGAAGCAGAATGAGATGGGATTACGGAAAAAGGGGGAATATATGCGCAGATCCACCGCCTCTGGCAACCATGCGCAACTTCAGAACTTAGATGGTGCATAAGGCAGCTCCGATCGCAGCTTTGCCAACAAGTTAGAGGTGCTTTCCTCACGCCCTACAGCCAGATCTGAGATGATCATCTCACCTCTGCAGTTTTATTCTGAGGTAGCTTGCTGTTCTGAGCCGGGCGACTCTGTATAGCACATTTTTTTTATTAAGTCACACATCCTCACAAAAGGAGAATGTCTGCGAAATGCACGCTTACGTCTAAGAAGTGAAAATGCAGTCGTGCGTCTGTAGATACGTCTATTTCCTTGTCGCAATTTTTTTTTCTCCTCCCCTACGTGTTAAGTGACGGAGTACAGAATGTGCGTCGGTGCCCTAACCTAGACTAAGGTTTCCTTGCTGAAAAATCCTGGTCAATGACCGGGCATGAAAACCCGGTGCAACCTTATTTTAAATGTTGACGCTGCGTAATGATCGTCATCTGTTTAATCAGTGGTATATTTCAGACGCAGGACATCGCTGTAAATTAGGCTATTTGGCAGGGATGGACCGACATGTTAGCATGGACTGAGTCACACATAAGTATGTAGCGACCACCTGAGGAAATATACCAGTATATATTATACATATGATGTCCGTATTTTTAAATTAAAAATGGATATTGAACTAAAATCGTCCAATACTGTAAAACCGGAGTATTTTAAGTATTTAGGTTAAACGGCATACTTTATATTACGGGCTATTGCTATTGTATTTAGTATTTATTTATATATTTATATATGTATTTACTCTAAAAACCATATAAAACCATTAAAGCGTCTCATGTCTCTATGGATAAACCAAAACGCACTATAAACTTTTACAGTGAACTGTATTTTCGGCGCAAACATCTGACAGACACATCTGTACAGGGAGTTAGCTATAACACATAAGTAATCGGAACCGAATTTAATTAATGCTATATACTTTCAGAGCCTCGGTTTCTTCACACCTCGGTCTCACGCGCAGGAGGCCCGCCTGGGAAATGCACCACAAATGACGGCTGTAAAGGGCAACAGTATTCTGGAGAGTATTGTTTATTAAAGTTCAATGTATTTCTTCTTCAAAAGGGATAAATATGGCTTTCCACATTTCGCAGGTCAGACAGATTGTACATGGCTTAGAATAACTCAAAATATTATGAAGCAAATCTCTTTATTACCCTGAAAGGCATGAACAATTTGTAGCAAGTGAAACAATGGTTGGAACTGGCAAGTGATTTAACGCGGTTTGCCTTTTCCCCGCATAAAAAAATTATGTTTTTAAATAGTTACCTGATGATAATGTGCCATTATCACTATCTTAGGAAATAACCACATACCTAACAACCACATACCTAACATGTGAACCGCATAAGAACTGCTTTTCCAGTGAACAAACTCCTCTGCAGCTTGTACAAGAACAGCCAATCTAATTGGTTCGGTAATAATTCAAGACCTGTGCTCTTGTAACACTTGGAGGGCATAATCCCATTTAGGATTATTTAGCAGGGATAACGTGTTGTATAAACGGATTAAACAACAAATGATCTAAATCAGTGGTTCTCCCACGCACTATCAGTGGCCCACTGGAAATGGTCTTGCAGCCCACCTTTGGGTGTTAGGAAACACCGATCTGCACTTTCAGAAAGAAGGGTACAGTCCTGGTACATTTACAGAGTGAAACACTAAAGTACCCCTCAAAAGTACAAATAATGTTCCTCAGAGTCAATTTCTGTACCTTAAAAGGTACATTTGCCAACAGCTAGGGTACAGTTGGCAGACCCTTGAGGGTACAGCCCCAGTGACGAGTAATTGTACCCTCAGAGGAACAATTTCAGCTGGAAGCCAAATGCTATTGAAGTATTAAAAAGTAACCTTAAGTTATGTTGAAGATCAGTCTAGTGTAATTTAAGTGTCAGTTTTGTATATTTTTTTTCAGTTTTTTAGTAACAGGATTGAAACAAAAAATGAAAGAATTTGGGGACCGTATCAGCTGACTGTCAGACCACCGGTGCACAAGATCTTGATCCAGGAAAGGCTGTACCTGTAACAAGTGCCCAAAGTCTCTTTAACACAACTCCATCTTTTTAAATTGCATAAGTTGCTTTTATAAAGATTCGAAACTGTAACTTTTAGGTAGGCCTATTAGATATGTGGGGGTCACATAAATTTATACTGAGAATATGTTAGATTGTACACTTTCGAAAAACAAGTACCAGAATGCATGTGGTACAGAATGCATTTAAGGCACAGACATGGGCTCTGAGGACCATTTTTGTACCACTGGGGTTACATTAAGGTTTTTTAAAACTATAGCAGGGTTTACGCTTTTTTTCTGACAGCGCAGAAATGAGTGAAACTGTTTTTTTTCTGAGCAGGTGCTTCAGAGAAGGAAAGTCTTTTGTTCCTTTTCACACGCTGCACCAAAACGGCTTCGCCTACTTCCACCCTGAGATCAGATGAAATCTAAGCCCGGCAACATGCAAGCGACCTACATCACAAGTAGATTTAAAGAAGATCACAGGAACCCGAGGCCGAGGCGCACAGCTGGCTCCTGGTGTGCTCGCCATGTCACACGGGTTCATAAATAAACTGTTGTGGATTTTCTGCATCAAAGCCAAAGAAATGATTCATAAGGTTGAAGCTTTTGAGAAATGTTACCCAATGAAATCAAACCGAATTACACTTGGGTCGAGCGCTGACGTTCTCCCGCAAGCCAGCATTGGCTAAAGAACGCACCATGTCTTTTTCAGCAAGCAAACAAAGAGAGCTACTTATTTATAAAGATGAATCTGTACATTAATTCATGGGAAGTAATTAAATACAGAAAATTTACCTCGAGGCCTGGTAGCGTTTGTCGTTTTTTGAAACCCATCTACCAGCGTCGCACGGAAGGGGGCGCTGCAGCACGCCCCAGGCAGCAAGGGGCACGAGGCGGGGGGGGCGATCATCTGCTGAAATCCACACAGTCACCATACGGTTACCTGCAAATATCCATCCTTCCATCCATCCATTTTATGGAACCGCCAGTCCTACTCAGGGTAGCGGGGGGTCCGGACCCTATCGCGGAGGCTACGGGCGTAATACCTGCAGATATAGTCCTTGGATTCCTTTGGCTCACATGCAGTAGCTTCCTGAAGACAACCAATTAAGCATAAGTAACGATGTAATGACAGATTCCCATAGCGCACTCTCCGTCTCTTTCTAAGAAGAGGTATTGTGTACCATCTGCCACACTCGAGATCAAACCAATTAAGTATTCTCTGAAACAAAATTCTTACTCATGCTAATAAATCAAGCTAACAAAAGAAAAGGGAAAAACTGTTGAGTCGCTCCTAAGTTCCAGCGGCTTTCTGATGTGATTCCGCTGACTGCAATTATCTTCTGATAACTGTAACGCAACCTCATGGCACAAATTGCCTCGATGCTTTTTTTCAGTATGGACTTGATTTACCCCAGCCCCCATAAAACTGGTTTTTACTTCAGTTTGAAGAACATTTTATTAGTGGTGTATTTTATGTTTATGTGAATACGTAAATGCTACGGCCAAATTGCTATGGCGTTGTAAGGGCTTCCGGGTTTCCACTATTGATTAATGTTTTGCTTCTATTTGCGAAGGATTATAATCCTGGAAACGATATGCAACCCTGACATTAAACTGGAGGTTTAAATTCACTTCCTGGCATTATAGCGATTAATGACGATAGCCTTGATTACATTTCACCTACAGCGGCCGAGCTCTGCAGACCCAAGCCGCGTCTGCGTATTCATCTCCTAGCGAGACTACTCCCTCTAGCGGCAGGACCTAAGCAATGCAAGCGGCTGTTGGTAGAATCGGTGGTCCGCAAGACTTACAGCTCCGGGGTGTTTGCAGGAGAAACTTAACCGTGACAAGCTCGTTTTTATTGTCGTGCGAGAACTTCTGCAGCTGCCACCCCAGAAGCACCGGTACCCCAGCCTTAAAACCCAGTAATGCAAAACATCAGTGCAACATTTAGAAGGCTCTGTGGCGAATACTGCAGAAATAAATCAAGAACAAAAGTCCAACAGCTGAAATGTAGGGACATTTATAAGGGCCAATAATTTCAACAGAATGATGTAATTTGTTTTAATTGCCTTTTATAGATTAGGCAATATGGGAAATGTTATTAAATGACTGTGTGACAAGTTTAATGACATCTGTTTGATGTGTTTTGGTATACACTCCCTCTGCAGACTCTGTAATCAAAATGTTCCATTCAGCATTGTCTCAGTTGTAATGCTTTTTATCACTCCCCTTATAAATCCCCTAGGATTTATGAGAACAGTTCCTTTCATGACAAACCAAAAATCAACTAAAAGGAGTAATTTATTTTTTGTGTGTGCTGTTACATTAGGTACAATTAAAGTGTGCTCATGTTTTTTTGTGGCTTGTGGTGTTTATTTTGCAGCCTTTTTTTTGTATTAAAATTAAATCCCCCAGAGTTTTTTCCAAGTACGGAAAATTTGTGTGTGCATCCAGGGCCTGCAAATCGTGCAGAGTCATCTCGCTCCACGTCGAGTCCCCCGGCGATGTTTCTGGAGGATCGACTGGCACTTTGCCATCTTCCGTATTGCAAAAGCTCCTCTGGTTCTGAAACCTTGTCATTTTAGGTGTAATGAAAACAGCCAGCCCATCAGCCACCGGGCACCCCAAGCTGAACCCTAGTGTACCTATCCTCTCTCTCAGTAGACACTAGTGCTTCATTTTTCATAGGCTGCTCGTTAGCTGCCCATCTCAGTGGAGCACTGAGGAGCTTCCAGGCTACCTCCACTGGGACCATCAAAAGCTCATCATTGCAAGAGCTAGACCCCCTCCACCTCCCAACACGCAAGAATGATCATCCACACAAACTTCACCACTCCACATGTGACCTACAAAAGCAACCCAAGTGTGTTGCTGGTGCCGTTTGCTGATCCACATCGTTCTTTAGTGTGACTGAGTCAGAGACTTGGAAAAGGACACTTCTCACAGGCAACTTTATCACATGGCTCAATCTTAAAATGGTATATTGGTCTCAGACTGCTTAAGAGTGAGTACCCGTAAACCTTCTGGGTTTAAACATGTGCAGTGTTTCACTAACAAAAATAAAACGTTAAAATAAAAGATTATTTTGAAGTTCAGTACAATTCATGTTGAATATTCAAACCTTTAGGAAATGCTGGCAGGACAAAGCTGATCTTGACATAATTAAAAGAAATATACAAGATTAGGGGGCCATTATTCCTGGCTGAAGAGGTGTGTAGATCAGCTGCTATCATGACCAGGCATGGTGGAGGAAGTGGCCACTTCAACTAACTAGGGTTTTAGTAACAAAAGAATGTTAATAGTGAAACAGAGGGACCACGAGGGGTCAATAACTTAATAACCAGGGATATTGAGCGACATACTCAACCCATAGAGCTAGACGGCAGAACACGGAGCTGGAAGCTTCTCCGGCCCTCTGTGAGCTCAGGTGCATTAGGGTGGGTCCAGCAGTGATAGGCAGGGCATCTTAGTGTGTCGCCCCCTTCCATCTTATCGCTCTCTGGGTGCATCCAGTCCACTCAATTTCACAGGCGAACAACCCATTGGCTTGACAAATAGTCTCCGAACTTTCTTTTCAATTTCTATTTGTGATCAATGCTGAATTTCGGCCCTACCAGTGTTTATTTTTACCTTGTGCTTCCAGGGAAAACATTTCACAAAAAACAATTAAGCCTGTCTCACTTCTAATTAAACTTGGATGTGACTGCCAGTAGCCTCATATGGAGTTTGCCTCTTCATTTCAGCAAACAGAAAGCTGTTAAGTTGAATCACAAGTTCAAATGACTGACAGATCACAGGCTGAGTAATCTCGTGGGGTTCCTGCCTTGTTTGAATAATCTCGTGGGGTCCCTGCCTTGTTTGAATAATCTCGTGGGGTTCCTGCCTTGTTTGAATAATCTCGTGGGGTCCCTGCCTTGTTTGAATAATCTCGTGGGGTTCCTGCCTTGTTTGAATAATCTCGTGGGGTCCCTGCCTTGTTTGAATAATCTCGTGGGGTTCC
>JAODKN010000107.1:1419097-1434244 GCA_026774425.1 Petrocephalus zakoni
GCGGCCCCCCCCCCCCCCCCCCGGGTTCTCCCCCGGGGGGCGGCGGCGGGGCCGGGGCGGCCGCGGCGCCCGTGCGGGGCCCGGCAGCGACATTTAGGTCCACAGCACCCTGACTTCAGCTCGAGTCAGCAGAACCCGACAGAGGTCAACAGCACATCTATCAAGGGGAGGGGCTTAAACAGATGGGTCGTAGTCAGAGGAGGAACAGCGAGTCTGGGTCAGGAACGAAAGGGAACCCCCCCCTTCCCCATTTATTCTGTTTTCATGCAAGTGCCAGGGAACATGAACCCTTTCTCCTGTCGCGCGAGCATCTGCCCAAGTGTACGAAACAAGGGGAGGGGGGGAAGAGAGAAACTGATGAGTAGCGTGGCAGTGCAACTGCGAGGAATTCCCCCCCCCCACCCCCCCATCCAGGTACCGCGCTGGCGACAGGTGATGGGGGAACGGGGAAGTGAAAGACCGAGAGTGAGGGAGAGAGAGAGAGAGAGAGAGGCGGAGCCAGGGTAGATAGGCTCCGCCCTGCTATGATGTCACTCTGCATCGGGATACACCTGGCCTGTGTGACATTTGGAGTTCCTCTCCTGTGAAGGCAACGTTACCCCATATTTTGCAGCAGCCCTGTCTGTTGGAAAGTCACACATAAAACAAAGAAAAAAGATAATAAAGATCTTAAAGAAAAGACCAAAAAAAAAAAACAAAAATCGGGAATGATTGTCAGGCTCCAACAAAGCTTTGATCGTGATTCTCGGTCGGCTTATGATTGCTCTCCCACGTTCCTTCTGGCCTTGCCTCTGCTGCGGTATTCCGCAGGGCACTAGGAGCGGATTCCAGGTGGTCCTGACGAGCTCTCCAGCGAGGACTGTGAAGCCCGCCGAGTGACGGAGGCCAGCGTCGGGTCCACCAATGAGGACGGCGGGAACAGCTTGTACCAGCCAATCACTGTGCTGGACAGGTCCAGCTCCTCCAGCAGGATCTGCGCCACCCCCATGAAGCACTTGTGGTCCATCCGGCCGTAGTCGCCCCACACTATCACCTGCGAGAAGGACTGCGTTCATCAAACAGCCTTGGAAGTGAGATGCAGGGTTCGATCTCCACCAGGCCCACCGAATCGCTCACCTGCAGAACCTTGCCTTGCGGACTCTCGTCAAACAGCAGCGCCTGCTGATACAGCGGGTCCAGCGTCTTCCGGGCGATCTTCGTCTTCTTTTTGGCTACATATGCCCCATTATCCAGCAGGTAGACCTTGACGTATGGAGCTGGTGGCACATGGATGACATTTTTCACAATTTCTCCCCCTCCCTTTGCCCACTAATACACACTTTTTAGATATGCAGAGATGAGGCCTGATTCTGCCTAATCGTGGAGGACAATTTGCAGTAACACGCTGGTGAATAAACATGCTACCACCGACCGTACGTCCATGACAGGGGCATATTAATGAGTATGATTGTATAGGCTGCAGGCCAGGGGTCCTGAGTGATCAGGGGGCCCTTATTAGTTGTCTAGTTTTTTGCCCCCGATCCTTTATTGGTCATCTATTTGTTTGTAAGGAGGTGATTGGTTAAAACTGAATGGGGAGACCTGTCCTTAAACATCTCTGTATGGCTGCTCATGACTGATGTCAAAGTGTAGGCTTGCTGCTTTGTTCTTCTTTTGAAATTATTTTATTGTTACAGTACTAATGTTTCATAGTTTTATAGTTAATTACCGACTCGTGGTGGGGGGCGGGGACACCGATTCACAGAATATGCGCATATTTTTGGAGGAACCTGGAGTACGCAGAGGAAGCTGATGTGGAGCTGAGAAAAGTCAGGCGGGACTCAGACCCCCAGGCGGGAGGTTAGGTACCAGCTAAAAAGCTGAAACCCAAAATCAATACCCCACACAAGCCCCGAATCGCATCCTCCATCTCTAAAGGGTGAGACGCTCTCCCGTGGACCAGCTGCACAATCTGCAGGAAAATGCGCCATGGCACCTCGCATTTAATGCATGTCCAGGGCTGCATGTGAGCTGCGGTATCGCCGGAGGAAGCCAAGCATCAGAGGTGGCAGTGATGAGGCTTCTTAGGGGTCGCATGGGGGCGCGGCCTGGTCTGAGCATGTGTGGGATGGGCCTCACCGGGGAGGGACTTTGACCCCGGCTTCTGGATGAGGCCACGTGCCCGGATGACCTCCACCTCCAGCTGGCCCTTCTTGTCCATCATGCCGATCTGGATGTCACCTGGGGGGAGCAGGGGATCGTCAGTGGCAGCCATGACTGATGGCATTCACAGCCGCAGCATACTCTAGCCGGCTAAATAGCAATGCTAACGAGCCACAAACTGGCGACTGTGCTTATTCTAACAACAATAGGAATAACGAGCTACCTTTGGCAAGACTGTTTCCAAACAAGAGTCAGAGGAAAAGAGCAGAAGTGATTGGATGAGAAATCAGGGGACCAGCAGTGGGGGGAGAGGCAGGGCCAATGGGAAAGCATTAATGTGAAAAAGAGGGCGGTCCTTGCCGAAGGCGCTCACCGATGGCAGGTGTGGCCAGCGTCTGCCTGCCTACCAGCTGCGCCGGGCCCAGACCATCCAGGAAGTCGCTGAACTGGCTGTCGGCCCCCAGACGGACGCCGGAGAAGATCAGGCTGCGTGGGCGGGGTGGAGGAAGTGGCTCAGTTACGGTGGGAGAGGCTCAGGAAGGCCCTGCACATGGCCGCCGCGACGCATTGGCAGCCAGGCTGACACAGTCACACACAAGCGGAGCATCCACCGAGCGCCCTGCCAGCGTGCCGTCCAGCTTCCCAGTCAGCTACCCCCTCCAGGACCCCCCCTTTCCTATTAATCATTGCCGTAATTATGCGAAACATGTCTGCAGGCCTCGTCTGCCGCGGCCCGCGTGAGTGGCAGTGCGCCTGTCAGCGCTCCTCACAGCCTGATTAAGGGACGTCTGCTATTTCTGGGCCGAAGCGGTGGCTGGGGACCAGGGCACTGGCGATGAAGGATGGAGTAATTATCCGGGAAGAGGAGGCACCGGGGGACAGAGGCGTTGGTGGGGGGGGGGGGCGCTCGGTGTTGCTCGCATTACCGAGAACAAAACTATGCCTCAGACCGTCTGTGTACGGATGCGTTCATGTAACGGATACCTTAGAGGCAGCTCTTTCGTCGGCTGGCCAGTGGGAAGGATGCTCGCACACAGCACACTGCAGACTAACCCTTAATCAGGCACTGAGCTAAGGAGTACTTTCAGGGGATCATATTATCTAAGTATTACAGTAATGTCTTCTTCAGCTGATTAATTACATTTATAAAACATAGCAACCACTATATTTAACACCATAATAATAATAATATTAATAATAATAATAATAATAATAAAAAATACAGATGATTTTAAGTGCCTTTTTTATTTTTTACTGAATATGGAGAATAAAGTGAATTATAACTGATCTGTGCAGCCCTGTTTACTGATCTTGGAAATAAATTTTCCAAGGATTATTCCTGGGCACGGCGCGGTGACTGTCAGCCGTAACCACCAGCAGAGGGCGGGGCGGCCAGGGCCTGGGGGCACTCACTTGCCCTCGGAGTTGTAGCTGTTCATGCTGCCGTTAGTGGACTCGCGGCTGGCCTGCCGCGCCATGGCGTTGCGCGGGAATTCCACCGCCATGCCCGTCTCCTGGCTCCGCTGGATCTGGCTCTTTGACTTCTTGCTGGCAGCCTCTGGAACAGAGCACAGGGCAAGGCGGGTCGTCAGGAGCGTCTACCCCAGGGAGTGCCTCCCACCGAAAAGGGGGGCACGCGGCATCCAGTGTCGCCCCCCCCTCGCGCAGACCAATGGCGAGCGGCTACGGCGGTAGAACCAAAGCTGATATTTAAAGCCCTCGACCTTTTGATTCCTTCACCGCTCTATGCTAATCTTCCTTGGTATGAAAATCCATTGTTGTCCTTTTAAACATCTGAAGAACGTCCCCAGAGACGCAAATTGAAGTCACAAGTTGAAGAACTGAGTAACTCAACACTTCGCCGGACCATGACACCAACCTTCTAGGCCTGCAGCTGCCAGGAGGGGGCGCCGTGAGCTCCTTCGCTGGTGATAACACCATGCTCTCTGCACTGACCTCTTAGCACATTTAGCCACTGAGATCATCAGTGACAACCCCCCTCTCAAGTGTCCTCTTTATAATCCTCGCCTGTCTAATGCAGGACATGACCGTCTCAATGGCTGGATGTCGGTAACGTCCGGCTGAGCTACCTGCTTCTGCATAATGATGGATACGCCCCATTACACAGTTAATCACTCTCCAACTCTAGCAAACTTAAGCAATGCCTTCTACTGCTGCTACGGAACATTGGTCATTGAAATTAAGAGGAAAATGACTCCCCGCAATCTCTCGGTCAGTATCCAGGAGAGAGTTCAGGGGGAGAGGAATTAATCCAAGGCCTCGATTTTGTAGTCTGAGTCACACATGTTCACAGCTGTCTAATACGTGTTTGTGACCAGCACTGAATTACCCATGGCGCACTAGCCCCTTCCTCGTCATTGAGAAGTGATTAATTCATTGGGAATGATTTGGCAGCCCATTTTGTCCAAGTGAGACCAGTTTAAGCAATAGCACTCCTTTTTCGTCCATCCTTTATAAACTTAAGCTAACCTTACATTTATAAAGGTTTAGCGTGTTCTAAGTTTTAATTGGAAATGGAGGACTCCATCCATCCAACCATCCATCCATCCATGTTCCATCACCACATACTCAGTACAGCAGTACAGGGTTTCAGGGAGCATGGAACCTGTCCATGGAAACTGGGCACAGAAACAGGATATGACCTGGATGGGAGTCTAATGGGATGGAGTTCACACTTTTTTTCGTTTCACATGCCCAGTGCCCCCCCCGCTGCTGCCTGACAGCACTCCCCCCCCGCTGCTGCCTGGTGGACAGCAGCTCAGAGCACCAAGGCTCAGAGAAGCTCGGCCATGTGTAGCAGATGGAGCTCCAATGGGCTGATTTACGTCCAAACCACGTCACCGTTTTACGTATCAGACTTCTTAAAATATCTTCTGGGTTTTTGATGCTGGAAGATGAACTGGCGAGTATTTTTTTCCATATCATAAAGCCCATTTCTTCAAAGATCAGGAGGTGATATCACGCCACCCTCCCACTTCAAAGGGCTGAGGGTTTGCTGACAGAGAGAACCTACTACTGTAAGCCCAAGACAGGATGTCGTCTTGTCTTTCCTGTTCTGTTTTATGAAGTTCGTCGTCTGTGCTCAAGGGTCACCTGATACTCGACAAAATGACCGCAGACACCACGTAGCTCATCTCCACGACCGCCAGGTACTGGGCTCCAACATGAAGGAGAGTCTCACTGGGAGAATACCTGGATATTGCACGATAACATCCTCCTTATGGTCACATGACAGGTCAAAGGACACCAAAGGGGGTCTTGTCCATCAACATGCCATTTTAACATAACATACTGTCAAACTGTATAGTGTAAGCCAGAGCAGCGTTAGAGACATATGATCATTTTCGTGTTAAGTCTTACCGTTACTTAACACCGATGCTCAGTAACCTCATGCCAAAGACCATCTGACTTCCCAGTCCCATTTCCGCCTGATGCTCTTTAATACTAAAATCAATATTGGGCACGTAAATTGATTTCCTTGGATAAATTGCTAGGTACACAAATGTCTCTGCCTTTCCAGACCTCTGTGTTCCACACTGACCCTTTTCCCCTCCATCCTCCCACCTTCTGATTATTAATAACATTAGCAGGCGCCATCCCGGTGTATTCTCACCCATTTCCACATCCCACACCAATATTCCATCAATACTTCCTCATTTCTAGCCACGATAAATCTATAGACGTACCGTCGCCCAGTTTCCCTTTCTCATTCCACAGGCGTTCTCCCACAGATACTGTAGTAAGAGAAGCATTTTATTAAAGCTAGCGAGTCGTGGCCTTAGCTTTGACTGCCCGGACGTCATTTACAACAGGAGTGATGCCGTGAAGTCGTCACCACTCAGGTCAAGGCGGTAAAGTGTGACGGGAGCCCGCTTTACGCAGTAAATTAACGCTGGACTAACGACCTGTTCAGGAGGGAGCGCTTCAGCTCATTGGCGGAGACCCAAATCAAACTGCTCAGAACTACAACAAGCTCCATTCTTTGTCCTGATGAGACTTTGAGGGCTTATGGACCATGCTCAGGGGCTTTAAACGAGATGCAACTGTACTGCTGAGGACGGGATTCAAACCAGTGACCTTTGCATAAAAGAACATTTTTCTCCAACCTCTCTGAACCAAAAATGATTGGTTCAGAGAGATAACCAGTCAGATCTTGTGTCTGATGTCATACCAACCAATCAGATGTCTTGCTCCTCTAGATTTTTTGAAGATCTCTCTGATCATTTTTTGTTCTGCCCTCAGAACATGTTTGTATAAGTAAAACCTCCACCTCTGGTTTTTCTGGAACCCTAAGCAGGGACTTATAGTGCTAAAGTTGCTGACTACAAGTACCCGTGCCAAGTTACGTGGAAGTACAAGGAAAAGAAACATTCACCATGATTTCATTTGATGCATGAATGAATACAGTTTTTGCCTGCGTCTCCATGTTTATGCATCAGAAAATACAATCGATAACCCATATACATTGGTCTAACATCACTTGCAACACTAATTAGCAGAATAAAGTTACATTATTTTTGTTATTCTGTGGTAAACAAAAAATTGATCAGCTGGCCAGATTTAATAATGAATTATAGACATGCCACAAGTCATATGAATTAAATATAAATAAAAGGCTTTGTCCAATTTTGATCGTGATTGATTGTTTGATCATTTTTGATTGTTTGATTGTGAGGAGTGTCTGTACTGTCCTGTTTGCTGCCACTCGCTGCATTAACAGCATCTGCAACATGCTGCCACTTGCTGCATTAACAGCATCTGTGACGTGCTGCCACTGGCTGCATTAACAGCATCTTCAACATGCTGGCACTCGCTGCATTAACAGCATCTGCAACATGCTGCCACTCGCTGTTATGGTTGAATGTGGACATGTAAAAGGTGGAAGATGAGGCTGATCCCCGTGTGCGCAATTCCAGGAGGAGTGTAATCCATAAAGAGAACATTGCCTGCAGATCTGCGTACCCACGCTTTTATAAATCTGACTTTTTTTTTGCGTACGCCTTTTTTTGGCTTTTGTGCATATATTTACTTTTAGTATAAGTCCTACACACTGTTTCATGAATGAGCCCTTTCATGAATGATCACTGGTCTACAGCCCCGTCCACCTCCCACTGGGCTGATGTTTCCCATCTCACTCTCCTCACAAGGCTGGGGTGTCAAAAGGCCCATTACTGGGTCAAGATGAAAAATACCCGTCTCATATAAGGCCGGCAGACTTTGGAGCTATGAAACCCAACCCTTTGAGAATGTGGGGGGGGGGGGGCTTGTCACAGGAGGATAGGTCTGTTGAGCCAGCGGACCGGGACAAAAGCCCGTGACCCACACACAGAGCACGAAAACAGGACGCTCAGCACTGCAGTGTGCATGAGTCCAATAAACGTGCCGCCTCCCTGCAGCGTCCTTCCCTTTACCGTGACTGTCTGTGTAAGAGCATGTCCCCTATGAGGCCTCGTTTCCAGATGGGCTGTTATAGATAGATAGATAGATAGACAGACAGACAGATAGATAGATAGATAGATGGCCAGCCATCGTAGGGTGGACAGTGTAGGGTGCCTTTTTGAGGTTGTGCTTCTGGAACGCACCATGTGACTAGTGATAGGTGCCTATGGGGATTGTCATGTGACTCTGGAGGCCCGGCGCTCCCACGGCACTCACCCGTCTGGCTGAGCTGCGAGGTGCTGCGGCTGCGGCGCGAGCCCACGATGGCCACCACGCGGGCGCTCAGGCTGGAGCGCCGCTTCTTGCCGCCGGAGCCCAGTGTGCCCAGGGCCGTGTCCGACTGGCTGCCGTCATTGCGATCGTGCGAGTAGATCTCGCCGCTCACGCTGGTGCTCTTCAGCATGCTCCGGCCGACCGCACGGATTTGCCTGTTTGGGAGGGGAGAGGGGTGAAACAGAGAGTTGTGGGGGGGAGGGAGGGGGCAGAGGCACAAGAGCGCCCCCTGGTGGAGGAAAGCAGCACTCACTGCCCACTTATCTGCCCAAACCTTACAATGCAGATGAAGTCCTAAGAGTTTTCTCCCAGAGCGATAATGAGTTGGCCTCTGGGCTTGGCACGGAAAGCGTTAAAGGAAGATGCTTCCGTCAGCACTGCCCTCCCTCTCTAGGGGGCGCCGTGCACGCCACACCATCCTTCACCTCCGCGTGAGACATGTCTCCGCTTGCAAGCGGCTCGCCATCGCTGACCCAATCTGGCATCGCTCCGTGCCGCTCACTGGGCACTGCGCTCCCTTTCCGTCGCTAAGCGTGCAACCTCGCAGATAATAAATAACACCCTCCTTAACGAGGCCGGTGTACAGACGCGGCCAGGAAAAGGCTTCAGGGAGAGGCATCCTCACAGGCGCCAAGCTGACGATGAACCATGTGCCCTTCTACACTAATGCATCTATCTGATTGAACGGTGATTACCAGGCAGCGTTGTGATTGGCTGATGTGGATTCAGGGGAGGGTACGGGGCTCAGTCACGTACCGTGGGGTTTGGTCCAGCTGACCTCTGACTGCTCTCAAAGTCATTCAGGGCGCTGTAGGACAGGTTTGGCCCAGGTATCCCCTCCCAAGTCACCAATCCAAAAGAACCTGGGGCTCTCTCTACTCCCCCCTGTGGGTGTTTGAGGGAAGAGCGGCTCACGAGTGCCGCTTAGCCTCATGCATCCAATCCGAGCTGGGACAAGCCGTGGAGGGACAGATGGGACCCACAGGGGACACTAACAGGCAGAGGGAGGGAGGGGTACTAATAAATCAAAAAAATACCATCCAGAACAGGAACATGTGGTGTAAACGAGTTGGGGGATGGGGGGCCAGGCAGGCCTGTGTCTGCAAGCCTCAGCACAAAACGCTCCCAGCAGCTGTAACGGACGATCTCCTTCCCTCCCCCGGCTGGCGCGCTCACCGCTACTGCTGATGGTACACGCGACTAAACAGCGTTATCTATCCCGAGAGCCGAGAGACGCAGCCGGAAACAGCCTGTCGAGCTGCAGAAACAGCAGCGAAGGAAGGGTCTCGGGGGCCGCTCCGCGGGGCGGCACCGTACCGCCATCGACAAAACGCAGACTCAGCGATCGGAGATAGATGGCAGCTAGAAACAGAGATATAAAACCCAACAGGAGCGGAGGCGAATAACGGCTAACGCGTGACGTAAATTTCCCGAATGACAGCCACAAAAGAATGCCAGCGGACTGAGCTGACTAATGAAAACAAAACGGCCTGATCAATTCCGTAAATATTCCATAAATTACGCTTCAGTTAGTCACACAGAGTTTTTTTTAATTTTTTTATTTATCAGCAACGAGAAATCTACAAAACCGAGTTAGACGTGATGATAAATTTCAAGCAGCAGAATTAAATCATAGCTATAAAAAATGGCTGACTAGCCAGCTAATTAGTCAATAATTGAAATGAAAAAATTGTGTGGTCAAGTAGGAGCCACGGAACCAGAAAATTGCTCTGAAGTTTTAAGCTGAATTGGTGAAACATATTTTAAAAATATCTGACACGCTTGTTAGGGGATTTAGGAAGATGAGTATAGAAGTTCTGGGGGATTGTTTCTTTAAACTCCACCTGACTCTGTGATACTGTGAATAGAGAAACGAATGAGGAGGGGGACTACCATCACACAGTACCAAACAGGAGGGACACCGGGACCATGGGGAAGACTACGGTAGGAGGCTGCAGCCACACCCTGTTTTAGGAGGGAAACATCACCAGACACCCAATCAGCTGATAATTGCATGAAAGAGGCAATTTACTACTTCAGTTCCCCAAACAGATTATTGTAGCTGTCATATCAATCAATTATTCACAAATTAATCTAACAAACAGACATTCTCACAGTCATCAGTTTTTACATGCGAGTCTGTAAACGTTTAATTTTGAGCCCAGCTGTCTACATTCTTAGTTCAGCTGCTGTCTGGCAGATTGCTGGTCAGACCAGAACTCTGGGGAGACATGAGGCCCTAATGACATCACCCCCTCTCCCCCCCGCTGATCTGCCCATCACCTGTCCCCCCACCCCCTGCTCCTGGCACCTCCTGCTCCGTCCCGCTCGGAGCTAGTGAGTGTTCAGCGGATTAGGCACAACACATGCTTAAAGGGCAGTGGCAGGACACGCGTGTTGAGGGAAGCGGAGCGGAGACTTAGTGTAAGTCATAGCGTGTCGTATAAACATACAGCAGGGAACAACCCAAGATAGGGCACCAACCAATCGCAGGGCATTCCATTCACACCTGCGGAGTTGGCAAGTCCATCTCACCTTGGCATAGTTGTAGAACAAGCAAATTCCACACACATTGAACTAGGGTGGAAGCCCAAACCTAGGCCCTGGAGGTGTGAGGCAACAGGCTAACCACTGCACCAGTGTGCCAATTATCTTTTAAGTAGTAATGAAATGGACACAAACAACTATAACTGGATGCTTGTAGGAAAATCTATTAAAATGTGTATATAATGTATTTTGAGAAGAGCGTGCTGACCTGTCGGAGCGGGCTCACCTGAAACGCCCACGGGGCCGTTCAGACTGGATGGACATGTAGCTGGTGCTGCTGAGGCGGGAGGCACTGCTGGCGCGGGAGATGGCCGATACATCGCTGATGTCGCTGTCCGAGGACTTGGCCGAGACGTTGTCGCAGCTCCGCCGCTGCTCTTTGTACAGCTGGAGTTGGGAACAGGAAGTGACGTCACAGAGGGAAAGTGAGGCGATGAGGAGCCAACACAAAGTTTGACCAAGATGACGGGTCTGATGGGGCAGGAGCTCCGGCGTGAGATGATAACCTCTCGCTTGTTCTTGAGCTCGGTCTCCAGGTCCTGGCTGGAGCTGGACGTGGTGGACGTCCTGTAGGAATGTACTTTCATCTGTACCTGCCTTGACCGCTCTTCCACCACGAGAGCTGGGAGAAGACGAGCAGATGGCACAGAGGAAGGGGAGAGGTGTGAGCAAAGATGCGGGGATGCGGCCACCGTGGGTCAGAGGTGCAGGGCGGGCGACATGGCCGAGCATTATGGGGGCGGGTCCAGAAAAGGCTAAGGCTCGAGCACCGGGAGATGAGAACCTCAGGAGAACCACCTGTCCTCAACAAATGGGAGACATAGACCTAGGTGATGTCAAACTGGGGAGCAGGGGCAGTTCTACAGGGTCTGGATACCTGGGATAAAACCTGCCATGCATTAGTTCTGGTGACTGCAAAGTTGATGCAAATAAAGAACTGGGGCCTGACTAAAAACAGTTGGGTCTTACGCCCTAAACGGCCATCCCTGGAGCTACCCAGGCTGGAGGCATAGACCCAGATACCGCTGGACAGGGGACCCAGACACCACCAAACAGGAGGTAGAGTCCCAGATACCGTCAAAGGAAGCCCACTGTTACCTTTCTCCTCTGACTTGCTGTTTGCATGCCCTTCGGGGTCAGAGGTTTGAGGTGGGTGCAGCGAAAGCAGAGAAACAGAGAAGAGGTGTGAGGAACGTTAGGCACTGACAAACGTGGCATGCGCCAATGACACATTATAAAATACACCACTGGAGGGCTTAAGACCAGCTGGGCACCATGGGCAGGCTAACCAGTGCATGAGGACCAGCAAGTATACCTTGTTCAACCGTACTGCTCTTCACAGGCACCTGTGGCAGCTGTCTCCCCCTACGTGCTGTCTGGGGGGTCGTCGTTGGGGGGGACTGTGAGCGATTGCTGTGAGTATGTGCTCTGAGAGAGGGGCAGGGAGAGGGGAAGGACATATTAACATGTGAATTTTGCTTCTATGGGCAATGCAGATCTTTCAGAATCAACTAAGCATAGCATATTTGGACATACTTAATAAGTTATTAATGCGTATCTACTCAGTCATGCCTACAAATTGTATATATTACAAAAATCAACAGTGATACCAGACAGTACTTTCTTTTTTGTACAACCACAGACTATGGTTCCTAACAACATACGTAAGCTGGACTCAGTGGAGAAACCCTAGCCTTCAAGACAGTACCTCTTGCAAAAATAGCCATTCACAGGAGGCTGACGCTGAGGAATGCCAGAAGAGGATGCAAAGAGCACACAGTGCCAAAAACAGCATCAGATATCCGCTAAGGGCTTAAGACAGTGACTGGGGTTAGCCTGACCCTGCAACGCGAGTCCACCAAATGATTGTGGCGTCTTCACTGAACAGAATCCTGTGCAGTACAGCAGGACATTTCACACACCATACCAACCAGAGGGTCACGAAGATGAGTCTGACTATCAAGCCGTGAAGAGATGGCACACAGGAGGTGATGCAACAGTACAGGTAATGGTTTAGGTGGGGTGAAGGGCAGAACATGGAACAAGCAATGTTTATCAAGCCAGGCTCAGCATCTGTCCAGTCTGAGGTAATCTGGGCAGGGCCCGACCGCCTGTGAAGATCTGACAGACCTTGACGTCCCACTGGTCCCTTGACCGCCCCAAAAATATTCAAAGGCTTTATTCTTGAGATATGAGTCAAATAAAACATAATTGTTAATATGAAAAGCAAGATATAAACAAAACTGAAAAATTAAGGCATAGTAAATCGATGCAGGCAAACAGAAAAGAACAAATATAAAAATATTAGGGATGCAGCAGCTCTGCTGCTTGGAGTCCTAATCATTACGAGCAGAATAATGTAGGCTGCGGAAAGAGGGAAAATGAATATTCACCTGGATGAATGTGACCACAAAGACCACAATGACCACGGACAACAAGAAGACCATGAAGACCACAATGATCATGGAGAGCAAGAATACCATGAAGACCACAAAGACCAGGATGACCATGAAGAACATGAAGACCATAAAGATCATGATGACCATGGAGACCATGAAGACAATGATGACCATAGAGACCATGAATAATATGAAGACCATGACAACCACAGTACAATATAACGTAATGCCCTTTCTGTGCTGCTCAGTGAAACTCATCCAAAGTCCTCTACTACTCTACATCTCCCTACCAGATACAAGAACAGACCTCCAGGATCTGGAGAAGACTGATGAAGTACACAGAGCTTACCTATATTAATATGACAGAACAAACCTGCATGTACAGGGAGAATGTCAGAAGGCCAGCTACCCTCACTTCAGGACTGCCTCACATAGGGATCAGGTCAAACGGATCAAGGAGCAGTCTGTGCTAGTCTGAGAGCTCAGAGCAAGACGGTCCAGTCTCACAGACTAAGAGCGAGTCTGGCATCACCTTTAAAGACCACCGCTTATGTTAAAGACCACCAGAGACCAAAGGGAAGAGTCTGTCTGCATCTGAAATCCACAGGTAAAATTCTGAAAAGTCCAACAACTGAAACAAACATCGTAAGAATGTCTGAAGATCTCTACTTTCAACACAACGTAACATTAAAGCTGTCCAGGAACGAGGGTCTAAAATTTCATTGACGCCAGCGTGTGGCATGTCAGTGAGGAGAGCGGTTTCGAGACGGCCGGCAGGAGCAAATTGAATCTCAAGGACGCAGAGATAGGGCAACATCTGGGCACGGGGGGTGGGGGGGGGGGCATGAAAAATGCAATGGGTGGTGGCGAGGGTGTCGTGGCGTGGGGGTGATGAGACTTACCTGTCACTGTCAGAGCTTTTCTTGGTGGCTTTCTGACAGTTAGGCCTACCCAGAATTCTCGGCTGCCTGCGAACCGGAGGGGGTGGGTGGGGGGGGCGAGACGGAGCGACGCAGGAGGAAAACAAACAGAAACAAACGGTGAAGGATGATGATGGCAGGATGGAGGAGAGACACTCAGCCACTAGGGGGCAGCAGCGGGGCCCTCTCGGTCTCAACCAAGCGTGGCTTCCGCTTTTTACTCAATACTGAAGCAGCATAAATACTGACCTCAGTGACTTGTCCTAAAAGGGAACAGACAGCACACAGACACACCGGTCACTCCCCACTCAACGCAATCACTCAGTGAATTAAAATGTCACCCAAATCACACCCTCTCACACACGATGGCTTATGTGCTTTAAATGAGTTTGTGTAAATCAGACATGAAGCTGTAACACTCAGCATCTGTTTGAGTGGGTAAATAAACATAAAGGAGGGAAAAATGTCAGTCTCAGGCAGAGCGAGAGCGCATATGTGTCCCATGTGCTGTGTCGTGAGTGCGCCCTCCAGTGGAGGCCTGGGGGGCCTGCGGGTACCTCTTGGGCCCTGGCTTGGCACTGAGATGGTTTACCGTCTCCTCTGTGGGGATAACAGGCTCCAGTATCCAGCTGCTCCATGACACCAGCACGGAGACAGGCGCGGATGAGGAGGGGTACAGGGACAGAGACACACACAATGGATGGTTACACGGTACGGGGGGGGGTCCCCGTGCCACACGTGTGAGCGGCACAACATGGGATGCGTGATGTCTGTGAGCATCCCTGATCCGAAATGATAGCAAAATGGCTCCATGGTGACTGGCAGGTAACTCAATCATCATGATGAAGACAATTTTAGTGTCAGGGGACATCACACGACCAGCTAAAGCAGGTGATTTCCAACCTTCCTCCGTCCAATCAGTGCACATCTTTGTGTGTGTATGCAAATATTAGTGCAGGGGGGAGGGGCTATAGTGCAGTAGAGCAGCCATGCTGACTCCACCCACAGAGGGGGGCGGGGCAGGGGGCGGAGCTGAATCTTGGGAGGCAGAAGCAATAGGGGGGAAGGGAATTGGGAGGCAGCCAGCTGGGGGCTGGCCATGACATTCTAAAAAATCATGGGTCTGTGAGAGCATCTTCCAAACTGGCAGGGTGAGCGAAGGTCTGTCACAGGAAATTACATGATAAATTTGATTGGCTGGTATGGAAACATTTGGCAGTGATGAGAATAAAATTCCAGCAGGCGGGGGTATTTCAGCCTCGGAAATGAGAAATGTCCGTCTGTGGAAAGATGAGCTGCTGTATTTCCATGTAAGGCAGCCTGCCGCACACAGAAACACTGTACGCTTCCACTCGGAGGCCTGTATTTCCATGTCAGGCAGCCTGCCGCATACAGAAACACTGTAC
>JAODKN010000108.1:8257-20515 GCA_026774425.1 Petrocephalus zakoni
CGCCGGACTGTTGATGTCTCTTTCCAGGACCAGGCATATTGTTCAATTATTATCATTTTTGGCCAAATAGGCAGCCGCAACAGAGGTGAGGGCGCGTGCGTCATCACGTGTGCTTAGCCTACTCTGCGGTCACCGTAAAATGCAATATATACGTTTATCTTTTTGTTTATTTGTATATGTATATTATTAATTTTTTGAGCAGCTGGGATGGTGCCCCCCTGGGAGTTGGTGCCCTACGCAGACTGCGTACTCTGCGTACAGGGAGCGGCGGTACTGCACACCTACTGGGAATTTGGTGACTCCAATCAACCAGTTTTTGGACTGTGGGGGGAAACTCAGTAACCAGAGTCAACCAGCTGAGGTATGTGGCAGTTCAGGGAACAGGGAAAAAACTAGGAACTTTGGTACACTGGGCTAATGGGCATGAGACAGGGCGGAGGACAAGATGGCCAGCGACACCTGCTGGCCAAACGGAGAGGAGACACAAAGGACGGGGATGGAGGACCATACATGAAAAGCAGCTCAGAGTGCTCCGCATGTGGGATTAAGATATGAAGCAAAGAGGGAGAAGTAGTACAAACAAGAAGAGGGTACAGGGCAGGAGGGAAGGACATTTCCACAAAAGGAAGGAACAGGACTCCGAAAATACCCCAAAACTGTACATTTGTGAAATGTCAATACATAAGCAAAGTAAAATCAATATGAATACAATACACAAAATAAGAATAAAACTAAATAAAAAGGTATCACAGGTAAAAGACCACATAGGTAGCAAATGAACAGAAGCAAATAATATGATAAAACAGAACAAGAAAATGAAATAAACTGAAATATAATAAAACACAAAGCAAAAAGCCGTGTTTTTAACAACACAAGTGTTGCTTCTTACGTTTACGGTTACGTTTCACCTTTGGAAAACACAGAAGTCTAGAGTTGGCAGAGTGCAGAATTCTAGTGGGAGCATAAAGGCAGGAAGCTGGGTAATGTGGGAAGGCGCTATTCACTAGTGCTCTATAAGTAGGTGCAATAAACTCATTTATTCATTTAATGGTAGACAGTATCACTGTTGGGTCAGATGATGGCTACACACAAAGTTGCTCAGAAGAAAAGGAGCATTGAAATTATGAAGTATTATGTTTCCTCTGAACATTCTTTAACTTAGCTATCAATCCACAACAGGAAAACTTAAAGAAACTTAAAATTATCCATGTGGTATCAACCCTCAGACACTGGAAGGCTGTTACCAACAATATTGCTGTACACAAGTTACAACACGGACTAAACATGGTAATGGAGGAGGTTAAAGGTTGAGAATATTCAAGCCATCTATATTTATAATTATGTCTGATGAAGCAACACTGATCATCACTGCTTTGCTATAACATTGCTATTCTACTACTTTAAATCAAATACACGGCCCTTTGCGTCATAAACGTCCATGTCACAGTTTGCGGGATGAAATTAAATACGCAAATTCAGCGTCCTGGTATGCTACTCCTCTGCTTTAATGAACTAATGACTCCATTGCTACGGTATGTGTTGAACTTCTAAAAGGCAAGTCTCCTGTTGCTCAGGAGAAAAAAATAGAGACAATTCAAGCCAGGTACTCACAATCAGTACCTTTGCAATCATAATTCAAGTTTAAAATGCGAGCTCTCTGAAGCCCCCTTTCAGACATGCACTGCCACCCTGACAATAGGAGACGACAGGAATTGGGAACTCCACCCCTAGTCTAACTGGAATATTTCCAGTAGGTGTGAACTCATCTGTCAGGGACAATCTCAGGCTGTGTTCCACGTGTGAACGAACAACTCCACAAAATGTCAAGACCTGATTCTCCGGACGATGCCCGGAGTTCACGTGCCAAAGCGGCTTGACAGAAACACACCTTACCTACAGTAGTCTTTGTATATCTCTGAATAGTGGCTTCTTCGATCACTCCCAGGCTTCTAAGTGATTTGCTGTATCCAGTGCTGAGAACCACATTTTGTGCAACCTAGCTGAGGCTGTAAAGAGAACATTACAACAGTCATGCTAACTAATAACCTACCTAATTATTCAAGTTTTAGCATCACTGCAATGCGTCAGTCTGACATACATCTGTAGATGTCAATTCAAGCTCCTGCACCAGTGTTCCATTACGTAAAAAACATAAAGTACACTCCCCACATGTAGGTGTAGTACAAAGCATCGCTGAACTAGAATATTTCTTTGGTGATTAATCTGACTGCTTGGCTGGACCTTGGAGAGCCTATGGGTGGAGCAGTGAGCTGTACTGAGAATGAGCCAGCTAGGCAACCGACACTCTTTAAGCTTTCAAACTTTGGCTCCAAAAACAAAAGGGAAAAGGGAGAAAAAAAAAACTCGGGCCCTTTTCAAGACACCGGATAAATTCCAGAGAATTGTGAAAGTTAAGACTGCCCAGATACGTCGTACCATATGGCAGACTAATTACCTTAATTCTGCATTCAGTTCTGTGCAGATTTGATTACCATCTGTTTGCTTTGGCCTCTACCGTAGCCTATAACTGATCTGGATAATATGAATTACACTGTCGTCCGATGCATTTTTTTTTACCCATTAGCTACACGTCCTGGACGTCACAACACTAAAACCAATGTTTATATTAGATAGTTGCGTTTAATGCAATGCAAACTGTCTCGCAGTTTAGAAGTTGGCTGCATCTATCAGAAAGGATTTACTGAGTTTCTTATATGGCTTGCAGAAACACGCGAATAAAGTTTTGAAATTCACACTCATTCTGTGAAATTTGGCTTGTTTTATTTACACGGAACGTCAAAGACTGCCTGTATAAAATACTCTTATTAGATATATGCATTCTTCTTACAATATGACCAAGCGCCAATGCAGTCAACAGGGACCAGCACTGCCCGACCAATAAGAAAAAAAAGAAAGAAAATCCAACTGTCATTTCTTCAACTAGGGAAAGTGGTACGGGCAAATTTCCATTTCTATCACTTATTTAATTAGGCCTGCTTGTAAACACGTCTTTATTTTCGCTTAACTCCCTCCCGTCAACACAGATTTCACACCACATATTGTGGAATGTCCCTAAAATGTAGCTAAAGAAAATATTGACTGTTGCCCTGAGACGATCTTTATTATATATGGGTAAAATAGCGTATTTTAATTGATTTTTCTCAGCTGGTCATTATGTCAAGATCGACTCCTTCCCTGGCAACCCTTAAGCAATACGGCTGTTTACATAACGCCGTGCACGCTCAGCACAGATGGTATTTTAGCCGACAAAATCACAGCAATAAGAAGCATTATCTCAATCTGTTTGGCAAATGTAATACTCTGGTACTCTGATTAAACTGACAATGGTACTGCCACTCTAGGTAGACCAATTTGATTTCCACAGGTGTTACAGTTACAGCGAGATATTTATTTTTTTCTAATTGCAAAAGCTCAAAAATAATAAATCTATTGTATGCGCACATGCCCTACACCAGCGGTCCCCAACCATTTTTACAGTGAGAATTACTTTTCAAAGACCATAATGTGGGGAGCTACTGATATATTGGTTACACTTTACTTAAGGGTGCTGTATGACAGCTACAGAACATGATACCAGACTCCTGTGTCAAGTACCCTATGTCAGTATTTACGACAGTTGGAACAAACATTTATAAATGCTTATGACAAGTTATGTTGGTGTCATGTAGCCTTCATAGAGCACCCTTAAGTAAAGTGTTACCAATATATTTTGCTGACCAGGGGGAGGTCCTCCTTGATATATTGTGCCAAGGTGGGGGGAGGGCTGCGTGAAGGTGACGGGATGATTAGGAATGTCTTGGAGACCGACCTGGTAATTGCGAGTGACTGGTGGCGACCACTGCTTTAGGAGGTGTGGGCGACATGGTTGTGATATTTCCACAGGATGACTATATATGTTTTTGGCTGTGAGGCAAAAGTGTGAAAGAAAACATGGCAGGGCGTATAACAAACGTGTTATGGATTGTACTGTGTGGGCATACTACTACAGTACAGGGGTTATCACTATTGCCTCACGCCTCTAAGACCAGGGTTTGTGGCTACACGTGTGTGGAGTTTGCATGTTCTCCACGTGTTGTTGTGAGGTTTCCCCTGGGTACTTGGTGCATGTGTGCTGTACAATGGGCTGGTGCTTTATCCTTGGTTATTCCGTCTTGTGCCCATAAGCAGTGGACCCCTGTGACCCTGCATAGGACAAGTAGGGATAGAAGATGGATGGATGTTCTGTACAATCTGTAGTGATCATATCTAGGACTTCACACATGAAAATATTTCCCTACCAGCAATATCAGACTACCTGGTTTCATTCTTGTTGCAAGTGGATTATTTAGCAGTTTAGGTCAGGCCAGGAAAATGTCTATAAACTATGATTATTTATGCGCAAAATTAAAAGCAAACCACCCGGGCTCACCCAGTTTCCGATACATTTGATACTAACATGATTCTAGTTTACCTTTGACCTTAATGTCTGGGCTGAGTACTTTGAGAGAGCAGCAAACTGTTAACAGTTCATCTGTATATTTACTGGAGCCTCACCGCAAAATATATCTGGTAAACATTAAAGGCAGAACATAGCCTACTGTTTAAACCATGTTCTGGTTCTTCTGGAGAACTGTTATGCCCTGCAGCTGTGCATGCAGGGATCCAAGATCCCAGCCTTACTCAGCTTCCAGCTGGAAGGCAAAAAGCCTCCCCGATGCTTCCGATCTTATGCCCCCACCCCACCCCGCCCACCCTACCAGAGGGGGAAGGTCTTACTCTGACGTGCAGAGGCATCAGCTGCAACTCTTTTGAGCTCCGCGGCCCAAGAAAACAGATGGCAGTGTGCAGCCTGGGTACCAGTACAGAGCTTGGAACCCAATCAAAGAGATGAGATGGCACAGGCCATACTAGTGTCGCCCCTTGTTAACCCTACACATCTGTGATCTGAACTTCTCTAAACAGCCCCCCCCCCTAAAAATGTGTCTATTTAACAAATTTATAAAAAATATTCTGTGCATTTTGGAAGACACCTTAGTAATTTCCCTAAATTCCTTAAGTATAGTAGATACTTTAGTTACTTTTTTAAAAAAAGAATCTTCTGAAAATGGGGAAAAAAACTTCTAAGAAGGACATCATGGCTTATAACCACAAAAAATAATAATAACATAAAACTGATATAAAAAGAAACTTAATGTATTCATGTAAAAAGTTCATGAACTATTTTTTAAAGGTCTGGACAATAGAAATATTATGGTGAATAGCAAGGTAACAGCGTGCCATTGAACTTTTTGTAGTGTACTTAGTAAATACATTGTATACTACAATAATTTATCATTGTATTTATACAAATCAATAATATTTTATAAATGTTGAGAGTCCCATACGTATTAACAAATTGGTAAGCCCTTGGACACGTTTTTTCTACAATAACCGTTGGTTTCAAGTAGAAAGGCCTTTTGTAGTTTCATAATGTGTTTTTAGAATGTCATTCCGCTTGCAATTTACTGATTTTTATTTAAAACTATCATAGCTTAGAAAATGGTTTCTTATGAACATCGCATTGCGTAAGAAGTAGTCAAACCTTGGTAAGAACTAGGACAACTGCTTATTGCTGTGTACCGTGATTTTAAAAATCGTTCTGTTGTTTCAGTGCCCATCATGTGCGGACATTACTGCCTGTTACAGCATTTAAACATCATTTCATAGTCGATCATAACAAACATACCACCAAAGGGCAAAAGAATTACCAAACGAAAAGCATCCTGTCTATATCTGTCACGACTAAATAGCGCCCCAGAATAAGTGCTTTGTAGAAGTAGCTCTCACTGTAAAAAACGTTGCCGACTACTGCTTTATTGTTTCAGAACGCACGAGTAAGAAAAATCATGCATACGAAGTATGTAGAGATTTAAGTACGCGGGTTGATTCACAGCTCGTCACATTGTTTAAAAAGCTATATCGCCACCTATCGAATGCAACCTTGAACTCATTATGTTGAGATGCGCTCCTGTGGTGTGGAATTACATTTAAATTATAAAATACGTATTCTTAGTGGCCTTTTCGATGCGATTCGATTTCGTGCATATGTTATTGAGTTATGAATGCTACGTACGAGTTTTATATTTTTGATTAGGCTACCATAAAAAAACACCAAATAAATTTGGACACTGATTTGTCACAGCACAAAATAATGCAGCCATGTATGATAACATTAAAGCAAGGAAAACAATAACCTACTCCATCATGTATCGTAACGGAATTAGTTGAACTCGGGATATTGTTAACATTCTACATGAGCTTATTATTCACGTAATGCAGATTGAAACAGCGATATATTTCGTTGCAGTTAAACACGCAATTGTATATATTTGTAAATGGCACGGAAAGGGAAAAAATAAGTATTCCAGCGTATATATGACGTTGGAAATAATTAAGGTTAATGCACAAGTACAACAGTTTTGTTCTGGAAGTGTTTGCATTGTAAGAAAGAATCCTGAGAAATAGCAGTGTTTACCAATTATGTGAAATTTTAGCACAACCGTCTCGTTCCTATGCAGAACAAGTATTTCAGAATATCAGTAGTGACTCCTATTACGCCTACCTGTGCTTAGGTGAAGCTATTATGTTATTATGTAGTCGATGGGTGCGAACAGGGGTATTTCGCTATCCCAAATCTCGCGTTATTTGCGGCGCCGTGGAGTAGCCTCTCGCTCGTCACGTGACAGGGTCGCGAAAATGGCGGACGTTTCTCACCTGAAGTGAACCGCTAGCACACGCAGAAACTAACAACCGCCGATATAGTTACTCGGGGCGGGGGGCCAAGAGGACGTGCCGCGATAACTTCTGCCTCGCAGGATCCGGGTAGGCTGATTTTAAAATGCGAGGGCCTGTCATGCACGTCGGCATTTGCCCACGCCTGTCCCCCTGCCGCCTTCTTTTTAGCCACCTAGCCGGGTGTCGTTAGCTAGCCTGCTAGCTTGATTCCTGTCAGCTATGTCGGCTAGCCACCTGGCTAGGTGAAGTTCGGTGCGATTCGGGGAAAATGCGGCTGTTAAGCGTCAGTTAGCAGGTTATATACAGGTGGTCAATTAGGGAGCCTCGCGTCTCCTCTCGGCGCTGTTACAGCCGAAAACTGAATGAACACGTTGGCACACAGTTAGCAGAAGCGGCTCGCTAAACATTCAGCAAAGCCGGGTGACTGGCCCAGTTAGACCGCGTCGCTACCTCACTGGCTGCGCTTCTAAGTGCCTGCCTTGTTATTTGGGAGTCGTGATGCTGCTGTTGCTTTTTGTCGTTTAGTCTAAACATTTGTTGACTGAATCGAAAGTGAAATATGCAGTTGGTGGAAACGGCCCGCAGAAGTGATTTGTAAGGGTTTGTTTCTCTTGGTGCGGTGGTGGCAGCAACACTAGCCCAGAATAATCTACTATTAGTCCAAATTTATTTGAATATCTGAAAAATTTACTGTAGAAGCAACCACACTACAAACTCTTAAAGTGACACAATGTGATTCTGACAAATGACAGAAACTAAACTAATGTATACTTATTTGTTTTGAAGTTTGTACTCATAAAAAATCACAGTTGTATCTATATAGCCAGTTAGTCAACGAGAAGCTGTGCTTCGGAATATTATTTTAACTGGGTTAGTCAGTGATATTAATGCGTTTCGTTTTAGAATTGGTAACGTTCTAGAAAGTGAATAGACGCTAAGACCTTTTCTTGAGCCTGTTACCGGTATGAACTAAGTCAGCGTTTTGTTTCAGTGATCGCCGTTCTGGAAGTGACTTATGGTCTGTGAGTGTAGTTAAGCTGTAATGCTTAGCCTGAAATAGAATTTGTTTGAGTCACTTCACAATCCTTAAGAAGCCGCACGAGACATTAATGTAAATTGTATCTTTAAGTGAAAGTCAAAAGTGAAAGCATTGCAATGAAAACCACTGAAATGGGTTTGTAGTTCCAGAAGAAAATTAAGTCCTTATCTGTGGGGATAAACATGTGAGACATGGGAATAGCTTTCAGCAACAACGATTTTTTTTGCAGGTGGTTTATTATTTTTCCAGTTTGTTTACTTTTTAATGTGGTATTTGCCTCACTTGCATCTGCTAAATAAAGTAAATGTTTTATGTCAGCAAACTCTTTCTGTAGAGCATTTAAATTAAGGCATGTTCAAACAGCACTGATGGAACTTAAGAGTTTCAGATGCTTGATTGCTTTATTTTTTCATCCTGGGGCATTTTATTTTGCCCAGATCTGCAGAAATGAGGAAATCAAATGGCCTGCAGCAGTCAGGCCTGTGAGCCATTTAAGAGAGCAGCCTGCAAAGGCCTGGGCCTGGGCTGCTTCCTGGCAGGCTGTTTCACTTTAGACTCAGTGATAAATTATTAACTTTGAAAGTGCCAGGGGAAGGTTGTAGAGGGCGCTTACATGTAAAGCAGATGTAAATAGTCATGGCTTGTTTTTGTGCAGCCACCAATGAGTGTGGCCGTTATTTCTGAAACTTTTGTGGAGTCTGGGGCCTAGCTTAAAAGGCAATAAATTGTATGTGTAATAATGAATGTATATTCTTTACATATGGGTGTACCTGGTGTTCACGATCCTTCACATTCTGGGTGTTTTAATATTTTTTTCAAAAAGCCTAAATAGACAGTGTCATCCACATTACAAACGACTGAATTTTCTCAAAAGGGAGGTATTTTTATTCTTGCTGTGTTAACTGACTATTTCTTAATTTTACATTTCTCTGCTAAACCACCAGTATTCACAAGAAATAAATACAGTTAAACTAGGGGTGTGCGATATTAGGGAAAAAAAAATCTCAATATTTTCTGGGACTTCGATGATGAAGATAATTCCACGATATTTTGCAAGTCTTATTAAGATCTAGCTTGGTCTTGGTAATAGAAAATGAATTGTAGCTTAATGAAACAGTTAATTAAATAAAAGACCTGTTTTCCTTAAAACTGAAGTAAAACAAAAACCTTAAACTCACCAGTCATCTTATTACATCCTATTATAGTACGTAACTGAACAGCCGCCTACAAGATGTACAAACATTTGCATTGAGACCAACAAAACTATTACAATGAGAGCATCTACTATTCATGTAAACAAGCTATAAATGCACAGGGAATAAGATGCCTGAACATCACAATTACAGGCCATGAACTGAACTGTGCAGCATGCAAGCAAGAACACAAATCTAACATACTGTATTATGCTGTAAACATCTAAACATCAAATACTGCAGAAGTAGCATTTGAAACAAGTTTTACACAAACTAACACAACTAAAGAATTACTAACTTTGTCCAATATTGCACAAAGTTATGAGAAAGATATGAATGTAAAATTCTACTGGAGAAACTTCAAGTTGTGTGACAGGAACACCAGCCTGTCCACGGCATCTGGCTTCAAAACCGCACGGTTACATGTTACAACATTTCCTCCGGTGCTGAAAGCCCACTCAGAAGCACTGCTTGAGGCAGGAATGCACAGGTACTTTTTTGCTAGTTTCCCCAATCTGGGGAAATTTACTTCTTATGTTTTCCACCACTCAAGTGGATTTACTTCACTGTCCACCTTGGGTATCACTAAGTAGCTCTTGATCTCTTTTTCAATGGCAGTGGGCAGAGACTCACCTTCTCTGAATTCCAGTGCTTTTTTGAAGTAGCTGCCAAAAGACATTTTTTTTTCTTCTTTTTGCTCCCTCCCTTGCGCCATCACCCGATCCAGTTTCTGCAGCCATCAGGTGAGCTGAAGCAGTTGAAGGTCCTGGGGTTGGGCTGTCTTCCTCTGTCGTCACAGCCGTAAGTTCTCTTGCAGCTGCCATTGTAATGGCTTCGATCCTGTCATCATTATTAAATCGATTTTTGAACCGTGGGTCAAGTGTGGATGCCAGACCCAACAGCTCCTCCACACAGTCCTCTGTGTATTTGGAGTTCACATACTCTAGAATGGCTTCTTTGATCTTTCTGGTTAGGTCTGTGTTATCAGACATCACCGCCAGGACATCAGAGTTGAACAAGGCCAACACAGGTTTTAAGTAAGAAACTGTTACAAGTTGCTCACCTGAAAGAGCATCTGTGAACTCCAGAAGAGGGCCTAGTGCTTTACTTACTGCCTCCAGCACTTCAACATCTTGCCATGTTGGAACAAGATGCCTGTACTTTTTGTCTGCAATCAAAACATGACAAATGGCTTTTTCTTGTTCCATAAATCTATCATGTGCTGTCTTGAGCCCCATCTTATTGGTGACTCAGTGATAAGTTTATGCACTGGAAGTTTGAGCCGCTCTTGTGCATTAGCAGGTGCTTTCTTCTTTATCCAGCTACTGGAAAAAGCTCCGACCACCTTTTTGCAAACTCCTATGGCTCTGTCTGTCCTTGGATCCCGCATGCTCCTTTCTGGAAAACATTTAATATAAAATTTAACAGAACATTCAAAGTGTGCTGTATATAATAATTGCATTACAACATTCTTGTTATATATTTTTATTGTAGAATGTAACACATTATTTGATATATAATTATATTTTTGTCATCTACAGCTTTACGTATCAGGTCTTTTTGTATTTTTAAACTTCATAATAAATAAGATCAATTTAACACAAACTGCATTTTAGAGAGGGACCCCAAATTACTCACTAATCGCAATATGAAGCCTATGCCCAAAACAAGGTAGCCTCTTCCAGTTATTAATCCGTAGTGCACTGACATTAGTCCCGCTGTCTGTTGTCATGCAAACCATACGCAGTGACCATGATGCTAGCGCATCTTTCAGACCTTGCGCAATTATCTTGCCAGTGTGATCTTTTGGGAAGTAGGATGTTTGCAAACAGATGCTTTGCAGTTGCCAGTTTTCGTCAATGAAATGCACCGTCAGGGAGAGGTATGGCTCGGATGTTCAGCTTGACCATAAATCCATTGTTGCGGTGAAATGTGAAACTTTTTGCAGTTTATGCGTCAGTTTGGCGACACAAATCGTAAAATTTAGGCAGAGCTGTTTGACTGAAATATTTTCAGCCAGGCAGTGTGTACCTTGGGTCTAAAGTATCAAGTCAGAAGTTGCTTAAAACCATCTCTGTCAACCACTTGAATAGGCACCATATCTTTTGTGATGTAACTGGTCACGGCGTTTATGTCACGCCATCTGTTGTTTTTCTTGTCGCAAGGCACTCTTTTGCAGAATGAGTCCGCTAAAGTTTGCTGAGTGTGTTTTTGTGCTTGTACCTTGGGTAATTTAGACTTGTGCTGGACAGCTGACTCCTTAAGCTTTTCGTATTCTTTGTGTTGTGTGCGGTGGTTAGTTCACAAATGGTGAAGCAGGTTATTTGTTGAGCTATCTTTAGCGGCAACTGATTTACCACATACTTTGCAGATTGCCGTCTTTTGAGCAACATCAGCTTTTTCATAACCAAACCACTGCCACGCGAGTGAGAATGAACCACGTCTGGCAATTAAGTGTAACGATGTAGACTGCGAGGCTGTTTCATCATCTGACACTGTTTGTTCACTCATTTTAAGGCAGCGAGCGACGCTAACTTGCAGCTTGCTGAACGTGCATGCCTACGCAACTCGCTTTGCGCACGCGCAGTGGTCTATATTGTTGCATTAGTGACTGAACTCTGTGTGTGTTTTGTTTTTTTTTTTTTGGCAAAGCGAGTTACATACTCGATAATTTAATCTGGCACATTGTTAAAACAGCAATTAAGATATCGTAAACGCTGTATATCGCACACCTAAGTTAAACTGATTATTCATATTTGCCTGGTTAGGTACATAACTCGAGTGTGCTGCATCTGGTTAGCTATAATGTCTATTTGGGCAATTTCATCACTATCTCTGCAGTTGTGAAATGGTACATTTAGTACTACACAATTATTTGGTACTCTGAATATAGAAAGGATTGTGCTTTGGACCAGTGATTGTCATCCAAGGGGCCGAGGCCCACTAGGGGGGCTCTAGTGAGAATGAAGGGGGAGTGGATTTATTTGAAAAGCATAGAAAAAATATATGACATTGCTGAAGCTATTTAATTTTTATTGTATATCGACATGTTTTTCAAAATAAGATATATAACAGATGACACCATTTATATTGATATACAGTGGTGGCCAAAATTATTACAACACCTGACAGATCTAAAAATGTTGACTTTTTTGCCTTCAAAACATGATTTCATTTCATAATGTTCATGAAATATGCAGGTGGTTGCACACAACAAATATCAGATGAAGTGAGACCTACTGTTTTTATCCA
>JAODKN010000108.1:20615-44872 GCA_026774425.1 Petrocephalus zakoni
CCGATAACCGATAGTTCCGGGAATCAACTATCGGTGCCGATTAATCGGCAAAACCGATACATCGGTCGACCTCTAATTTGGTATGTCCACGTTTTGCAGCAATTACAGCAGGACATCTCTCTGGTATAGTGTCAATATATTTCCTGAGAACTTCAACACTAATGGGTATCCCATGCCTTCTGCAACTCAAGCCAAAGGCTTTCTTTTAAATGTACAATAGATCTATCCAGTTTATTTTCCAACTCGTCACAAATGTGCTTGATGGGGTTGAGGTCCGGACTTGAGCACAGTGATTCTCCTTATGAAGGCTCTATTCTATCGTTTATAGAGCATAATGATTTGTAGATATTTCATTTGTTTTATGGGTATTTTAATGGCCAGTTCAACAAAATCAACTGAAACCTTTTAAATATGCCAAGTGTTCTAATAATTTTGGCCACCACTGTACTTTTATTTCTGCATTAAAATTAGGACTTTCTGAAAGATTTTTAATAGAAACCAGTAGTATTCCTTTCTAGTTGTGAATTACTCAAGGGCTTTGGTTGTGACATTACACAGAATTCACAGCTAAAATCAAATCATTCAGTTGGCAGCATTTCACTGGGAAGCTGATGGAGGGGAAAGGTGAGGAATCATTGTTACTTGGTACCTTTTAGTTTTAAAACATTATTAGAAATATTGTAACTTGTAAATTTTTTATCTAAAGTCTTACTTAATCGTTGTCAGACTTCTGATTTTCATGTCATTTGCCAAATGGGTTTTAGATTGTTCATGAACAAAAAAAACTTTCATCTTCGTTTTTAAGAGCAATATTATAAACTGTTGGTGGAAATAGTGGAGTGAGACCTTGTTTCAGTCATGTTAATAAGAAATATTTTTTTGTCATTGTAACCAAATTAAAATATATTTATACTAATAAACACTGGCAGTTTTTGTCATCATTGCAGAATGCATTCAAGAGAAACATCATAATCTGTGTAGGGGCACCAAACATTTTCCTGGACACAGGGTGCTTGGATTAAAAAAAATAGTTGACACTACTTTAGACTGACTTACATAAGGTGTTATGTATGTAGTATGGTAGGTGAATGAAACTAACATGCAGACAATTCAAGTAATGAGCAGTTAAAAACGCCTCCAGACAAAAGTAATGTCTTTACGATAGACATATTGTTTTATCCATATGACCACAAAACAGTGTCGTCAGCAGACTGGATGTATTTTTAAAGGCTGTGTAAGTGTATGCTTTGTGATACTGGATACAGTGAATTAAATGCTCGGTTGTGAATTACAGAATGCACCTGAGAGTTAGATCACTAGGGCCACTTCTCCCATATCAGTAGCTGGTACCAGAAATAGTTTTTGTCGTTGCTAAATATTGTTGCTGGGAGTCTATTCTATCTTTACTGCCAGTATGTTGTTTTTCTTGAGAATTATAGGCAATTAATTTAATAATCGTAACCTTGACCGACTGTTTGTAATTTGCAATGTATTCTGTGTAGAAAACAACCATGGGTCGATTTTATAGAGCAAGTGACTGATGCTATGTCCTGAAATGTTGTTTCTAAGTCTATTGTGAATGAATGTGTCGTTCACTATTGTTGTTGTGTAACTGGTGGTAATTTTGATTACTTTGAGTACTTAGCCAGGCTTGCGTGTGTTAGTTATAAGTTGCCCTTGACAAAAACTAGTTTTGCGTACGGAGGGAGATCAGCATTTTCACAATTGCCAGGCTCTCAGATGAGCTAGGAAGAACTTGAGCATTTTCTTGCAAATGTCATTACTGATATGCATTCAGACCAGTTTTACTAAGTTAGACGTGCTTTATATGTGGGCTATGGGCAAAGCCATAAAATAGTAAAATAATTTTTTAATTTGGATAGGATTATGATATTGAATAAGTTACATAGTTGTGATCACATATTTGCTAAATTAAAAAAATAAAAAATCATTGTGGGGCAGAGTTATTGGTGATTTCTTCTGAGATAGTAGGGATGGTTTATCGCTGCTTCAGGCAGTATAATTTCATCACCACTTTTATAGGTAGAAGATTATTTAAAGGCAAAGCACCATGTCTATTATACCCAATTGCAGTCGACGCTGTTAAAAAGAAATCTTGTTTAATTAGATCTAAACAAGTGTGGCCAAAAGCCTACACAAAGTATCACAAATAATACTTCTAAAGTAGCCATTCTGATGGAAATGGCCTAGCTAAGGTAAACATTTTATTTAAACAGGTTTATTGACCTGGATCCAAAGAAGGAGATCAGTAGGGCTGCAACAACGAATTGATAAAATTGATTATTAAAAGTGTTGGCAATGAATTAAATTCAGTTCATTGTGTCGTGCTATTAGTGTGTAACTCGCTATGGCACGGAGAAGTTAACTTCACTTGCAGTTGGAGCTGAACGGAGCACGGCCAAAGGCGTGGTGGAGGAAGAGCGGAGGCGGTATTTTCCAAATAAAATTAAACAAATGAAACATGACAGCGGTGGAGAAAATTGTTCGACCGAAGTCGTCAAAAGTGTGGGAGCACTTCACATTACAAAAGTGTGAAAAATAGTGTGTGAGTGTGTGTTTTACTCATTTCAGTTTAATGTTGTTTTTGTATGGCACTTAGTCAGTTTAAGCTGTGGTTAAATGTGCTGCATAAATAAACTATACTTTGACATAAGGTCAGAGTGAAGACACTGCACTGTGACGGAGTAGCCCATCAGGAGCGGTGGGCGGCACACACGATCAAACTGTCGCACATAAATGCACACCCGCTCACACGATCGCACATACACACACACACCCTCCCATACGCACGCGCACATGCCGTCTGCCGAAAAAACGTATTCCCCAACCCATTCTCTGTTGCCCTGTTCTTATTTCATCGCTGAAATTCTATGTTAAGTAGCCAGGCGTGCACACTTGCCTGCCCAGACAGTGCCATCTTTCGCCATTTTTTTTTTTATCCAATTTAATTGAAAAAATAATTGAAAGATTCATTTTCTTTTTTCATTTCTTCTATGAATGCAACCGGAGTCAACAAGTCTCAGGTCCTGTGCTGTCACCACCTCCACACCCCTTAGATTATAGATCATAGATAGCATGTGAAGTGTGCTTCACAAAGGAAGAACATGCATCTTGCTCCAGTTATGTGTGCGGTTTTGCAGTCTGCACATGGTTTACGAATCAGTTCCCACGGTTATGCAATCCATTCATACTCCATTCGAAAGTTGTTTGCAAACCTGTGTGCACAGATTACAAATTTATTTCTCACCTGAACCCAGGAGGGCTCCGTAGATTTTCAACGAAGTTCTTATGAAAAAAATTTATTTAAATATGTAGATTGCGCTCTGTGCTATTAAAAAAGACCGTCACAATTCATTTTTCATTTCCACTTGTATGAATTGTCACCCATTTATATAGATTTTTAACCCATTCGCGATGCATCATTACATTGTTAATGTTTTAAAAATGTCAAAGCAGCTTGCTGCCAGATGACCCTGGGGGTTTTTAACTCTGTCACTGATTGATTTGTGGTTTTAATTTTTTATACAATTATCAACAAAATTTGAGGACCTAATTTAGGAACCTAATTTGACGAACTAAATTAACAATTTCACTGCTCCCCTAATTTACAGGGGGGAATAAAATCCTACATTCCGCAGTGCTATACCTTATTGATGTCTCATTCCAGCAAAGCATCTCAAAGTGTAATATTGTTGAATCCGTAGAACGACCAAAAGACTGTATCTGTCCTTCTGTATTCTCACACCTCTTTACCTGCGTGCTTACTTGTTCGTTTCTCGTTTGTTGCAGGTCTATCCCTGACATGGCCTACAGTGCAGCCAAGTCGGGTCCCATGAACGGCTGCATCATGAAAGCTCAGCTTCAGATCATTGGTGCGTCAGGGGGCCTGATGTGTCGTCCAAGCTGCTCGAGTGACATTTCTCACATTGCTCATTTTTTAGCACCACCCTCATAATTTCGGCCCTTAGGCTTGAGTGATGAGCAACGGCAGGTAGCCGGGTGGTTAGTAGTATGGCCTTGTACCCTCCGGCTTGCTGAGTCAGATTCCACAAGGCCCTTTCACTGCTACTGTCACTGTTATGCTACACAGGAACAAAATACACAGGCAGTCATTGAACTAACATGTCCTGATTCTCTTTGACTAAATAGTATTATCAGCAAAGCTAAAGGAAAACAAAAAGAACTGGTTCGGGCCCAGTCCATACGTGGAAGTCGCTGTCGACGGCCAGTCGAAGAAGACTGAGAAATGCAGCAACACCAGCAGTCCCAAATGGAAGCAGCCTCTCACAGTGTGAGTGTCGTGGTCCCGATGTTCTCCTTCTGGGCATGTTACCGTATGCCTTTCTTGTGGTGAACTGGTGAAGCTGCCTTTCAGGTCCTCAGCATTTCCATTGGACATTCCCAGTGCACCCTCGGACCCGGCGGCTCTCCAGTTCTCACAAGCTGTATGGGGATTGTCCCGCATCACCTGCTAATAGCTGAAGCCTTCATTCCTTTCTCCCCACACAGAATTGTCACTCCATTCAGCAGATTAGTTTTCAGGGTGTGGAGTCACCAAACTTTGAAAGCAGATGTCTTGTTAGGAATGGCCACATTAGAAGTTAGCGAGACCCTGAAATCAAACAACATGAAAAGTAAGTCTTCTGTTTTTGCCATCTAATTATTACATTATAATTGTATTGTAATTTTTAAACTTATGACCATTAATTGTGCTGCATAATAACAGTATACATTATTATATTTGTCTTAAGATCATTGATATGTTTCGTTTGTGAACATAGAGGAATTGTATGCATGTGTCTAGAGCTTTTGAGGGATAGTTTTGTTGATTATGGGCCCCATTATGACTCATTCTTCTGTCACCACGACAACCATAAAGGAAACAAACAGGCTTACTTTATCAATACAAAGAGTCCATTCAGAATTTCCCAACATGTCCCTTTGGCCATGTGACTCAAACCATGCAACCCTTCAGTCCAGCTTTAGAGCCCAGACAGTACCTCAAAGAGCTTAGCGAATCTTATTTTTATACTTTCAGAGAAACATTTAATTGATGTTTTCTGACAGAAGCTTTTAAGCATTTATTTGAATAAATATTTTCACTTTTTACTGCTTTCTTTTACCTTATTCTCAAATAGGCTTTTTTTTTATTTTTTATTTAAAGTCTTCACTTGTCCCGAACTTAAGAGTTTTTGGTTTATTTATTTATTCTTTTTTTTTTTCAGTCTCCGAGGTTGTGCAGACTTTACAGCTCAGCACAGACAAAGAACAGATAGATATTGTTGGGGACCTGTGTGTCTGCCTTGATGGAATGCAGGTCGATCCTGAAGTTTTTGCTTCTGTGGATACAAACAACATCGGTGAGTATATCTTTCATGCATTCTGTAGGGAGGATCTTAATGTGGGACTGCCAGGAGAGTGCTGTGTTGCCAAGACATGGCATCACAATGTCATCTGATTCTTTTTTTTATCTTGTATGCTATAAAGTAAAACCAGTTAATGTTTGGGCCAATCGTTCCCTTTTTTAGTGATAATCTTAAATTATAAACATTGGCAGTTCATTCTCAATTTGTCCTTGTATTGTACCATAACTGATTTAAATGTTTAATAAAACCCCTATTTTCCCCCTGCAAGAATTAATATGGCTCAGCCTTAGATCAGTATCCGGAATGTGTCAGCAACAGAGCATGTGAGCGGAGCGGAGCGGGTGGAATTTGGTCAGAGCGCGGAACCGTTTTTTTTTTTTATTAAAGCTGGAGCGGTCGCTGTCTCGCTCCAATTTCGCTCTGATACTGCTCATACCACGAGCCTGGTGCGTGCCCAATTCTACCCAGAACTCATCTGTAAATTCTCAAGACTGTTACGCAAAGGGTGCTTATCCACCGCAGCAAGTTGTGTACTTTCGATGCTGTTGGTACCGCAATAAAGCACCAGAAGTTAAGTTCTTCTTTTGTGCTGGTTTTCCACTGCCGTAAAAACTGGTACCGGCACTGAATAAAAGCACAACGTGAGGCGGGGCATTTTGTACTGAAATCGAAAAATGTCTGTAGTGTGCAGCTGGACGATGCTGGATATTAAATCTAACATTGCATGTTATGCACATGCAGCTCTTACATCGCTAGTGAGTTACATTAAGATCAGACTTCCTTACTTTCGGTTTTAGACGGACATTATGGCCGGCACAGGGGGTTTCACTAAAACATTTTTACTGACATATGGAAAAAGCTTAGCTAACTTTGGAATTTTAATAATTATTTTTGATTATCCAGTATATATATTTTAAAACCAGTTTAAAGTTTACCTCCGCTCTTTTGCATGAGCGCTGCATGCGTTCTCCGAGACAATCATATCATTCTCATCCTTGCTGTTTAAATCACTCCTAGACAGGTTTGTGAGAAATTTAACACGTTTTTGCTTTATAAATACCCTAATATTTATAACAAAATCACATCGCTATATTTGGAAATTCTCCGATACCATGCTGCCCTAGTATATTAAATTAAATGTCTTGTTATGCCATCCTGATCATATCTGTCCTTTCGACTAGATCGCAATTTTCTTTTTTTACTTCGTTCATAGTTGTTTTCTGAGTTCTCATTATGTTTCGTAATCAGGCTATATTTACATAACCAATGAAGTTATGCCCCAAAGTACTAAAGTACCAAAGAAGTACCCCAACTGGTTTGTCACTTTCGGTACTTGAACTTTTGGTACTGGTACTCGACCGAAAGCAATGGAAAAGCCAAAATACCAAAAGTACCGTACTTGTTGCGGTGGAAAAGCATCCAAATTGCCCGCAAAATATTTCACAAAGGTTTAAGGTGACAGTTGTTAGGCATGCAGATTATTCCTCCGTCTTTTAAATTGAAGCATGCGTGGAGCAATTTGACTGCAGAGGGAGGAAGTTTTAGTGGAGCGAGGAGCGGTATTGAGCGTAGCGGCTTAGTGCGAATTAGGGGTTTTTTCCACCGCACGATGTTTGGTACTTTCGGTACTTTCGATACTTCCTTTGTGTTGGTTTTCCACTGGCTGGTACCGTGCCAAATGAGATCATCAGTAACCACCCATGACTGACAGCGTCACACCGCGCAGTGCCGTGTTTCTTTCGCCAAAATACTTTTCCACTTCCGTAAAAACTGGTACCGGCGCTGAATAAATACACAATGTGAGGCGGGGCATTTCGTACTGAATTCGAACAATGGCTGTAGTATACAGCTGAACGATGTTGGATATTAAATCTAACATTGCATGTTATGCACATGCAGTTCTTACATCGCTAGTGAGTTACATTAAGATCGGACTTTTTCTTACTTTCGGTTTTATACGGACATTATGGACAGCACAGGGGGTTAATGTTATGCTAAAACATTTTTACTTTGGCATAGGGAAAAGGCTTAGCTAACTTTGCAATTTGAATGATTATTCCTTGCATAGATTATATTTATATCCAAAATATGTTAAAAATCAGTTTAAAGTTTATTTAAATCACTCCTAGACAGGTTTGTGAGATGCCTATAAGCACTTTTCCTTTGTTTTTTATCATGTTATTCCTAATTGTGCTTTGAGGCTATTATAATTTTTAGAATCCTGATATTTCTAATATGAGTTCTTCTGTAAATGAAATCACATTTGTAGGCTGTTGATTTCTGAAGTAAATGGTATATATGAATAAAATTTGTTAAAATTATATTTTTGCAACATGAGGGTTTACAGCTAGAGGAAAAACATCTTTCAAAATTATAAGCAATAATTTGCTCATAATAATAACCCTAAACATCACCCAACCATAGTCTCAATAGATTGTCCTTTTTTTTTGTGAAAAGCTGTAGTGGGAAAAAATGTGTCCATTCTCCCTGTTCAGTGAAGTGTTTAGTGATACAAATTGATATTCAGCTGTCTTTTGCAGGGACGCTTCCAAACGGGGATTCCCAGCAGAGCAGTGATCATCTGAGGTACGTATTCACGTTCCGTAGGATCGGATGAGGATTAAAGGCGGCATCATTTCATAGCTCATATCTGTATCCAGGGCATTATGTGCTTTTTAAGAATGTGCTGGCACACCGCTGGGTGGCACAGGCAGTCTAGCGGAACTGCAGCAGGTGGTGGAACCTGACACGGTTTACCAGGCGGCTGACCACAAAGCCGCCAGGCTCCCTCTGCGTCACCGTGTCACGGATGACCGGGCAGGTGCCTGCGTTGCAGGTCTAGCAGAGACGCGTCCCCTTCGGCTGACAGTGTGGAGGATATGGCCTCGCCGGGCGATCGCACACCAAACAGCGCCGGCACGCCCTCTCCGTCGCTGGGGGACTCCCGTTCGTCTCGGCCACCCCGGCCCTCCCGCCCGCCTCCCCCGAAGCCCCGCAGACCGGCATCCTCTCCAGGTTTGTGTCGACATTGTAAAGACCTGTGTTCGCTCTGATAGCTACAGTAGTTGGCTCGCTCTCAGTTCCTTCACCTTCGGCACGTTCTGAACTTGGCGTCCCTCACAGCCTCCACCGGCTCATCTGTGTCAGGCGACATCATCAGCGCCGAAGCCCCAGCACACATCTCCCCCCCAGCGGCTCCGGAAGCCAGTGGCAGCACCGCCGTCGTTCAGGAGCCCGGCCCTGCAGTGGCGCGGCAGGTGGGCAACGTTGGCCCGTCCGCTTCCAGGATCAACCCCATCAGCACGTGCCCGCTCCCCCCAGGGTGAGAACTTCTCTGCCTGCGCATGGCGAGTGCTTCACCTGCATGCAGACTTTCTCTTTCTGCTTTAATTTCATGGTCTGATTACTTGTACTTTGCACATTGACTGACTATAAAAGTTGAATGTAATATAAGGTAATCTAATCCTAATGTAATCTAATTTAACACACACAGATAAAATAGCAAAAATCAGTACTCAAGTAAACGTGGAAATATTTGTGTATGTATGTGTAGCTTCCCCCATGGAGGCCTGCGTTTTCTCCTCCATGAGTATTGTTACGGTCATGTGACATGCTTTTTTCAAGGTGGGAGCAGAGAGTTGACCAAAATGGCAGAGTATATTTTGTGGATCACATTGAAAAGCGGACGACATGGGACAGGCCGGAGCCCCTGCCTACTGGGTACAACATTTAATCAGAATAACTCTTAACTTAGTGTAAGTAAAAAAAAAAAAAAAAAGTTTATATTTAATACAGAGTGCTGCAGCCCACGGTGTATCTGTACTTCAGGTCCTAAGTGTCAGTAAGGTATTGGGAAAGTGTTCCAGTTTCACATGTGACGTCAAACAGGGTCCACATTCACGCTCTCTCCCTGCCCACCCCAACAAGCTGGGAAAGACGCGTGGATCCCATGGGCAGGATCTACTACGTGGATCACATCACGCGGACCACCACCTGGCAGCGGCCCACGGTGGAGTCGGTGCGCAATTACGAGGAGTGGCAGCTGCAGCGCAGCCAGCTGCAGGGTGCCATGCAGCAGTTCAACCAAAGGTTCATATTCGGGGTAGGTGGCTCTTGGCTTGGCGTTTGAGAGCTATGCTTGTTATGCCCTTATCTGCATGCCTCAGTCGGCATACTCCCAGAGGCGTTGCACACGGCCGCTGAAACAACACTCGGCATTTTAAATTCAAATTTCTTCAGTGCGTTTTCTTTTCCCCTTTCTTTGGTGTTACTGCAGCTTCAAGATCAAATTCCAGCTTTGCAGAATAAGGAGTTCGATCCTCTTGGACCTCTGCCTCATGGATGGGGTAATTATCACACATCAGGCATTTATAATGATTAATGTCGGAACTCTGGGCTTCAGCTGTGTTTAACCATAATCATTCAGTTAATTCCGTCTTTATACCGAACCCTTCCCAGTGGCAGATGTGCTTAATCCAGTTGGAGCAAAAATCATCAGGTGCAGCTGTGCTTAACATAAGACCATATAATTGCTGTTAACAGAACATGTTAAAATGCTTAAACGGCTCCATTTACAATCTTTTTTTGCACACTTAGTGTATTTTTTGCTTGGTGAACTTAAAACAAAAGCAGTGAGAGTTGCTCATTGTGGAGAAGGCACTGTCCTATGTGTTTTTGTCATTTTCCATAGAGAAAAGAACAGACACCAATGGCAGAGTCTACTTTGTCCATCACCCCACAAGAACAACTCAGTGGGAAGATCCTCGCACCCAAGGGTGAGGCTCCACAGGCAAAAATAACCCTGTTGTTTTCGTTTTGTTTTTTATTTGTGCGTGATACCTGGTGTTGCATGTGATTGATTAGCCACGCCGCTCTGTTTAATTGTTGTCATGGGCAATTGGCAGTCATAGTGATCCAAAACAAGCCTGATGTCACAACTGCCCAAGGTTGCCGTGACGTCAGCCGTGTCGGCTGAGTCCTCCCCTCTCGCCTCGCAGGCTGCTGAACGAAAAGCCGCTGCCCGAAGGCTGGGAGATGAGGTTCACCGTGGACGGCATTCCTTACTTCGTCGACCACAACCGGAAAACCACCACGTACATTGACCCCCGAACTGGGAAATCCTCCCTGTGAGTTTGCCCTCTTTGACATCAGTTCTCCATAACTGTTCTCCTTGACCTTAGATGGCACATCCAGTAATATTATGTCAGAAAGATCACCATTCTGTTCAGCGCCTTGTCATGTTAATATAATCAATAATTAAAATGCATTGGCCACTTATTATCTTGCCTCCTCCTTTTGCAGGGAAAATGGGCCCCAGATCACTTACGTGCGTGACTTTAAAGCCAAAGTGCAATATTTCCGGTTCTGGTGTCAGGTAAGTGTAATTGTTTCAGAAAGGGATGACGTGTGCAGCTTGTGGAAAGATTTGGCTGAGATTGCAGAGGATGAGCGAGAACTGTTGTGTGATTCGGGTTTCTGGTTGAAAAGTGGTCATCTTGGTCTAACATTATGCAAAAGTAGACTTTTGCTGACCTCAGATTTGCCTCCTTGTGTATACTTCTGTGTGAAAATCTCAGGCAATCAAGGAAAATGTTTAAAGCTTTTTATGTCGGTAGTAAGTATAAGTTTGCAGAGGGAAAAAAAACACATTGGACTATATGCATGTTAACAGGAATGCCATACAAACTAACCAGAATTTCTTCGGCTGTCCAAAAAGTCACTGATATCTTGCACCTGCTTGCTATATGAACACCACTAAAGTTCCTAGACCTCTCCTTAGGGCCACCCCAGCCCGTTATATGTATTTGTTTAATTTCACCGCAAGCGCAATCAATTAATTATATATACCTCACTGACTTATTAGCCAAACATTGTATGCTAATAGTCCAATCAAAAAATATGTGGGTGTATTAAAAAGTTGCTGTTACTGCTAGGGTGACCTGAGTAGAGGTTTTCAAATGGCTAAACATACTTAGACAGGCATGGTATCATAGCTTTATATGAAGATCATTTAAACAGCATTTTCTTTGACTGCCTCCAACTTCTGCACAGTACTGTACATGCATGCACCTCCCCCCTTGCCAAACCAGGAAGTCCTATTTATTGCTCCTAGACAGTAGGCAACAAACAGGCCACACTTATTTATTAATTGTGTTTATTATACGGCTCAACAGCTGGGGTGATGTTTGCATATATGTGTCCATGTTATTTTTCCACTGAAGAATCTGGCATGAGTACTGAGGTTTGGCATTTATTTGCAGTGGCTTGGGCCAAAAATGTGGGTGTTACCTCATCATTTGGTACATGCTACCTGTAATTACTGTGCTTTAACAATGAGGAACGGCAGAATATTTTGGATGGAGGTGTTATTGGCTCAAGAGACCTGAAACAATCCTACTCTCTTTCCCACAGCAACTGTCCATGCCGCAACACATAAAGATCACCGTGTCCCGCAAAAGCCTGTTTGAAGATTCATTCCAGCAAGTTAGTACATGTAGTCCATGCCCCCCCCGAGCCTTGCCTTCCCAGGAATTCAGGGTTGAATGTTTTTGCCCATTTGTGTCTTTAAGCCGTGTTGTCACTTCAGTCATTTAACCCTTTCTGCTGTCACGTTGCTCCTTCGTCGGCCTGCTGCATTCCTGCAGTGCAGTCCCATATGTTACTCACTGTTACTGTCGTCTCTTATTAGATAATGAGCTTCAATTCGCAAGATCTTCGGCGAAGGCTATGGGTGATTTTTCCTGGAGAAGAGGGCCTGGACTATGGTGGTGTGGCCAGGCAAGTTGGCCTGTTTTTTTAAGCAAAATGAATAAGAAGCATATGGTAGCTTTTAAATAAAATTCCTTGATTTGTTGCCTTTTTATCAAGTGCTGTGAGTTTGCGAATGAGTGTCCATGTACCTTTCGCAGAGAATGGTTCTTCCTGCTGTCCCATGAGGTGCTGAACCCCATGTACTGCCTCTTCGAGTACGCGGGGAAGGACAACTACTGCCTGCAGATCAACCCTGCGTCCTACATCAATCCAGACCACCTCAAGTACTTCAAGTTCATCGGCCGGTTTATCGCCATGGTGGGCTTTTTAGATTGGCTTTTCTCCTCTGCAGCACTGTGTGCATGACTGACTATTCATTGCTTAGCGGCAGTGTGGTTTATAGATTAGTTTGTTTAAATCTGTATCTTCTATTGTTATTTGCAGGCTTTATTTCATGGGAAATTTATCGACACTGGCTTCTCATTGCCTTTCTACAAACGCATTTTAAATAAGCCTCTGGGTCTGAAGGATCTGGAATCCATTGATCCTGAATTCTACAATTCCCTTATCTGGATCAAGTGAGTTCTGCATAAAACATGACCCGTTTGTCTGCTGTCGTAATCCCTTTAAATAACCATGGGGAAGAACAGATACGTCTGTCTGTACAGTGAGAAGGATCCTATCAACTGTGCATCGATACGATTTCCCTTCAGGGAGAATAACATTGAAGAGTGTGGCTTGGAAATGTACTTTTCTGTGGATAAAGAAATCCTGGGTGAAGTCACCACACACGAGCTGAAACCAGACGGCAGCAACCTATTAGTCACAGAGGAAAACAAAGAGGAATACATCAGGTATTTCTTTTTTTCCCCATTCAAAAGAAAGACTTGCGACAGGCTAGAACAAGGTGTCTTCAACCTTTTCCCTTGTTAATTGTCTCTTAGTATTTTTGTCTGGGGGGGGGAACGTGGACCTTTCTGCTTGGCAGCTTACAGTATGTTTTGCCTTTTATTAAAACAAAGATTTCACTGAACTATTCAAAACGGCAAGCCATATAGAAAACAAACTTTTATTTAAAATAATACTGGAGGCAATTGTAGTCTGGTAAAAGCTAGCTAGCCATATAGAAAAACTTTTATTTAAAATAATACTGGAGGCAATTGTAGCCTGGTAAATGTTGTGGGGTCTGTATCTTGCAGGCTTGTGGCTGAGTGGAGGTTGTCCAGGGGTGTTGAAGAACAAACACAGGCCTTTTTTGAGGGCTTCAATGAAGTGCTTCCACAGCAGTATCTACAGTATTTTGATGCAAAGGAATTGGAGGTTAATCTTTTTAAATAATATGACTCAGTAAGCTTGTTGTTATTATCCAGAGCAATGGTAGCGCCTTCAGGCTGTTTAGGTATAAGTACTTGAATGGCAGACCTTTACTGTAATCTGAGCTCTCTGGTGATTGGTTGTTTTGTAAGGTTCTGACTGCTGATTGAATGTGGGTTTGGTGATGGAGCCGCTAAGGCTATTTCCAGGTGTGTGTAACAAGGAAGTGGTGTTTCCGTTCCGAAAGGTGATGCTTTGCGGGATGCAGGAGATTGACCTGGTGGACTGGCAGAGGAACACAATCTATCGGCATTATGCTCGGAGCAGCAAGCAGATCCTGTGGTTCTGGCAAGTACGTTAGCGCCGGGCCTGCTTGTGCCATTGTACCAAAATAACTGCTCAGCCCCGAAGCAGCAACATCAATTGCTTTTGAATATGTCTGTGTGTGTGTGTGTGTGTTTGTGTGCGTGCACTTGTGTGTTTGCATTTACCACATTGTGGGGACCAAATGTCTCCACAATGTAAGAGAACCTTATTACAGTTTTCAGATCCCCACAATATAAAAGACAATTTGATAAAAGTCTGTAAATGCAATGCAAAAAAAAAAAAAATAATAAATAAAATGCCCAAGTCTTCTGTTTTATTAGGTTACGTATGGTTAAGGTTGCGGCTGGGAAAGGGTTTGGATTATCATACTTAGGATTAGGGTCACTATCATAGACATAAATAGTCCCTGCAATGATAGGAATACTGTATGTGAAGTGTGTGTGTGTGTGTGTGTGTGTGTGTGTGTGTGTGTGTGTTATTGTATATATAATACTGATTCTACTCTGGACAGCCATGTTTCTAATTACAAGCATCAAAGACCCATTTTAGATGTTTGGTATATCTGTAACTATATTCAGGGTGTTTTTTTGCTGTATATAGTGGTTTTATCAAAAGATTGCAATGTCCTATACCATCCCTTGCAGTTCATCAAAGAAATTGATAACGAAAAGCGGATGCGGCTGTTGCAATTTGTCACGGGTACCTGCCGTCTACCAGTCGGTGGCTTCGCCGATCTGATGGGTACGTTTGGCAGGGAGCTCACACAGATCTCGCCCATCACCACAGACTGATCATATTCATTCTCTCCTGAATTAAACATGTCTCTTTGCAGGGAGTAATGGGCCACAAAAGTTCTGCATTGAGAAAGTGGGGAAAGAGAACTGGCTCCCGAGAAGTCACACTTGGTGTGTTTTTATCCTATCTTATTTTATTCATTACTATGAGCACTTTCTTGATGCTAGGGGAGCCTGATTGGGTTGTTAGTGGGTGACAGTTGGCCTGAAATGAAGATTGCACTCAGTTTAAAATATAACTGTGTTGTGCATTTTGTATTTTAATTCTATTATATAGTCGTCCCTCGTTTATCGCGTTTAATCTGTTCCAGACTCTACCGCGAAATAGGATTCTTTATTTATAAATCGAATATTTTTGTAGTTAGAAAAACTGTTTACGGCCTTCTAAATACCGTTTTTGAAACGGTGTTTGAAAAAACCGCGATAGAGTGATGCCGTGAATGTCGAAGCGCGAAGTGGCGGGGGTCGACTATGCACTTTGTGAGCAAAACTTAGTTATGACGTTCAGTTTTCTTCTGTATCTCACATTAGTCATTCTGGTTTGGGTGTTACTTCAATAATGTTTGTCTATGCTAAATAAATGACTAAATCCTGTCCTGTTTTTGTTCTATTTACTAGTTTTAACCGTCTGGACCTACCGCCATACAAAAGCTACGAGCAACTTAAAGAGAAGTTACTGTTTGCGATCGAAGAAACCGAAGGCTTTGGACAGGAGTAATCAAGACAAGTAAACCAAGTTACTCTCTGTGGCTGATCTTTAAGGATCTTTCCAACATTTCGTCTTATATCTGACCTTTTTGTCCTTGGCAACAGTCGCTCAGAATCCCAGAAAGTGCCCCTTCTCCGCGCCCTCCTTTCCCTGGTTATATAGCATTACCCCGCATTGAGGGGGCATGCAGATCCTCAGGCGCCTGCCAGGAAGCTAATGTTGGAGCGTTGGTTCCCACCTTCCTGTGTGCCATAGACCACAGGTTCTCTACCTTAATCTGCCTGACAGGCCAATACTTTCATTCATTTTCCTTAGTTCAGAGTAAGCATGAATAACAGGCCACTTTTAGTAAGATACTTAAATCAGATCTCCTCCTCCACTGGAGAGGAAGCTCACACCCTGCCCATGGCTGCTGTCATTCCACCAATCAGAATCCTCAGCAGGATGAGTTGGGAGGGGTGAGGAGGCCTCAGTGCCCCTTAGGTTTTCCCTTCCTGGGTAACTTATTTTCACACCGGGGAGTTGATTGATATCAACATTGTGCACAATATTGAATTTAATGTTGAAAGCTTGAGAACTATGCACTATAAAGTCCCCTGTCCTCTCTGTCTTCAGCCACATTGTTCTGAAGTCATTGCTTTGAATGTGAAGTGATATTTGTAAAAATACACAAAAAATTGTGCCCTGCTGCCTCGACTTGTGCGTCTGTGTCCTCTAATTGTATAAAAATTAATCGAAAGCTTTAATTTCTGCCGAAGGTTACAGTGTATACGTGGTATTTTTCTATTTCAGACAGTGCCTACAAAACTGTCATTTCTAATAAGGATGTTTAAATGTTGAATCATCTAAGCATTTTAAACATAGCTGACTTTGTTTGACATGTTAATCTTCTGCAGTGAGGTTTTAATTTTTTCCCCCCTTATTGTACTTAGTTTTATCTATAAACTAAATTGCACATCTGACTGAAGCTGTCCAAATAGCAGTTACATTTGAACTGTGAAAAAATGTAATGCTAAATGTTTGTTTTAATTATTATTTTTTTAAGTGATGAATAGAGGTGGATAAGAGCTTGATTAGCTCAAAATGGGGTGGAGATAATTTTGTCCCTGACACATACTCTGTGTACACAAGTTAAGGTTTATTTATAATATGGCCATTAAAAAGAAACATGGCGGAGGACTGGGAACCTGTCCTGTAATCAAGGGGTTAAAAACTGCCACGGCACTGAAAAATCACTAAATATCCAAATATATTTATACATTTTTGTGGTAGTCACAAAATGACAACAGGGCTACTCCAACTGCTTCAGAACATTTTAAGCGGATTTGCTGAACGTGTATCGTAAAGCCTTTGTAAGCTCCTCACCTCGATGTCTTGTCTTGGGAATATAACTGCATTGAGGGCAATGCTTTCACAGTGTAATCAACCGTTAGTAGTGTTATATTGACAATGGCGCAGCAGATTTGTATTTATAAAGCATGTGTGTAGCATCTGCAAAACAAATGCTTGATTCCCTAGTTTTATAGGGCCTGTGAAACATTTGTTGAATTCTGCAAAGAAAGAGTTGGGAATACCAATGACTTCTGTCAGGATTAGTGGTTTGGAGTGCCGTAGTTCCAGTCCTGGATAATTTTGATATTAAGTGGCACTGAGGTTTTTAGATTTTTTTTTTTTTTTTTTTTTAATTCATCTGTCCCACAAAAGAAAGTCATGATACCTGTAAGGCAACAGGTAGCCTATGGTGGAGCGATTATGCAGCTAACAACAGGGAAAGTTCTGAGACCACTGGCAAAGTGAGCACCTAAAAGATGGAGTTGCACTGTGTATGCTCGAGAGAGAAATGCGGGTGACAGACGAATGTGCTTGCTGACACATGCATACCTCGCGTCAGTGGATAGCATGTGACACTGGTTCATTATTGTATTCACATGCAAATACATGCATTTATTGAATCACTCTTTAGACTCAGTTATAAGTGGTCTATAGTCTGCTAAACGTAGTGATATTTTGGGACTTTTTGAGATGAGGTGGAAATCCTAGCTTCTTTTTTCAAAATATTGAATGTTTAATGTGGATTTATGTGAGTGCTTATAGTGATTGATCTTCAGAAGTGTAAAATAGAACGAATGACACCTGAGGCTCTTGTCTGTCCGCTGCATTTATCCAGAGCATCATGTTGTCCTGATGTCACAAGGGATGTCAGTAGCTTTTTGGAAGTGGATATAAAAAGTGAAATAATTGAGACTTAGTCTCATGTTTTACAAAAATGTTCTCCTCAGTGGGGAAAAAAACCGAGAGATTTATCATAGAAAGCGTATTTTTATACATTTCACTATACGTTTGTAACCCACTTAATCATATGAGATTTTTGCTTTAATCACTAATATTTTCCCTAATTGTAGAAAGAAACCATTCTCTCCCCCCGTTTTCATGGTCCAAATACAATTATCAGATATTGTACAATTGAAACATTTTAACAAAGTAAAATGAGGCAGAACCCCTGAAACGAAATGTACTTGTAGATAGAAAATTTCCTCACCTCAAATAAAAACATCTTTGAAGAAATCAATAATCTATTTTATTTTAAACAAATGGTACCCCATCAAGTTCACCTCTGTATTGTATAAATGCTGTAAATAATGTTAATACTGAATGAATTGTAATTTCTTCCTGTAAAATATCTTTTAGTAAATGGAGATTTGATGGTTTAAATGCTATTTAATTTTCTGTATATGGAGAGAACTGAGTGTCAAATGTTTAAATCCGTTTAGAAATGAAAGAAATAAAAATACGATGTATGAATCGGTGTTGTCAGTTTTTGTAGCAAATTTTACAAAATTGATGATGAAAATTTACTGAGAGGACATCTCTGAATGGAGGTGTGTGATAAATGGGGAAAATTGCTTCCATGGAGAATTTATGCACATTTCACAGAATACATTGTGCAATATATGAACATGAAACACACCTCAAGGTCCTAGTTCAAACCCCTTCTTTTGGTCAACAGGTGTTGATTTTTTTACATATTTAAATTTTTTTATTTGTGATTTGTTTGTGAAATACATTTTTAGTAATTTTGACTGGCATGTTTGGTCATTTAGATTGTAGACGTACCCAAAACTGAATGTTCTCATTTTTGCTATTTCGTTGTTGTTCCCTCCAGTTTTTGAAGTACTACAAAGAGGAATAATTTCTTCATTGGCTTTGTACAGGTAGCAGTTTCAATAAAAATCCAATCTTTACATATCCCATCTTGCTCTCTGATAAGGCGCACACACACACACACACTGATGAAAGCAAAGCTTGGGCTCAGAGCATCAGGTCAGGCATTTATTTGCCCCCCCTGGAGCATTTATTGGGGGTAAGAGCCTTGCTGAAAGGTTCAGCACTGATATGATTACTTTGCCAGTCATGGGATTTGAACCAGTGACCTGCAAGACCCCTAAACCACAAGAGGCATGCTTGTTTTTTAAGAGTTTTCATGCACATCATCTGCTCTTGTATTAGAAAAGTAAAACGTCAAATACTGCATCATCATTTTTGTGTGGGCAGTGGCTAGTTATTTAGAAATACGCAGTTTTCGATGGAATTTTTAACCATCCGTGACGAACACTGCCAACAGTGATTTAACAATCCCTAAATGGATAGGAGTTCAGAAACATGTCATTCTGTCATGCCACAATAGAAGTGACAGGAACATGCACGTTGTATATTTGACTGCATGTTGAGCCCTGAGGTGTTATTCGGCAGACACAATTCCATGGAAACAGGCTACTGATGTGCAAATTTGGCCCGCACCCCACTTGTTGAGGTATGATTCAGGGTGTGTGCATAACGCTATGCTCCCTTTCTCCGCCCAGTGCCAAAAATGAAGGAACGCCCAACATGACAGCGGGCCCACCTTTCATTCCGTGGCCGTGTGACGACGCAGCATGTTGCACAAGCTACAAACATGGAAAATTCTTCACATAGATGTGTTGCTTGTGTTATGATTTTTTTGTATGAAATATATTTAATACTTTATGCATTATATTACAGTAATGTAAATGTTTTTTTTCTGGGGGGGGGTATTATTCTCACAATTATAAGGACAATAGTTTTTTTCCTAAAGTTGATTTTTGTATTGTATTTTTGTTATGTAACAGGGTGGGGTTACTCGGGGAAAAAAGGAAACGCGATGTACCTGGAAGAGGTTTCTGCTGTACCTTCCACCATGTATGGTGGGGGAGGAGCAGAACTCATAGAGTATAAATGTGGGGAGAGAATATCAGATAGCTCAGAGATTTCTGCAAGGAAGATACATCAGACGAACGCACAAATGAATGGTTAGTTCTTATGTTCCTTCTCAACAAAAACATTTCTGGATATTGCTGTTACCTTAACTTAGAAATCTTTGCCTGTCAGAATCTTTGGTGAGATATTCATCATGAGCTCATCAAATCATGCGCTCATCAATACTGAATAATCCTTGTTGTTTTTTTTTTAAGATTATCAGAAGTGCATTTTAAATTACACATATGTAATCATGAATTTAAGTACCTAGGTTTCTTTTGTTATAGCTTCATGCGTTAGTTATGTCAACTGGAACCTCGTGGAGAACCAGGAGGACCACAAGTCACAAGGTCTGAGTTCCAAACACCTGGTGGTTCGAAGAGGAAAACCATTCCGGGTCACTTTGTTTTTCAAGGATAAGCCATTCGATCCCCGCACGGATTCTTTGCTCTTCAAAGCCCTGCTAGGTACTTTTGGGTGGAGCTTGGGGAATATGGTATCTGTTCTGGGCAGTATTGGTACCACTGGAACTAACTCGGCTTCACTCTCTTTTCCGTCTAGGTGAACTTTGTATTGAAATCCCCACAACCTCCACTCAGCAAACACCAGATTCTACATGGGGAGCCCATATCGAGTTGAGAAACACTGTCTACCATTCTGTCACTGTACAGATTTACACTTCATCAAAAGCACCTGTTGGTCTCTACAACCTCCAGCTTAATATTCAGTCTCAGTTTGGGCTTCAGAGTTGTATGCTTGGTGGATTTATTCTGCTCTTCAATCCTTGGTGTAGAGGTACAGTTATATAGATATACAGCATTGTATATGGTTATTATTTATCTCATGATTTATTTACAGGTATGGCAAAGTTGGTTGATTCTTTACGAGTGAATTATTTTCTGTTTTCTAGCTGACAGAGTATTCCTCCCCTCTGAAGCCCAGAGGCAGGAATATGTGAAAAATGACATTGGTATCTTGTTCATGGGCACATCTGACAATGTGCAATCAAGGACCTGGGATTTTGGCCTGGTGAGTTGCCGTGAGTAGATGTGGTCAATATAGCATGCACATTTCTTAACAAAGACATCCTTAACCTGCTTTCTGTCCCCTTTCAAAAATAAAGTATGAACAAGGGATTCTGGACATCTGCCTGAAAATTCTCGAAATCAGCCCGCAGCACAGCAAAAACAAGAATAAAGACTACCTGAGTCGCTCGGACCCTGTCTATGTGAGCCGAGTGGTTTGTGCAATGGTAAGCCATCTGGTCGTCTTTAGATAGCCAATTGATTCTCTTGCCACTGTTCATCAGAAGATAACTTCCAGGCATTGCAAGAAGTCTCTGGAATGCATTTTGGGGAATCCTGTTTTTGTTGTATTAGATCAATTGTGAAGATGACAGGGGTGTACTGAAGGGCAACTGGTCTGGAGATTTCAGTAAGGGTGTCCCCCCTTCACAATGGACCGGAAGTGCTTCCATTTTGAAATTATGGGATAAGACCCAGTTCAGCCCCGTGCTATACGGCCAGTGCTGGGTCTATGCTTCTGTCATGTGCACAGGTATGTCTGAGCCTGACTATGATTACATAACCATAGATGTTTTGTTGGTATACAACCACTTGCAATCTTTTCTGGCCAGCTCTTCCTGGTTTTATGGGCATGGGTATATAATGCCATTCTGTGGTCATGGTTTCAGTCATGAGGGTCTTGGGCATTCCGACGCGAGTGGTTACCAACTTCAACTCTGCTCACGACACCGATGGCAACCTCAGCATCGAGGAGTATTACAGCGAAAGTGGGGAAAAGCTGCCTCAAACAGCAGACAGCATATGGTGCGAACCGGAGCTCACTGGGGTTCGAGGACTTGGGAGCGGGCAAAGAAAAAGCATGAATAAACCTTTTATAATGTTCTTATCTCAGGAACTACCATCTGTGGACAGAATGCTGGATGACACGGCCCGACATCGGGGTGCAATTCAATGGCTGGCAGGCGCTAGACCCAACTCCGCAGGAGCGAAGTGGAGGTAAGTTAAATAAATGTTTAAAATTTTTTGATTATATACTTTTTGTCTGCACTCAGAGATGCTCTAATGCTGAATAGATAAAGTTTCGGTAATCTGTCGTTTTTTTCTTATCTACTAAAGATTTATGCAGCACATAAAATACCGAAAAAATGGTCCTACTGTTTTTTTTCTTTTGCTTTTCTTCTGTAGGGATATACTGCTGCGGTCCATGTCCGGTGAAAGCAGTCAGGGAGAAGCGAGTGGATCTGTTCTACGACATCCCGTTCGTTTATGCGGAGGTCAACGCTGATGTGTACACAGCTGTTGTCAAGAATGGGAAGGTGCTCACGCGGAACGTGGACACTGACAGGGTCGGCTCTCTGATTTGTACTAAATGTGTGGACGGCGATTTACTGGAGGATATCACCGACACCTACAAGAAGGTGAAAGGTAGGGCAGAAAACCTGCTATGCTATAGCCATGGAAATTCTCAGATAAATGAACTAACAAGGTTGTTAACTGCCAACCTTTTTCGTTCCTTTTGCAGATAATGTGTCATCATCTGGGTCAAATTGTGTATTTCCTTTAATGCTGTGTCTTTGGTTTACACTAAACTAGAAGCTAGTTATATGTAGTACACTGACCATCTCTTGGATAGTAGCTTGGCTAATTTCATTATGTCATAGATGAATACACATATTTGCGTACATTTCTGCAGTTTAGTTCTGTTTTCTTAATCACATGTATCTTCTTCTGATCTTCTCCTATAGCTGTTACTTCACAGCCTTCACCAAACATGCAGAGTAAGTGTTGATCCTCTTCAAGTGATTTGTCCTTACTTGCCTCAGCTACATTTACCATGATGCAAGTGTGCCGTGATGATGGTTAGTGAATTTTTGTTGCATCTTTATTTTATTTGAAGGACCAAAGCAGACTTTGGGTGTCTCCTTGAAACTCAACAAAGTTCCAGTAGCCGGAGAAAACATCTCCTTCTCAGTCACGGTCACCAATAAAGCTAATTTCGCAAGGATTGTGGGGGAACAAATCAATGCCCAAGTCAAGGAGTATAACCGGAGCCCAGTGGAAACGTTCTGGGAAGCTTCTCATAGGCTTACGCTTGCACCATGTGAAGGTAATGATAGTTCTATGAACATCTTTATGCTGTTTTTCTTACATTGGTAAACTGCACTTTGATTAGTTACATATGGTCATGATCTCCCTCTAACAAAGCCCTTTTTCACTCTGTCTGCAGTCGCTGTTATACAGCACTCGATTCCTTATACCCAGGCCATGCAATTTCTCCTGGGGGAGAACCTGGTGAATCTTGCTGTCGTGTTGAGGGATGAAGTCACAATGGAAAGGGCGCTGGCCTATGAAGAGTTTAATGTCTCCACCCCTCAGATCTCCATTCAGGTGCTTGTTCTTGATTGAGTTAATCACTTTTATGTAAAGCAACACACACTTTACGTAAAATCCTTCACATACCCCAGTCAGCCCATCCGTCTGGAAAATTTTATCGGAGTAAAAATGCTTTCACCAGCAATGTGCATATTTTAGAAAGGCTGGATGCTTTTACTCATCTGCTTACATTGCTCTGGGGGTCACAGATGCCAATTTGAGACTTACAGCATAACAAGGAGCTTTTGTCTTCAGGTCGACAATGAAGATGGCGTCGTGGAGAACACAAAGCACACTGTGCTCCTCAGCTTCCGTAACTTCTTCCCCTTCGCTGTGACTGGTGTGCTCACAGTCTCTGGCTCTGGACTAATCCAGGACGGAGAAACATCAAAGTAAGCGCAGCATTCATTACAGCGTTTTCATAATCCTCAGGCATGCCACCTGCACTTTTCAGCTTTTTATTTAAATTTGAATAAACTGTACGATGTAAAAGAATATGGGTGTGGCTATGAGCTCTAGACAGAGCTTGTTTTTGTAGCCAAGTGATTAAGTCACCCAGGAATGCTCTTGAACTATGAAGCCTCCCAGCCCTGCTGGGGAGATTTTGGGTTTTGTGTCCATGATGTCTTTAGACACTACAAACCAAGGAACTTTTAGATTTAATTAACAGACAGCTCTTGTACAGTGTGTATTATACACCTATTCAGTTTGTGAATGAATGCTCGACAGCTGGTTAAGAGATTCAGGCTCTAGGTGCCTCCTATCCTTCAGCTGACCTTTTCATTTTTTTCATCGCTCAGGGTGTATCTCTTGAAAACGGGACAAACGAGACAGCAGGCCATCACAATATGCCCCAAGATGGCTGGCGTAAAGATGCTGCAGGCCAGCCTGAGGTTCAGCGATAACCACACAGTGCTGAGAGGCTTTAAAACCATCAGTGTGAAGACATCGTAGATGCCGTCAGGCTGGGCTTCCAGTGCTCGATCGATAGTTTGTGAATGTATCAGTGTTGTGTGATGAAACATATAGAAAACAAAGCTGCTTTAGTGAAGAAATTGTATTTATTTGTCTAATTTATTTTTTCAACTTAGTTGAACATTGTATTGGTCATTAAATCAGTGTGTTATTTGTGTTAATTTTAGAAAGTGCGATTATGTGTTGTATTATAAACTAAACTAAAAATTAGGGCTGTCCAAATTGACACGTTAACGTGGATTAATCCAGCATCATGATTAATCTGATTAAAAATATTAACGCATTTACCCCATCTGCAGCGCAGAATGACTCAAAATCCCTGAAATGCAGC